>CAXDIW010000209.1:0-600000 GCA_963989415.1 Cerceris ruficornis
ACAAATAATTTCTATTCCATGATTATCAATGGGGCTCGCTGTTCACTTAAACTTGAAGATCAAAAAATTGGCGATTGTTACTGTTTAGATGCTTTGCATATATGTTTCTTAGATTATATAGAAGCAATATATACAAAGATTTCAACCGTCTACCAGTTCCATTCATTGCTCTACTTGTCGAAAATTACAAATAATTTCCTTTGAAGGATTAACAATGGGGCTCGTAGTTCACTAAAACTTGAAGAACAAAAAATTGGCGAATTGTACTGTTTAGATGCTTTGCATATATGTTTCTTAGACTATATAGAAGCAATATATACAATGATTTCAACCGTCTACCTGTTCCATTCATTGTTCTACTTGTCGAAAATTACAAATAATTTCCGATAAAGGATTAACAATGGGGCTCGTTGTTCACTTAAACTTGAAGAACAATAAATTGGCGAATTGTACTGTTTGGATGCTTTGCATATATGTTTCTTAGACTATATAGAAGCAATATATAGAATGATTTCAACCGTCTACCTGTTCCATTCATTTTTCTACTTGTCGAAAGTTACAAATAATTTCCTTTAAAGGATTAACAATGGGGCTCGTTGTTCACTTAAACTTGAAGAACAATAAATTGGCGAATGGTACTGTTTGGATGCTTTGCATATATGTTTCTTAGACTATATAGAAGCAATATATACGTTGATTTCAACCGGCTACTTGTTCCATTCATTGTTCTACTTGTCGCAAGTTACAAATAATTTCCGTTTAAGTATTAACAATGGGGCTCATTGTTCACTTAAACTTGAAGAACAAAAAATTCGCGAATTGTACTGTTTGGATGCTTTGCATATATGTTTCTTATACTATATAGAAGCAATATTTACAAAGATTTCAACAGTCTACCATTTCCATTCATTGTTCTACTTGTCGAAAGTTACAAATAATTTCCTTTAAAGGATTAACAATGGGGCTCATTGTCCACTTAAGCTTGAAGAAAAAAAATTGGCGAATTGTACTGTTTGGATGCTTTGCATATATGTTTCTTAGACTATATAGAAGCAATATATACAATGATTTCAACCGTCTACCTGTTCCATTCATTGTTCTACTTGTCGAAAGTTACAAATAATTTCCGATAAAGGATTAACCATTGGGGCTCATTGTTCACTTAAACTTGAAGACCAAAAAATTGGCGAATGGTACTGTTTGGATGCTTTGCGTACATGTTTCTTAGACTATATGGAAGCAATATATACAAAGATTTCAACCGTCTACGTGTTCCAATCATTGTTCTACTTGTCGAAATTTACACATAATTTCCGATAAAGGATTAACCATTGGGGCTCATTGTTCACTAAACTTGAAGAACAAAAAATTGGCGAATTGTACTGTTTGGATGCTTTGCATAGATGTGTTCTTAGACTATTTAGAAGCAATATATAGAAAGATTTCACCCGTCTACCTGTACTATTCATTGTTCTACTTGTAGAAAGTTACAAATAATTTCTATTCCATGATTATCAATGGGGCTCGCTGTTCACTTAAACTTGAAGATCAAAAAATTGGCGATTGTTACTGTTTAGATGCTTTGCATATATGTTTCTTAGATTATATAGAAGCAATATATACAAAGATTTCAACCGTCTACCAGTTCCATTCATTGCTCTACTTGTCGAAAATTACAAATAATTTCCGATAAAGGATTAACCATTGGGGCTCATTGTTCACTTAAACTTGAAGAACAAAAAATTGGCGCAGGGTACTGTTTGGATGCTTTGCGTACATGTTTCTTAGACTATATGGAAGCAATATATACAAAGATTTCAACCGTCTACGTGTTCCATTCATTGTTCTACTTGTCGAAATTTACAAATAATTTCCTTTAAAGGATTAACAATGGGGCTCGTAGTTCACTTAAACTTGAAGAACTAAAAATTGGCGAATTGTACTGTTTGGATGCTTTGCATAGATGTGTTCTTAGACTATTTAGAAGCAATATATAGAAAGATTTCACCCGTCTACCTGTACTATTCATTGTTCTACTTGTAGAAAGTTACAAATAATTTCTATTCCATGATTATCAATGGGGCTCGCTGTTCACTTAAACTTGAAGAACAAAAAATTGGCGAATTGTACTGTTTGGATGCTTTGCATATATGTTTCGTAGACTATATAGAAGCAATATATACAATGATTTCAACCGTCTACATGATCCATTCATTGTTCTAC
The DNA here is from genome assembly GCA_963989415.1 of Cerceris ruficornis. Classification (NCBI taxonomy): domain Eukaryota; kingdom Metazoa; phylum Arthropoda; class Insecta; order Hymenoptera; family Crabronidae; genus Cerceris; species Cerceris ruficornis. The sequence continues at coordinate 2,224 of CAXDIW010000209.1, forward strand.
TTGTCGAAATTTACAAATAATTTCCTTTAAAGGATTAACAATGGGGCTCGTAGTTCACTTAAACTTGAAGAACAAAATATTGGCGAATTGTACTGTTTGGATGCTTTGCATAGATGTGTTCTTAGACTATTTAGAAGCAATATATAGAAAGATTTCACCCGTCTACCTGTACTGTTCATTGTTCTACTTGTAGAAAGTTACAAATAATTTCTATTCCATGATTATCAATGGGGCTCGCTGTTCACTTAAACTTGAAGATCAAAAAATTGGCGATTGTTACTGTTTAGATGCTTTGCATATATGTTTCTTAGATTATATAGAAGCAATATATACAAAGATTTCAACCGTCTACCAGTTCCATTCATTGCTCTACTTGTCGAAAATTACAAATAATTTCCTTTAAAGGATTAACAATGGGGCTCGTAGTTCACTAAAACTTGAAGAACAAAAAATTGGCGAATTGTACTGTTTGGATGCTTTGCATAGATGTGTTCTTAGACTATTTAGAAGCAATATATAGAAAGATTTCACCCGTCTACCTGTACTATTCATTGTTCTACTTGTAGAAAGTTACAAATAATTTCTATTCCATGATTATCAATGGGGCTCGCTGTTCACTTAAACTTGAAGATCAAAAAATTGGCGATTGTTACTGTTTAGATGCTTTGCATATATGTTTCTTAGACTATATAGAAGCAATATATACAATGATTTCAACCGTCTACCTGTTCCATTCATTGTTCTACTTGTCGAAAATTACAAATAATTTCCGATAAAGGATTAACAATGGGGCTCGTTGTTCACTTAAACTTGAAGAACAATAAATTGGCGAATTGTACTGTTTGGATGCTTTGCATATATGTTTCTTAGACTATATAGAAGCAATATATACAATGATTTCAACCGTCTACCTGTTCCATTCATTTTTCTTCTTGTCGAAAGTTACAAATAATTTCCGATAACGGACTAACCATTGGGGCTCATTGTTCACTTAAACTTGAAGAACAAAAAATTGGCGAATGGTACTGTTTGGATGCTATGCGTACATGTTTCTTAGACTATATGGAAGCAATATATACAAAGATTTCAACCGTCTACGTGTTCCAATCATTGTCCTACTTGTCGAAATTTACAAATAATTTCCTTTGAAGGATTAACAATGGGGCTCGTCGTTCACTTAAACATGAAGATGAAATAATTGGCGAATTGTACTGTTTGGATGCTTTGCATATATGTTTCTTAGATTATATAGAAGCAATATATACAAAGATTTCAACCGTCTACCTGTTCCATTCATTGTTCTACTTGTCGAAAATTACAAATAATTTCCGATAAAGGATTAACCATTGGGGCTCATTGTTCACTAAACTTGAAGAACAAAAAATTGTCGAATTGTACTGTTTGGATGCTTTGCATATATGTTTCTTAGACTATATAGAAGCAATATATACAATGATTGCAACCGTCTACCTGTTCCATTCATTGTTCTACTTGTCGAAATTTACAAATAATTTCCTTTAAAGAATTAACAATGGGGCTCGTCGTTCACTTAAACTTGAAGAACAAAAAATTGGCGAATTGTACTGTTTGGATGCTTTGCATATATGTTTCTTAGACTATATAGAAGCAATATATACATTGATTTCAACCGGCTACCAGTTCCATTCATTGTTCTACTTCTCGCAAGTTACAAATAATTTCCGTTAAAGTATTAACAATGGGGCTCGTAGTTCACTTAAACTTGAAGAACAAAAAATTGGCGAATGGTACTGTTTGGATGCTTTGCATATATGTTTCTTAGATTATATAGAAGCAATATATACAAAGATTTCAACCGTCTACCTGTTCCATTCATTGTTCTACATGTCGAAAATTACAAATAATTTCCGTTAAGGGATTAACAATGGGGATCGTAGTTTACTTAAACTTGAAGAACAAAAAAGTGGCGAATGGTACTGTTTGGATGCTTTGCATATATGTTTGTTATCCGATATAGAAGCAATAGATACAAAGATTTCAACCGTCTACCTGTTCCATTCAATGTTCTACTTGTCGAAAGTTAGAAATAATTTCCGATAAAGGATTAACAATGGGGCTCATTGTTCACTTAAACTTGAAGAACAAAAAATTGGCGAATGGTACTGTTTGGATGCTTTGCATATATGTTTCTTAGACTATATGGAAGCAATATATACAATGATTGCAACCGTCTACCTGTTCCATTCATTGTTCTACTTGTCGAAATTTACAAATAATTTCCTTTAAAGGATTAACAATGGGGCTCGTCGTTCGCTTAAACTTGAAGAACAAAAAATTGGCGAATGGTACTGTTTGGATGCTTTGCATATATGTTTCTTAGACTATATAGAAGCAATATATACATCGATTTCAACCGGCTACCAGTTCCATTCATTGTTCTTCTTCTCGCAAGTTACAAATAATTTCCGTTAAAGTATTAACAATGGGGCTCGTAGTTCACTTAAACTTGAAGAACAAAAAATTGGCGAATGGTACTGTTTGGATGCTTTGCATATATGTTTCTTAGATTATATAGAAGCAATATATACAAAGATTTCAACCGTCTACCTGTTCCATTCATTGTTCTACATGTCGAAAATTACAAATAATTTCCGTTAAGGGATTAACAATGGGGATCGTAGTTTACTTAAACTTGAAGAACAAAAAAGTGGCGACTGGTACTGTTTGGATGATTTGCATATATGTTTCTTATCCTATATAGAAGCAATAGATATGTAAGGAAGTAAAACGGAACGAATAACACAAACGAATTTAATAATTATTTAACAATGGCAAATTAACACAAGAAATAGACGCTGATACATAAAACACAATTCAGAAAACCACAAAGAATAAACTATTACATAAAACACATAAACTAATTATTTCTTAATACATAAACCAATCCGTTCACTTTTGCTTTCCGTAATCGACTGTGTCTCTCGTTTATAAAAAGCGCCTTTCGTCGTTGCGGCAACGGAACCACGCGAGCCGGTCGTCGCAGCGGCGACGGCATACATGCTATGATCCGAATGCAGGTTCACATCAGGCACTAACACTCTTACATTCGGCCATCCTGACAGTCAATCGACCCGATTGAAAAAAATACAGAATATAAAAAGAATTTAAAACTAAAGCTTTCTTAAAATGAAGATTAACATTCAATACAATGTGTTTACAATTTTTCTTAAAACTAATCGCAACATTAAAACAACACGTATTTACAAAATTTATTCTAACTCGGAATCCAGGGCCGTATATTTGATGCTTCCCACGTTCCATAGTAGGGTGTTTGCGTCAATTGAAAACCTTCAACATCCTTTACAACGTAACGGTCATTAGTTAATACTCGGGTGATTTGGTATGGTCCTTTAAAACGCGGTATCATTTTTTGAGATACACCGGGTGAATTATCATAATTTTTTAGCATAATTTTATCGCCTACTTCGTACTTTTTTGCGGTCTTACGATGGCTATCATAAAGACGCTTATTAGCATCCTGGTTCTGACGAATCTGTTCATCTGCCCTTCTGCGTACACTAGGTAAATTGCGGGTTACATTAATCTGTCCGTTAATTTCGAGCCCATCCCGCAATTCGTCTACAATATTTCCTCGTTGACGCACGCCAAATAATAAAATGCTCGGACATTGATTCGTCGCTTTTGACATCGTATTATTACACGCGAATTCTACGTCGTCTAGAACATCGTACCAATGCGCATTCTTTTCAGCAGTTAATTTTGCTATCATTGGCAAAATGGTACGATTTACTCTTTCGACCTGACCATTCCCCTGAGGCGATGCAGTAGCAACCTTAATATGTTGCACATTATATCTGTCGACAAATTCCTCAAATTCGCGTGATGTAAAACAAGTACCGCGGTCGGATATGATTCGTAACGGTCGACTATAATGCTTAAAATAAGATTTAAGGTATTTCACGACTTCTGATGTGCTCGTACCTTTAGCTGCATACAATTTTATATATTTAGTGAAAGCATCGACAATTACAAAAATATAGCGTTCTTTCGATCGTGTCGTTCTGGATATTGGTGTTAAATGATCAATATGTAATGTGGCAAAAGGTACGTCACCCTTCGGTATCGAATGTAATAATCCTTCAGCCTTTCCGAAATTTGGTGTGTATGCAATACATTTTAAACAGCCCTTTATATGTTTTTCAATTTTTAATTTCATGTCAGGAAACCAATAACTAGTTAATATGTTTTCCATGGCTTTTCCAACACCGACATGACCCATCTCATTATGGTATTTATGTATGATGCTCGTCTCTAATACGGCTGGAACATAAAAGAGAATTCGTCCGTGATATTTTCGGTACACTAAACCATCTCTCATTTCGAAAAATTTACTCTCGGTTCTCTCTAATTCGTCACGAGTAGTTTTAATTACGATATCATTGTCCTGACATAAAGCAAGATTTCTATCAAAAGAGTTGTCTTCGACCACGAATACCTGTCGACTCAACGCGTCTACGTGAGACATACGAGAACCAGATCGATGCTCCAGAACATAATCGAAATTTTGCATTTCTAAAACCCATCGTGCTATTCGAGGATTTGTTTCCTTTTTGTTTAAAGTTAAACTTAATGCTTGACAGTCAGTAACGATTTCAAATTTAATTCCTAATAAATATGTTCTAAAACGACGTAACGCATAAATTATTGCTAGAGCCTCCAACTCGAAACTATGGTACTTGGACTCAAACTCGGTAGTTCTTTTAGAGAAGTAGAATATGGGATGTAATTTTTTATCCTTTTTTTTCTGTAAGAGAATTGCCCCAAAACCCACTGCGCTTGCATCACAGTGTAATTCAGTTTCATCTCGCGGCGAGTATATGCTTAATATCGGTGAATCTATTAATTTACTTTTGAGTGTTTTGAAAGTTTGTTCCTGATCTACTCCGAATTTAAAATCTACGCCTTTCTTCGTAATGTCATATAAGGGTTTGGCGATAATTGAAAAATTTTCAACGAACTTTCGAAAATAGGAACACAGTCCCAGAAAACTTTGAACATCACGGACGTTTCGTGGGACGGGAAATTTGTTAACTGCTTCAAGACCGTTCTTCGTCGGTCGAATTCTTTCGTTGGATACCGTATAACCCAAATAATCTAATTTCGTTTGAAAAAACCGGCATTTATCTAAACGTAATTGCAAACAATTCGCGACAAGTAGTTTAAATACCTTCTCTAAAACGAGTAAATGATGCTCCATTGTCTCGGTTGCGATAAGAAAATCATCCAGATACACCGCGATCTCTCCCGTATTTATTTGTTCTCGAAATATCTCAGTGACGAAACGTTGAAATTTTAGTGGGGCACCTTTTAAACCGAAAGGCATCTTTAAATATTCATATTGCCCTAATGGCGTTACAAATGAAGTGTATTTGACCGAGTTTTCGTGCATCCTGACATGAAAGAATCCATCCTTTAAATCAAGTATCGTAAAAAAAATTTTACCACTCAATAAATCGATTTGGTCTTCGATCAGTGGAAGTGGAAAATTATCGCGTACCGTGACTTTATTCAACTTTCGGAAATCCACACACATCCGTGTTTCACCGTTTTTCTTTTTAGTTAACACGATCGGCGATGCATATTCCGAAGTACTTTCCCTAATAATACCTTTAGCAAGTAAATCATTTAAAATATTTCTCACTACGTCTTTTTCGCTATAAGAAAGTCTACGTGGTGTGCACGCAAAAGGTTTGTCATCCGTTAGCGTAAGTTTCATCGTATTTTCTACCGCAGGGCTGATTGGTCTTTGCGCGTTAGCATAATATTTATTGTAAGCATCCCGTACCTGCTTCTTTACCTCGGTCGGAAGATCTTCATTGATTATTATATCCTGCGAAGTTTCGCTAACGCCGTCGAAATTTACATCTACGTTCATAATATCTGAAATCTCTTTTTCTTCGCTTAAAGATAATTTAGATAATTTCATAAAATCGCGCCCCAAAACTAAAGTACTGTGCATCGTTTTGTTCGGTACGACCCGCAACGTAATCTTATAATTTTTCCCACCGAAAAGTAATACAGTCTCTACGCAACCCATTATTTCTAATCCGCTACTATTAATTCCACAAAACTGATCCGACTTAGCGCATGAAGTTACGTACTCACGCGGAATAAAACCGTTTTTAATGAAAGAAATAGGACTTCCCGAGTCTAATAAAGCATTGAGCCGAATACGAATATTATTTTCCTTTTTATATATGCATACTTCTACATCTCTCCGGAAATCGTCTTGTTCTCCTCCTTGTACCTCCGTTACACAGTTGATCTCTGCTTTCTGCAACACGCAATGCTCCGCCCGGTGTCCAAATTTGCCGCACCTGAAGCATGACCCTCGTTCCCTCTTCGGTTTTCCACAGTTTGCTGCAAAGTGTCCAACTTCGTTGCAATTGAAGCATTTTCTCGGAACCGCTTCCTCAGATTTAGAAGACACCTTGTTGTATGATGGCCATCTCCTTTCCGCCATCGTAAATTCTCCGCGACGATATCGTAGCGATGTTTCCCTTGGCGCCGGCACATTTGCAAATGCGTCCAACATCACTTCCAAGGACTGGAAACATTGCATCTTAGCCTGCGTGCGTAATTGATGATTGGGAATTCCGTCAATCACGTAACTAATAATTTCCTTTTCTGCCATCGGAATTCGGTTTGCTAACGCCACCTTGTCGTCCAGGTAATCGGTGAAATTTTCATTTTCACGCCATATTCTTGCCTCGAGGTTCCGTCGTAGAATAAGGGGATCTAGCTGGTGTCCATATCTTTTCCTAAGTTCACGTAGAAGATCTTCGCTATTCATGTCCACGCAATCTGCCCTTGAATGGTACCATTTGATCGCTTTCGCAGTCAATCGACTACATATTAAAGCTTTCGAACAGTGGGCGTCTAAACTATACGTAGCCAGAAGTCTTTTCATCTGCGTTTCCCAACGATCGAAATCCGCAACATTGCCGTCGAATTCACTAACCAAATCCTTGATTTCTTGCCATTTTGCTACTTGTAATCTATCAGACTCACGACTTTCAGACCGGGACGACGTCATTCTCATAAATTCTAATTCCCTCCTTAACTGTTCGGCCTCGCGTTGCGCTAAATTCCTCTCCCTTCTTAACAATTCCATCTCTGTAGCAGTCGAAACGGCAGATCCAGGGTTGACTTCCTGGAGGGAATCGATCTCTTGTACCTCATGCGATTCACTGGGTGTTGATTCTGTCGTAGGTACCATTTCATGCGGCTGAATCCCCGCGTCCACCAGCCGTTTTATTAATTCATTCTTGCTGCCCGTCGTTGCTAGATTTCTGTTCTTCAATATTTCTTTCAACTCGGCTGACGTCAGCGTATTTGTTTTAGTACTCGCCATTGTAAATGAAATTTCTGTCACTTAGGACACACGATGCAATATAATTTGAAAAATTAGTTTATCGGTAAAACAGAGGGAACGGGAAAAAAAATTCCGCCACGCAGTAATATAGTCACTGGTTTTTATCCCACTTCTGAATTTGTAAGGAAGTAAAACGGAACGAATAACACAAACGAATTTAATAATTATTTAACAATGGCAAATTAACACAAGAAATAGACGCTGATACATAAAACACAATTCAGAAAACCACAAAGAATAAACTATTACATAAAACACATAAACTAATTATTTCTTAATACATAAACCAATCCGTTCACTTTTGCTTTCCGTAATCGACTGTGTCTCTCGTTTATAAAAAGCGCCTTTCGTCGTTGCGGCAACGGAACCACGCGAGCCGGTCGTCGCAGCGGCGACGGCATACATGCTATGATCCGAATGCAGGTTCACATCAGGCACTAACACTCTTACAGATACAAAGATTTCAACCGTCTACCTGTTCCATTCAATGTTCTACCTGTCGAAAGTTACAAATAATTTCCGATAAAGGATTAACAATGGGGCTCATTGTTCACTTAAACTTGAAGAACAAAAAATTGGCGAATGGTACTGTTTAGATGCTTTGCATATATGTTTCTTAGACTATATAGAAGCAATATATACAAAGATTTCAACCGTCTACCTGTTCCATTCATTGTTCTACTTGTCGAAAGTTACAAATAATTTCCGATAATGGATTAACCATTGGGTCTCATTGTTCACTTATACTTGAAGAACAAAAAATTGGCGAATTGTACTGTTTGGATGCTTTGCATATATGTTTCGTAGACTATATAGAAGCAATATATACAATGTTTTCAACCGTCTTCCTGTTCCATTCATTTTTCAACTTGTCGAAATTTACAAATAATTTCCTTTAAAGGATTAACAATGGGGCTCGTAGTTCACTAAAACTTGAAGAACAAAAAATTGGCGAATTGTACTGTTTAGATGCTTTGCATATATGTTTCTTAGACTATATAGAAGCAATATATACAATGATTTCAACCGTCTACCTGTTCCATTCATTGTTCTACTTGTCGAAAATTACAAATAATTTCCGATAAAGGATTAACAATGGGGCTCGTTGTTCACTTAAACTTGAAGAACAATAAATTGGCGAATTGTACTGTTTGGATGCTTTGCATATATGTTTCTTAGACTATATAGAAGCAATATATACAATGATTTCAACCGTCTACCTGTTCCATTCATTTTTCTACTTGTCGAAAGTTACAAATAATTTCCTTTAAAGGATTAACAATGGGGCTCGTTGTTCACTTAAACTTGAAGAACAATAAATTGGCGAATGGTACTGTTTGGATGCTTTGCATATATGTTTCTTAGACTATATAGAAGCAATATATACGTTGATTTCAACCGGCTACTTGTTCCATTCATTGTTCTACTTGTCGCAAGTTACAAATAATTTCCGTTAAAGTATTAACAATGGGGCTCATTGTTCACTTAAACTTGAAGAACAAAAAATTGGCGAATTGTACTGTTTGGATGCTTTGCATATATGTTTCTTATACTATATAGAAGCAATATTTACAAAGATTTCAACAGTCTACCATTTCCATTCATTGTTCTACTTGTCGAAAGTTACAAATAATTTCCTTTAAAGGATTAACAATGGGGCTCATTGTTCACTTAAACTTGAAGAAAAAAAATTGGCGAATTGTACTGTTTGGATGCTTTGCATATATGTTTCTTAGACTATATAGAAGCAATATATACAATGATTTCAACCGTCTACCTGTTCCATCCATTGTTCTACTTGTCGAAAGTTACAAATAATTTCCTTTAAAGGATTAACAATGGGGCTCGTTGTTCACTTAAACTTGAAGAACAATAAATTGGCGAATTGTACTGTTTGGATGCTTTGCATATATGTTTCTTATACTATATTGAAGCAATATATACAAAGATTTCAACCGTCTACCTGTTCCATTCACTGTTCTACTTGTCGAAAGTTACAAATAATTTCCATTAAGGGATTAACAATGGGGATCGTAGTTTACTTAACCTTGAAGAACAAAAAATTGGCGAATTGTACTGTTTGGATGCTTTGCATAAATGTTTCTTAGACTATATAGAAGCAATATATACATTGATTTCAACAGTCTACCAGTTCCATTCATTGTTCTACTTGTCGAAAGTTACAAATAATTTCCTTTAAAGGATTAACAATGGGGCTCATTGTTCACTTAAACTTGAAGAACAAAAAATTGGCGAATTGTACTGTTTGGATGCTTTGCATATATGTTTCTTATACTATATAGAAGCAATATTTACAAAGATTTCAACAGTCTACCTGTTCCATTCATTGTTCTACTTGTTGAAATTTACAAATAATTTCCTTTAAAGGATTAACAATGGGGCTCGTAGTTCACTTAAACTTGAAGAACAAAAAATTAGCGAATGGTACTGTTTGGATGCTTTGCATATATGTTTCTTAGACTATATAGAAGCAATATATACAAAGATTTCAACCGTCTACCTGTTCCATTCATTGTTCTACTTGTCGAAAATTACAAATAATTTCCGATAAAGGATTAACCATTGGGGCTCATTGTTCACTAAACTTGAAGAACAAAAAATTGTCGAATTGTACTGTTTGGATGCTTTGCATATATGTTTCTTAGACTATATAGAAGCAATATATACAATGATTTCAACCGTCTACCTGTTCCACTCATTGTTCTACTTGTCGAAAGTTACAAATAATTTCCGTTAAGGGATTAACAATGGGGATCGTAGTTTACTTAAACTTGAAGAACAAGAAATTGGCGAATTTTACTGTTTGGATGCTTTGCATATATGTTTCTTAGACTATATAGAAGCAATATATACAAAGATTTCAACCGTCTACCTTTTCCATTCATTGTTCTTCTTGTCGAAAGTTACAAATAATTTCCGATAACGGACTAACCATTGGGGCTCATTGTTCACTTAAACTTGAAGAACAAAAAATTGGCGAATGGTTCTGTTTGGATGCTATGCGTACATGTTTCTTAGACTATATGGAAGCAATATATACAAAGATTTCAACCGTCTACGTGTTCCAATCATTGTCCTACTTGTCGAAATTTACAAATAATTTCCTTTGAAGGATTAACAATGGGGCTCGTCGTTCACTTAAACATGAAGATGAAATAATTGGCGAATTGTACTGTTTGGATGCTTTGCATATATGTTTCTTAGATTATATAGAAGCAATATATACAAAGATTTCAACCGTCTACCTGTTCCATTCATTGTTCTACTTGTCGAAAATTACAAATAATTTCCGATAAAGGATTAACCATTGGGGCTCATTGTTCACTAAACTTGAAGAACAAAAAATTGTCGAATTGTACTGTTTGGATGCTTTGCATATATGTTTCTTAGACTATATAGAAGCAATATATACAATGATTGCAACCGTCTACCTGTTCCATTCATTGTTCTACTTGTCGAAATTTACAAATAATTTCCTTTAAAGAATTAACAATGGGGCTCGTCGTTCACTTAAACTTGAAGAACAAAAAATTGGCGAATTGTACTGTTTGGATGCTTTGCATATATGTTTCTTAGACTATATAGAAGCAATATATACATTGATTTCAACCGGCTACCAGTTCCATTCATTGTTCTACTTCTCGCAAGTTACAAATAATTTCCGTTAAAGTATTAACAATGGGGCTCGTAGTTCACTTAAACTTGAAGAACAAAAAATTGGCGAATGGTACTGTTTGGATGCTTTGCATATATGTTTCTTAGACTATATAGAAGCAATATATACAATGTTTTCAACCGTCTACCTGTTCCACTCATTGTTCTACTTGTCGAAAGTTACAAATAATTTCCGTTAAGGGATTAACAATGGGGATCGTAGTTTACTTAAACTTGAAGAACAAAAAAGTGGCGAATGGTACTGTTTGGATGCTTTGCATATATGTTTGTTATCCGATATAGAAGCAATAGATACAAAGATTTCAACCGTCTACCTGTTCCATTCATTGTTCTACTTGTCGAAAATTACAAATAATTTCCGATAAAGGATTAACCATTGGGGCTCATTGTTCACTAAACTTGAAGAACAAAAAATTGTCGAATTGTACTGTTTGGATGCTTTGCATATATGTTTCTTAGACTATATAGAAGCAATATATACAATGATTGCAACCGTCTACCTGTTCCATTCATTGTTCTACTTGTCGAAAGTTACAAATAATTTCCATTAAGGGATTAACAATGGGGATCGTAGTTTACTTAACCTTGAAGAACAAAAAATTGGCGAATTGTACTGTTTGGATGCTTTGCATAAATGTTTCTTAGACTATATAGAAGCAATATATACATTGATTTCAACAGTCTACCAGTTCCATTCATTGTTCTACTTGTCGAAAGTTACAAATAATTTCCTTTAAAGGATTAACAATGGGGCTCATTGTTCACTTAAACTTGAAGAACAAAAAATTGGCGAATTTTACTGTTTGGATGCTTTGCATATATGTTTCTTAGACTATATAGAAGCAATATATACAAAGATTTCAACCGTCTACCTGTTCCATTCATTGTTCTACTTGTCGAAAATTACAAATAATTTCCGATAAAGGATTAACCATTGGGGCTCATTGTTCACTAAACTTGAAGAACAAAAAATTGTCGAATTGTACTGTTTGGATGCTTTGCATATATGTTTCTTAGACTATATAGAAGCAATATATACAATGATTTCAACCGTCTACCTGTTCCACTCATTGTTCTACTTGTCGAAAGTTACAAATAATTTCCGTTAAGGGATTAACAATGGGGATCGTAGTTTACTTAAACTTGAAGAACAAGAAATTGGCGAATTTTACTGTTTGGATGCTTTGCATATATGTTTCTTAGACTATATAGAAGCAATATATACAAAGATTTCAACCGTCTACCTGTTCCATTCACTGTTCTACTTGTCGAAAGTTACAAATAATTTCCGATAAAGGATTAACAACGGGGCTCATTGCTCACTTAAACTTGAAGAACAAAAAATTGGCGAATGGTACAGTTTGGATGCTTTGCATATATGTTTCTTAGACTATATGGAAGCAATATATACAAAGATTTCAACCGTCTGCGTGTTCCAATCATTGTTCTACTTGTAGAAAGTTACAATTAATTTCCGTTAAAGGATTAACCATGGGGCTCGTAGTTCACTTAAACTTGAAGAACAAAAAATTGGCGAATTGTACTGTTTGGATGCTTTGCATATATGTTTCGTAGGCTATATAGAAGCAATATATACAATGATTTCAACTGTCTACGTGTTCCAATCATTGTTCTACTTGTCGAAATTTACAAATAATTTCCTTTAAAGGATTAACAATGGGGATTGTAGTTTACTTAAACTTGAAGAACAAGAAATTGGCGAATTGTACTGTTTGGATGATTTGCATATATGTTTCTTAGATTATATAGAAGCAATATATACAAAGATTTCAACCGTCTACCTGTTCCATTCATTGTTCTACATGTCGAAAATTACAAATAATTTCCGTTAAGGGATTAACAATGGGGATCGTAGTTTACTTAAACTTGAAGAACAAAAAAGTGGCGAATGGTACTGTTTGGATGCTTTGCATATATGTTTGTTATCCGATATAGAAGCAATAGATACAAAGATTTCAACCGTCTACCTGTTCCATTCAATGTTCTACTTGTCGAAAGTTACAAATAATTTCCGATAAAGGATTAACAATGGGGCTCATCGTTCACTTAAACTTGAAGAACAAAAAATTGGCGAATGGTACTGTTTGGATGCTTTGCATATATGTTTCTTAGACTATATGGAAGCAATATATACAAAGATTTCAACCGTCTGCGTGTTCCAATCATTGTTCTACTTGTAGAAAGTTACAATTAATTTCCGTTAAAGGATTAACCATGGGGCTCGTAGTTCACTTAAACTTGAAGAACAAAAAATTGGCGAATTGTACTGTTTGGATGCTTTGCATATATGTTTCGTAGGCTATATAGAAGCAATATATACAATGATTTCAACCGTCTACGTGTTCCAATCATTGTCCTACTTGTCGAAATTTACAAATAATTTCCTTTGAAGGATTAACAATGGGGCTCGTCGTTCACTTAAACATGAAGATGAAATAATTGGCGAATTGTACTGTTTGGATGCTTTGCATATATGTTTCTTAGATTATATAGAAGCAATATATACAAAGATTTCAACCGTCTACCTGTTCCATTCATTGTTCTACTTGTCGAAAATTACAAATAATTTCCGATAAAGGATTAACCATTGGGGCTCATTGTTCACTAAACTTGAAGAACAAAAAATTGTCGAATTGTACTGTTTGGATGCTTTGCATATATGTTTCTTAGACTATATAGAAGCAATATATACAATGATTGCAACCGTCTACCTGTTCCATTCATTGTTCTACTTGTCGAAATTTACAAATAATTTCCTTTAAAGAATTAACAATGGGGCTCGTCGTTCACTTAAACTTGAAGAACAAAAAATTGGCGAATTGTACTGTTTGGATGCTTTGCATATATGTTTCTTAGACTATATAGAAGCAATATATACATTGATTTCAACCGGCTACCAGTTCCATTCATTGTTCTACTTCTCGCAAGTTACAAATAATTTCCGTTAAAGTATTAACAATGGGGCTCGTAGTTCACTTAAACTTGAAGAACAAAAAATTGGCGAATGGTACTGTTTGGATGCTTTGCATATATGTTTCTTAGATTATATAGAAGCAATATATACAAAGATTTCAACCGTCTACCTGTTCCATTCATTGTTCTACATGTCGAAAATTACAAATAATTTCCGTTAAGGGATTAACAATGGGGATCGTAGTTTACTTAAACTTGAAGAACAAAAAAGTGGCGAATGGTACTGTTTGGATGCTTTGCATATATGTTTGTTATCCGATATAGAAGCAATAGATACAAAGATTTCAACCGTCTACCTGTTCCATTCAATGTTCTACTTGTCGAAAGTTACAAATAATTTCCGATAAAGGATTAACAATGGGGCTCATCGTTCACTTAAACTTGAAGAACAAAAAATTGGCGAATGGTACTGTTTGGATGCTTTGCATATATGTTTCTTAGACTATATGGAAGCAATATATACAAAGATTTCAACCGTCTGCGTGTTCCAATCATTGTTCTACTTGTAGAAAGTTACAATTAATTTCCGTTAAAGGATTAACCATGGGGCTCGTAGTTCACTTAAACTTGAAGAACAAAAAATTGGCGAATTGTACTGTTTGGATGCTTTGCATATATGTTTCGTAGGCTATATAGAAGCAATATATACAATGATTTCAACTGTCTACGTGTTCCAATCATTGTTCTACTTGTCGAAATTTACAAATAATTTCCTTTAAAGGATTAACAATGGGGCTCGTTGTTCACTTAAACTTGAAGAACAAAAAAGTGGTGAATGGTACTGTTTGGATGCTTTGCATATATGTTTCTTAGACTATATAGAAGCAATATATACATTGATTTCAACCGGCTACCTGTTCCATTCATTGTTCTACTTGTCGAAATTTACAAATAATTTCCGTTAAAGTATTAACAATGGGGCTCGTAGTTCACTTAAACTTGAAGATCAAATAATTGGCGAATTGTACTGTTTGGATGATTTGCATATATGTTTCTTAGACTATATAGAAGCAATATATACAAAGATTTCAACCGTCTACCTGTTCCATTCATTGTTCTACTTGTCGAAAGTTACAAATAATTTCCGTTAAGGGATTAACAATGGGGATTGTAGTTTACTTAAACTTGAAGAACAAGAAATTGGCGAATTGTACTGTTTGGATGCTTTGCATATATGTTTCTTAGACTATATAGAAGCAATATATACAATGATTTCAACAGTCTACCTGTTCCATTCATTGTTCTACTTGTCGAAATTTACAAATAATTTCCTTTGAAGGATTAACAATGGGGCTCGTAGTTCACTTAAACTTGAAGAACAAAAAATTGGCGAATGGTACTGTTTGGATGCTTTGCATATATGTTTCTTAGACTATATGGAAGCAATATATACAAAGATTTCAACCGTCTACCTGTTCCATTCATTGTTCTACTTGTCGAACGTTACAAATAATTTCCGATAACGGATTAACCATTGGGGCTCATTGATCACTTAAACTTGAAGAACAAAAAATTGGCGAATAGTACTGTTTGGATGCTTTGCATATATGTTTCTTATACTATATAGAAGCAATATATACAAAGATTTCAACCGTCTACCTGTTCCATTCACTGTTCTACTTGTCGAAAGTTACAAATAATTTCCGATAAAGGATTAACAACGGGGCTCATTGCTCACTTAAACTTGAAGAACAAAAAATTGGCGAATGGTACAGTTTGGATGCTTTGCATATATGTTTCTTAGACTATATGGAAGCAATATATACAAAGATTTCAACCGTCTGCGTGTTCCAATCATTGTTCCAGTTGTAGAAAGTTACAATTAATTTCCGTTAAAGGATTAACAATGGGGCTCGTAGCTCACTTAAACTTGAAGAACAAAAAATTGGCGAATTGTACTGTTTGGATGCTTTGCATATATGTTTCTTAGACTATATAGAAGCAACATATACAAAGATTTCAACCGTCTACCTTTTCCATTCATTGTTCTACTTGTCGGAAGTTACAAATAATTTCCGTTAAAGTATTAACAATGGGGCTCGTAGTTCACTTAAACATGAAGATGAAATAATTGGCGAATTGTACTGTTTGGATGCTTTGCATATGTGTTTCTTAGATTATATAGAAGCAATATATACAAAGATTTCAACCGTCTACCTGTTCCATTCATTGTTCTACTTGTAGAAAGTCACAAATAATTTCCGTTAAGGGATTAACAATGGGGATCGTAATTTACTTAAACTTGAAGAACAGAAAATTGGCG
Source organism: Cerceris ruficornis (assembly GCA_963989415.1). Classification (NCBI taxonomy): domain Eukaryota; kingdom Metazoa; phylum Arthropoda; class Insecta; order Hymenoptera; family Crabronidae; genus Cerceris; species Cerceris ruficornis. Next base: position 18,612 of record CAXDIW010000209.1, read on the forward strand.
AATTGTACTGTTTGGATGCTTTGCATATATGTTTCTTAGACTATATAGAAGCAATATATACATTGATTTCAACCGTCTACCTGTTCCATTCATTGTTCTACTTGTCGAAAGTTACAAATAATTTCCGTTAAGGGATTAACAATGGGGATTGTAGTTTACTTAAACTTGAAGAACAAGAAATTGGCGAATTGTACTGTTTGGATGCTTTGCATATATGTTTCTTAGACTATATAGAAGCAATATATACAATGATTTCAACAGTCTACCTGTTCCATTCATTGTTCTACTTGTCGAAATTTACAAATAATTTCCTTTGAAGGATTAACAATGGGGCTCGTAGTTCACTTAAACTTGAAGAACAAAAAATTGGCGAATGGTACTGTTTGGATGCTTTGCATATATGTTTCTTAGACTATATGGAAGCAATATATACAAAGATTTCAACCGTCTACCTGTTCCATTCATTGTTCTACTTGTCGAACGTTACAAATAATTTCCGATAACGGATTAACCATTGGGGCTCATTGATCACTTAAACTTGAAGAACAAAAAATTGGCGAATAGTACTGTTTGGATGCTTTGCATATATGTTTCTTATACTATATAGAAGCAATATATACAAAGATTTCAACCGTCTACCTGTTCCATTCACTGTTCTACTTGTCGAAAATTACAAATAATTTCCGATAAAGGATTAACAACGGGGCTCATTGCTCACTTAAACTTGAAGAACAAAAAATTGGCGAATGGTACAGTTTGGATGCTTTGCATATATGTTTCTTAGACTATATGGAAGCAATATATACAAAGATTTCAACCGTCTGCGTGTTCCAATCATTGTTCCAGTTGTAGAAAGTTACAATTAATTTCCGTTAAAGGATTAACAATGGGGCTCGTAGCTCACTTAAACTTGAAGAACAAAAAATTGGCGAATTGTACTGTTTGGATGCTTTGCATATATGTTTCTTAGACTATATAGAAGCAACATATACAAAGATTTCAACCGTCTACCTTTTCCATTCATTGTTCTACTTGTCGGAAGTTACAAATAATTTCCGTTAAAGTATTAACAATGGGGCTCGTAGTTCACTTAAACATGAAGATGAAATAATTGGCGAATTGTACTGTTTGGATGCTTTGCATATGTGTTTCTTAGATTATATAGAAGCAATATATACAAAGATTTCAACCGTCTACCTGTTCCATTCATTGTTCTACTTGTAGAAAGTCACAAATAATTTCCGTTAAGGGATTAACAATGGGGATCGTAATTTACTTAAACTTGAAGAACAGAAAATTGGCGAATTGTACTGTTTGGATGCTTTGCATATATGTTTCTTAGACTATATAGAAGCAATATATACATTGATTTCAACCGTCTACCTGTTCCATTCATTGTTCTACTTGTCGAAAGTTACAAATAATTTCCGTTAAGGGATTAACAATGGGGATTGTAGTTTACTTAAACTTGAAGAACAAGAAATTGGCGAATTGTACTGTTTGGATGATTTGCATATATGTTTCTTAGACTATATAGAAGCAATATATACATTGATTTCAACCGTCTACCTATTCCATTCATTGTTCTACTTGCCGAAATTTACAAATAATTTCCTTTAAAGGATTAACAATGGGGCTCGTTGTTCACTTAAACTTGAAGAACAAAAAAGTGGCGAATGGTACGGTTTGGATGCTTTCCATATATGTATCTTAGACTATATAGAAGCAATATATATATTGATTTCAACCGTCTACCTGTTCCATTCATTGTTCTACTTGTCGAAAGTTACAAATAATTTCCTTTAAAGTATTAACAATGGGGCTCGTAGTTCACTTAAACTTGAAGATCAAATAATTGGCGAATTGTACTGTTTGGATGATTTGCATATATGTTTCTTAGACTTTATAGAAGCAATATATACAAAGATTTCAACCGTCTACCTGTTCCATTCATTGATCTACTTGTCGAAAGTTACAAATAATTTCCGATAAAGGATTAACAATGGGTCTCATTGTTCACTTAAATTTGAAGAACAAAAAATTGGCGAATGGTACTGTTTGGATGCTTTGCATATATGTTTCTTAGACTATATGGAAGCAATATATACAAAGATTTCTACCGTCTACGTGTTTCAATCACTGTTCTACTTGTCGAAATTTAGAAATAATTTCCTTTAAAGGATTAACAATGTGGCTCGTTGTTCACTTAAACTTGAAGAACAAAAAAGTGGCGAATGGTACTGTTTGGATGCTTTGCATATATGTTTCTTAGACTATATGGAAGCAATATATACATTGATTTCAACCGTCTACCTGTTCCATTCATTGTTCTACTTGTCGCAAGTTGCAAATAATTTCCGTTAAAGTATTAACAATGGGGCTCGTAGTTCCCTTAAACTTGAAGAACAAGAAATTGGCGAATTGTACTGTTTGGATGATTTGCATATATGTTTCTTAGACTATATAGAAGCAATATATACAATGATTTCAACCGTCTACCTATTCCATTCATTGTTCTACTTGCAGAAATTTGCAAATAATTTCCTTTAAAGGATTAACAATGGGGCTCGTAGTTCACTTAAACTTGAAGAACAAAAAATTGGCGAATGGTACTGTTTGGATACTTTGCATAAATGTTGCTTAGACTATATAGAAGCAATATATACATTGATTTCAACCGGCTACCTGTTCCATTCATTGTTCTACTTGTCGAAATTTACAAATAATTTCCGTTAAAGTATTAACAATGGGGCTCGTAGTTCACTTAAACTTGAAGATCAAATAATTGGCGAATTGTACTGTTTGGATGATTTGCATATATGTTTCTTAGACTATATAGAAGCAATATATACAAAGATTTCAACCGTCTACCTGTTCCATTCATTGATCTACTTGTCGAAAGTTACAAATAATTTCCGATAAAGGATTAACAATGGGTCTCATTGTTCACTTAAATTTGAAGAACAAAAAATTGGCGAATGGTACTGTTTGGATGCTTTGCATATATGTTTCTTAGACTATATGGAAGGAATATATACAAAGATTTCTACCGTCTACGTGTTTCAATCACTGTTCTACTTGTCGAAATTTAGAAATAATTTCCTTTAAAGGATTAACAATGGGGCTCGTTGTTCACTTAAACTTGAAGAACAAAAAAGTGGCGAATGGTACTGTTTGGATGCTTTGCGTACATGTTTCTTAGACTATATGGAAGCAATATATACAAAGATTTCAACCGTCTACGTGTTCCAATCATAGTTCTACTTGTCGAAATTTAGAAATAATTTCCTTTAAAGGTTTAACAATGGGGCTCGTTGTTCACTTAAACTTGAAGAACAAAAAATTGGCGAATGGTACTGTTTGGATACTTTGCATATATGTTTCATAGACTACATAGAAGCAATATATACATTGATTTCAACCGTCTATCTGTTCCATTCATTGTTCTACTTGTCGAAAGTTACAAATAATTTCCGATAAATAATTAACAATGGGGCTCGTTGTTCACTTAAACTTGAAGAACAAAAAAGTGGCGAATGGTACTGTTTGGATGCTTTGCATATATGTTTCTTATATTATATAGAAGCAATATATACAAAGATTTCAACCGTCTACCTGTTCCATTCACTGTTCTACTTGTCGAAAGTTACAAATAATTTCCGTTAAGGGATTAACAATGGGGATCGTAGTTCACTTAAACTTGAAGAACAAAAAATTGGCGAATTGTACTGTTTGGATGCTTTGCGTACATGTTTCTTAGACTATATGGAAGCAATATATACAAAGATTTCAACCGTATACGTGTTCCAATCATTGTTCTACTTGTCGAAATTTACAAATAATTTCCTTTAAAGGATTAAAAATGAGGCTCGTTGTTCACTTAAACTTGAAGAACAAAAAAGTGGCGAATGGTACTGTTTGGATGCTTTGCGTACATGTTTCTTAGACTATATGGAAGCAATATATACAAAGATTTCAACCGTCTACGTGTTCCAATCATAGTTCTACTTGTCGAAATTTACAAATAATTTCCTTTAAAGGTTTAACAATGGGGCTCGTTGTTCACTTAAACTTGAAGAACAAAAAATTGGCGAATGGTACTGTTTGGATGCTTTGCACATATGTTTCTTAGACTATATAGAAGCAATATATACTATGATATCCATCGTCAACCTGTTCCATTCATTGTTCTACTTGTAGAAAATTACAAATAATTTCCGTTTCATGATTACCAATGGGGCTCGTAGTTCACTGAAACTTGAAGAACAAAAAATTGTCCAATGGTACTGTTTGGATGCTTTGCATATATGTTTCTTAGACTATATAGAAGCAATATATACAAAGATTTCAACCGTCTACGTGTTCCATTCATTGTTTTACTTGTCGAAAGTTACAAATAATTTCCGTTAAAGAAATAACAATGCGGATCGTAGTTCACTTAAACTTGAAGAACAATAAATTGGCGAATTGTACTGTTTGGATGCTTTGCACATATGTTTCTTAGACTATATAGAAGCAATATATACTATGATATCCATCGTCAACCTGTTCCATTCATTGTTCTACTTGTAGAAAATTACAAATAATTTCCTTTAAAGGATTAACAATGGGGCTCGTTGTTCACTTAAACTTGAAGAACAATGAATTGGCGACTTGTACTGTTTGGATGCTTTGCACATATGTTTCTTAGACTATATAGAAGCAATATATACAATGATTTCAACCGTCTACCTGTTCCATTCCTTGTTCTACTTGTCGAAAGATACAAATAATTTCCTTTAAAGGATTAACAATGGGGCTCGTTGTTCACTTAAACTTGAAGAACAATGAATTGGCGACTGGTACTGTTTGGATGCTTTGCATATATGTTTCTTAGGCTATACTGAAGCAATATATACAATGATTTCAACCGTCTACCTGTTCCAGTCACTGTTCTACTTGTCGAAATATACAAATAATTTCCTTTAAAGGATTAACAATGGGGCTCGTTGTTCACTTAAACTTGAAGAACAATGAATTGGCGACTTGTACTGTTTGGATGCTTTGCACATATGTTTCTTAGACTATATAGAAGCAATATATACAATGATTTCAACCGTCTACCTGTTCCATTCCTTGTTCTACTTGTCGAAAGATACAAATAATTTCCTTTAAAGGATTAACAATGGGGCTCGTTGTTCACTTAAACTTGAAGAACAATGAATTGGCGACTGGTACTGTTTGGATGCTTTGCATATATGTTTCTTAGGCTATACTGAAGCAATATATACAATGATTTCAACCGTCTACCTGTTCCATTCATTGTTTTACTTGTCGAAAGTTACAAAGAATTTCCGTTAAAGGATTAACAATGGGGATCGTAGTTCACTTAAACTTGAAGAACAATAAATTGGCGAATTGTACTGTTTGGATGCTTTGCACATATGTTTCTTAGACTATATAGAAGCAATATATACAATGATTTCAACAGTCTACCTGTTCCATTCCTTGTTCTACTTGTCGAAAGTTACAAATAATTTCCTTTAAAGGATTAACAATGGGGCTCGTTGTTCACTTAAACTTGAAGAACAATGAATTGGCGAATTGTACTGTTTGGATGATTTGCATATATGTTTCTTAGACAATGTAGAAGCAATATATACAATGATTTCAACCGTCTACCTGTTCCATTCCTTGTTCTACTTGTCGAAAGTTACAAATAATTTCCTTTAAAGGATTAACAATGGGGCTCGTTGTTCACTTAAACTTGAAGAACAATGAATTGGCGACTTGTACTGTTTGGATGCTTTGCATATATGTTTCTTAGACTATATAGATGCAATATATACAAAGATTTCATCCCTCTACCTGTTCCATTCATTGTTCTACTTGTCGAAATTTACAAATAATTTCCTTTAACGGATTAACAATGGGGCTCGTAGTTCACTTAAACTTGAAGAACAAAAAATTAGCGAATGGTACTATTTGGATGCTTTGCATATATGTTTCTTAGACTATATAGAAGCAATATATACAATGATATCCATCGTCAACCTGTTCCATTCATTGTTCTACTTGTAGAAAATTACAATTAATTTCCGTTAAAGGATTAACAATGGGGCTCGTAGTTCACTTAAACTTGAAGAACAAAAAATTGGCGAATTGTACTGTTTGGATACTTTGCATATATGTTTCTTAGTCTATATAGAAGCAATATATACAATGATTTCAACCGTCTACCTGTTCCATTCATTGTTCTACTTGCCGAAATTTACAAATAATTTCCTTTAAAGGATTAACAATGGGGCTCGTAGTTCACTTAAACTTGAAGAGCAAAAAATTGGCGAATTGTACTGTTTGGACGCTATGCATATATGTTTCTTAGACTATATAGAAGCAATATATACAATGATTTCAACAGTCTACCTGTTCCATTCATTGTTCTACTTGTCGAAATTTACAAATAATTTCCTTTAAAGGATTAACAATGGGGCTCGTAGTTCACTTAACTTGAAGAACATAAAATTGGCGAATATTACTGTTTGGATGCTTTGAATATATGTTTCTTAGATTATATAGAAGCAATATATACAACGATTTCAATCGTCTACCTGTTCCATTCATTGTTCTACTTGTCGCAAGTTACAAATAATTACCGTTAAAGTATTAACAATGGGGCTCGTAGTTCACTTAAACTTGAAGAACAAATAATTGGCGAATTGTACTGTTTGGATGATTTGCATATATGTTTCTTAGTCTATATAGAAGCAATATATACAATGATTTCAATCGTCTACCTGTTCCATTCATTGTTCTACTTGCCGAAATTTACAAATAATTTCCTTTAAAGGATTAACCATTGGGGCTCATTGTTCACTTAAACTTGAAGAACAAAAAATTGGCGAATGGTACTGTTTGGATGCTTTGCATATATGTTTCTTAGACTATATAGAAGCAATATATACAATGATTTCAACAGTCTACCTGTTCCATTCATTGTTCTACTTGTCGAAATTTACAAATAATTTCCTTTAAAGGATTAACAATGGGGCTCGTAGTTCACTTAACTTGAAGAACAAAAAATTGGCGAATATTACTGTTTGGATGCTTTGAATATATGTTTCTTAGATTATATAGAAGCAATATATACAAAGATTTCAACCGTCTACCTGTTCCATTCATTGTTCTACTTGTCGAAAATTACAAGTAATTTCCGATAAATGATTAACCATTGGGGCTCATTGTTCACTTAAACTTGAAGAACAAAAAATTGGCGAATGGTACTGTTTGGATGCTTTGCATATATGTTTCTTAGACTATTTAGAAGCAATATATAGAAAGATTTCACCCGTCTACCCGTACTATTCATTGTTCAACTTGTAGAAAGTTACAAATAATTTCCATTTCATGATTATCAATGGGGCTCGCTGTTCACTTAAACTTGAAGATAAAAAAATTGGCGATTGTTACTGTTTAGATGCTTTGCATATATGTTTCTTAGATTATATAGAAGCAATATATACAAAGATTTCAACCGTCTACCTGTTCCATTCATTGTTCTACTTGCCGAAATTTACAAATAATTTCCTTTAAAGGATTAACAATGAGGCTCGTAGTTCACTTAAACTTGAAGAGCAACAAATTGGCGAAATGTACTGTTTGAACGCTTTGCATATATGTTTCTTGGACTATATAGAAGCAATATATACAATGATTTCAACTGTCTACCTGTTCCATTCATTGTTCTACTTGTCGAAAGTTACAAATAATTTCCGTTTCATGATTATCTATGGGGCTCGTTGTTCACATAAACTTGAAGAACAAGAAATTTGCGAATGGTACTGTTTGGATGCTTTGCGTTCATGTTTCATAGACTATATGGAAGCAATATATACAAAGATTTCAACCGTCTACGTGTTCCAATCATTGTTCTACTTGTCGAAATTTACGAATAATTTCCTTTAAAGGATTAACAATGGGGCTCGTTGTTCACTTAAACTTGAAGAACAAAAAATTGATGAATGGTACTGTTTGGATGCTTTGCAAATATGTTTCTTAGACTATATAGAAGCAATATATCCATTGATTTCAATCGTCTGCCTGTTCCATTCATTGTTCTACTTGTCGCAACTTACAAATAATTACCGTTAAAGTATTAACAATGGGGCTCGTAGTTCACTTAAACTTGAAGATCAAATAATTGGCGCATTGTACTGTTTGGATGATTTGCATATATGTTTCTTAGTCTATATAGAAGCAATATATACAATGATTTCAACCGTCTACCTGTTCCATTCATTGTTCTACTTGTCGAAAGTTACAAATAATTTCCGTTAAGGGATTAACAATGGGGATCGTAGTTTACTTAAACTTGAAGAACCAGAAATTGGCGAATTGTACTGTTTGGACGCTATGCATATATGTTTCTTAGACTATATAGAAGCAATATATACAATGATTTCAACAGTCTACCTGTTCCATTCATTGTTCTACTTGTCGAAATTTACAAATAATTTCCTTTAAAGGATTAACAATGGGGCACGTAGTTCACTTAACTTGAAGAACAAAAAATTGGCGAATATTACTGTTTAGATGCTTTGTATATATGTTTCTTAGATTATATAGAAGCAATATATACAAAGATTTCAACCGTCTACCTGTTCCATTCATTGTTCTACTTGTCGAAAATTACAAGTAATTTCCGATAAAGGATTAACCATTGGGGCTCATTGTTCACTTAAAATTGAAGAACAAAAAATTGGCGAATGGTACTCTTTGGATGCTTTGAATATATGTTTCTTAGACTATTTAGAAGCAACATATAGAAAGATTTCACCCGTCTACCCGTACTATTCATTGTTCTACTTGTAGAAAGTTACAAATAATTTCCATTTCATGATTATCAATGGGGCTCGCTGTTCACTTAAACTTGAAGATAAAAAAATTGGCGATTGTTACTGTTTAGATGCTTTGCATATATGTTTCTTAGATTATATAGAAGCAATATATACAAAGATTTCAATCGTCTACCTGTTCCATTCATTGTTCTACTAGCCGAAATTTACAAATAATTTCCTTTAAAGGATTAACAATGGGGCTCGTAGTTCACTTAAACTTGAAGAGCAAAAAATTGGCGAATTGTACTGTTTGGATGCTTGGCATATATGTTTCTTAGACTATATAGAAGCAATATATACATTGATTTCAACCGTCTACCTGTTCCATTCATTGTTCTACTTGTCGGAAGTTACAAATGAATTCCGTTAAAGTATTAACAATGGGGCTCGTAGTTCACTAAACTTGAAGAACAAAAAATTGTCGAATTGTACTGTTTGGATGCTTTGCATATATGTTTCTTAGACTATATAGAAGCAATATATACATTGATTTCAATCGTCTACCTGTTCCATTCATTGTTCTACTTGTCGCAAGTTACAAATAATTTCCGTTAAAGTATTAACAATGGGGCTCGTAGTTCACTTAAACTTGAAGATCAAATAATTGGCGAATTGTACTGTTTGGATGATTTGCATATATGTTTCTTAGACTATATAGAAGCAATATATACAGTGATTTCAATCGTCTACCTGTTCCATTCATTGTTCTACTTGTCGCAAGTTACAAATAATTTCCGTTAAAGTATTAACAATAGGGCTCGTAGTTCACTTAAACTTGAAGATCAAATAATTGGCGAATTGTACTGTTTGGATGCTTTGCATATATGTATCTTAGACTATATGGAAGCAATATATACAATGATTTCAACCGTCTACCAGTTCCATTCATTGTTCTACTTGTCGAAATTTACAAATAATTTCCTTTAAAGGATTAACAATGGGGCTCGTTGTTCACTTAAACTTGAAGAACAATAAATTGGCGAATTGTACTGTTTGGATGCTTTGCATATATGTTTCTTAGACTATATAGACGCAATATATACAAGGATTTCAACCGTCTACCTGTTCCATTCATTGTTCTACTTGTCGAAAGTTACAAATAATTACCGATAAAGGATTAACCATTGGGGCTCATTGTTCACTTAAACTTGAAAAACAAAAAATAGGCGAATTGTACTGTTTGGATGCTTTGCATATATGTATCTTAGACTATATGGAAGCAATATATACAATGATTTCAACCGTCTACCAGTTCCATTCATTGTTCTACTTGTAGAAAGTTACAAATAATTTCCGTTTCATGATTATCAATGGGTCTCGTTGTTCACTTAAACTTGAAGAACAAAAAATTGGCGAATGGTACTGTTTGGATGCTTTGCATTTATGTTTCTTAGATAATATAGAAGCAATATATACAAAGATTTCAACCGTCTAACTGTTCGATTCATTGTTCTACTTGTCGAAAATTACAAATAATTTCCGATAAAGGATTAACCATTGGGGCTCATTGTTCACTTAAACTTGAAGAACAAAAAATTGGCGAATGGTACTGTTTGGGTGCTTTGCGTACATGTTTTTTAGACTATATGGAAGCAATATATACAAAGATTTCAACCGTCTACCTGTTCCATTCATTGTTCTACTTGTCGAAAGTTACAAATAACTTCCGATAAAGGATTAACAATGGGGCTCATTGTTCACTTAAACTTGAAGGACAAAAAATTGTCGAATTGTACTGTTTGGATGCTTTGCATATATGTTTCTTAGGCTATATGGAAGCAATTTATACAAAGATTTCAACCGTCTACGTGTTCCAATCATTGTTCTACTTGTAGAAAGTTACAATTAATTTCCGTTAAAGGATTAACAATGGGGCTCGTAGTTCACTTAAACATGAAGATGAAATAATTGGCGAATTGTACTGTTTGGATGCTTTGCATATATGTTTCTTAGACTATTTAGAAGCAATATATACAAAGATTTCAACCGTCTACCTGTACCATTCATTGTTCTGCTTGTCGAAATTTACAAATAATTTCCTTTAAAGGATTAACAATGGGGCTCGTTGTTCACTTAAACTTGAAAAACAATAAATTGGCGAATTGTACTGTTTGGATGCTTTGCATATATGTTTCTTAGACTATATAGACGCAATATATACAAGGATTTCAACCGTCTACCTGTTCCATTCATTGTTCTACTTGTCGAAAGTTACAAATAATTACCGATAAAGGATTAACCATTGGGGCTCATTGTTCACTTAAACTTGAAAAACAAAAAATAGGCGAATTGTACTGTTTGGATGCTTTGCATATATGTATCTTAGACTATATGGAAGCAATATATACAAAGATTTCAACCGTCTACCTGTTCCATTCATTGTTCTACTTGTAGAAAGTTACAAATAATTACCGATAAAGGATTAACCATTGGGGCTCATTGTTCACTTAAACTTGAAAAACAAAAAATAGGCGAATTGTACTGTTTGGATGCTTTGCATATATGTTTCTTAGACTATATGGAAGCAATATATACAATGATTTCAACCGTCTACCTGTTCCATTCATTTTTCTACTTGTAGAAAGTTACAAATAATTTCCGTTTCATGATTATCAATGCGTCTCGTTGTTCACTTAAACTTGAAGAACAAAAAATTGGCGAATGGTACTGTTTGGATGCTTTGCATTTATGTTTCTTAGATAATATAGAAGCAATATATAAAAAGATTTCAACCGTCTAACTGTTCGATTCATTGTTCTACTTGTCGAAAATTACAAATAATTTCCGATAAAGGATTAACCATTGGGGCTCATTGTTCACTTAAACTTGAAGAACAAAAAATTGGCGAATGGTACTGTTTGGGTGCTTTGCGTACATGTTTTTTAGACTATATGGAAGCAATATATACAAAGATTTCAACCGTCTACGTGTTCCAATCATTGTTCTACTTGTCAAAATTTACAAATAATTTCCTTTAAAGGATTAACAATGGGGCTCGTTGTTCACTTAAACTTTGGATAACAGGAAATTGGCGAATTGTACTGTTTGGATGCTTTGCATATATGTTTCTTAGACTATTTAGAAGCAATATATAGAAAGATTTCACCCGTCTACCTGTACTATTCATTGTTCTACTTGTAGCAAGTTACAAATAATTTCCTTTAAAGGATTAACAATGGGGCTCGTAGTTCACTTAAACATGAAGATGAAGTAATTGGCGAATTGTACTGTTTGGATGCTTTGCATATATGTTTCGTAGATTATATAGAAGCAATATATACAATGATTTCACCCGTCTACCTGTACTATTCATTGTTCTACTTGTAGAAAGTTACAAATAATTTCCATTTCATGACTATCAATGGGGCTCGCTGTTCACTTAAACTTGAAGATCAATAAATTGGCGATTGTTACTGTTTAGATGCTTTGCATATGTGTCTCTTAGATTATATAGAAGCAATATATACAATGATTTCAACCGTCTACCTGTTCCATTCATTGTTCTACTTGTCGACAGTTACAAATAATTTCCGTTTAGGGATTAACAATGGGGATCGTAGTTTACTTAAACTTGAAGAACAAAAAATTGGCGAATTGTACTGTTTGGATGCTTAGCATATATGTTTCTTTGACTATATAGAAGCAATATATACAATGATTTCAACAGTCAACCTGTTCCATTCATTGTTCTACTTGTCGAAATTTACAAATAATTACCTTTAAAGGATTAACAATGGGGCTCGTAGTTCACTTAAACTTGAAGAACAAAAAATTGGCGAATGGTACTGTTTGGATGCTTTGCATATATGTTTCGTAGATGATATAGAAGCAATATATACAATGATTTCAACCGTCTACCTGTTCCATTCATTGTTCTACTTGTCGAAAGTTACAAATAATTTCCGTTAAGGGATTAACAATGGGGATCGTAGTTTACTTAAACTTGAAGAACAAAAAATTGGCGAATTGTACTGTTTGGATGCTTTGCATATATGTTCCTTAGACTATATAGAAGCAATATATAGAATGATTTCAACCGTCTACCTGTTCCATTCATTGTTCTACTTGTCGAAAGTTACAAATAATTTCCGATAAAGGATTAACCATTGGGGCTCATTGTTCACTTAAACTTGAAGAACAAAAAATTGGCGAATTGTACTGTTTGGATGCTTTGCATATATGTTTCGTAGATTATATAGAAGCAATATATACAATTATTTCAACCGTCTACCTGATCCATTCATTGTTCTACTTGTCGAAATTTACAAATAATTTCCTTTAAAGGATTAACAATGTGGCTCGTAGTTCACTTAAACTTGAAGAACAAAAAATTGGCGGATGGTACTGTTTGGATGCTTTGAATATATGTTTCTTATATTATAAAGAAGCAATATATACAAATATTTCAACCGTCTACCTGTTCCATTCATTGTTCTACTTGTCGAAAATTACAAATAATTTCCGATAAAGGATTAACCATTGGGGCTCATTGTTCACTTAAACTTGAAGAGCAAAAAATTGGCAAATGGTACTGTTTGGATGCTTTGCGTACATGTTTCTTAGACTATATGGAAGCAATATATACAAAGATTTCAACCGTCTACGTGTTCCAATCATTGTTCTACTTGTCAAAATTTACAAATAATTTCCTTTAAAGGATTAACAATGGGGCTCGTTGTTCACTTAAACTTTGGATAACAGGAAATTGGCGAATTGTACTGTTTGGATGCTTTGCATATATGTTTCTTAGACTATTTAGAAGCAATATATAGAAAGATTTCACCCGTCTACCTGTACTATTCATTGTTCTACTTGTAGAAAGTTACAAATAATTTCCATTTCATGATTATCAATGGGGCTCGCTGTTCACTTAAGCTTGAAGATCAAAAAATTGGCGATTGTTACTGTTTAGATGCTTTGCATATAAGTTTCTTAGACTATATAGAAGCAATATATACAATGATTTCAGCAGTCTATCTGTTCCATTCATTGTTCTACTTGTCGAAATTTACAAATAATTTCCTATAAATGATTAACAATGGGGCTCGTTGTTCACTTAAACTTGAAGAACAAAAAATTGATGAATGGTACTGTTTGGATGCTTTGCATATATGTTTCTTAGACTATATAGAAGCAATATATACATTGATTTCAATCGTCTACCTGTTCCATTCATTGTTCTACTTGTCGCAAGTTACAAATAATTTCCGTTTCATGATTATCAATGGGGCTCGTTGTTCACTTAAACTTGAAGAACAAAAAATTGGCGAATGGTACTGTTTGGATGCTTTGCATATATGTTTCGTAGACTATATAGAAGCAATATATACAATGATTTCAACCGTCTACCTATTCCATTCATTGTCCTACTTGCCGAAATTTACAAATAATTTCCGATAAAGGATTAACCATTGGGGCTCATTGTTCACATACACTTGAAGAACAAAAAATTGGCGAATGGTACTGTTTGGATGCTTTGCGTACATGTTTCTTAGACTATATGGAAGCAATATATACAAACATTTCAACCGTCTACGTGTTCCAATCATTGTTCTACTTGTCGAAATTTACAAATAATTTCCTTTAAAGGATTAACAATGGGGCTCGTTGTTCACTTAAACTTCAAGAACAAAAAATTGGCGAATGGTACTGTTTGGATGCTTTGCATATATGTTTCTTAGACTATTTAGAAGCAATATATAGAAAGATTTCACCCGTCTACCTGTACTATTCATTGTTCTACTTGTAGAAAGTTACAAATAATTTCCATTTCATGATTATCAATGGGGCTCGCTGTTCACTTAAACTTGAAGATCAAAAAATTGGCGATTGTTACTGTTTAGATGCTTTGCATATAAGTTTCTTAGACTATATAGAAGCAACATATACAAAGATTTCAACCGTCTACCTGTTCTATTCATTGTTCTACTTGTAGAAAGTTACAAATAATTTCCGTTAAAGTATTAAAAATGGGGCTCGTAGTTCACTTAAACTTGAAGATCAAATAATTGGCGAATTGTACTGTTTGGATGCTTTGCATATATGTTTCTTAGACTATATAGACGCAATATATACAAGGATTTCAAACGTCTACCTGTTCCATTCATTGTTCTACTTGTCGAAAATTACAAATAATTTCAGTTAAAGGATTAACAATGGGGCTCGTAGTTCACTTAAACTTGGAGAACTAAAAATTGGCGAACTGTACTGTTTGGATGCTTTGCATATAAGTTTCTTAGACTATATAGAAGCAATATATACAATGATTTCAACAGTCTATCTGTTCCATTCATTGTTCTACTTGTCGAAATTTACAAATAATTTCCTATAAATGATTAACAATGGGGCTCGTTGTTCACTTAAACTTGAAGAACAAAAAATTTATGAATGGTACTGTTTGGATGCTTTGCATATATGTTTCTTAGACTATATAGAAGCAATATATACATTGATTTCAATCGTCTACCTGTTCCAATCATTGTTCTACTTGTCGCAAGTTACAAATAATTTCCGTTTCATGATTATCAATGGGCCTCGTTGTTCACTTAAACTTGAAGAACAAAAAATTGGCGAATGGTACTGTTTGGATGCTTTGCATATATGTTTCTTAGATTATATAGAAGCAATATATACAAAGATTTCAACCGTCTACCTGTTCCATTCATTGTTCTGCTTGACGAAAATTACAAATAATTTCCTTTAAAGGATTAACAATGGGGCTCGTAGTTCACTTAAACATGAAGAACAAAAAATTGGCGAATGGTACTGTTTGGATGCTTTGCATATATGTTTCTTAGATTATATAGAAGCAATATATACAAAGATTTCAACCGTCTACCTGTTCCATTCATTGTTCTACTTGTCGAAATTAACAAATAATTTCCTTTAAAGGATTAACAGTGGGGCTCGTTGTTCACTTAAACTTGAAGAACAATAAATTGGCGAATTGTACTGTTTGGATGCTTTGCATATATGTTTCTTAGACTATATAGACGCAATATATACAAGGATTTCAACCGTCTACCTGTTCCATTCATTGTTCTACTTGTCGAAAGTTACAAATAATTACCGATAAACGATTAACCATTGGGGCTCATTGTTCACTTAAACTTGAAGAACAAAAAATTGGCGAATTGTACTGTTTGGATGCTTTGCATATATGTTTCGTAGACTATATAGAAGCAATATATGCAAAGATTTCAACCGTCTACCTGTTCCATTCATTGTTCTACTTGTCGAAAGTTACAAATAATTTCCGATAAAGGATTAACAATGGGGCTCATTGTTCACTTAAACTTGAAGGACAAAAAATTGGCGAATGGTACTGTTTGGATGCTTTGCATATATGTTTCTTAGACTATATGGAAGCAATATATACAAAGATTTCAACCGTCTACGTGTTCCAATCATTGTTCTACTTGTAGAAAGTTACAATTAATTTCCGTTAAAGGATTAACAATGGGGCTCGTAGTTCACTTAAACTTGAAGAACAAAAAATTGGCGAATTGTACTGTTTAGATGCTTTGCATATTTGTTTCGTAGACTATATAGAAGCAATATATACAATGATTTCAACCGTCTACATGATCCATTAATTGTTCTACTTGTCGAAATTTACAAATAATTTCCTTTAAAGGATTAACAATGGGGCTCGTAGTTCGTTTAATCATGAAGATGAAATAATTGGCTAATTGTACTGTTTGGATGCTTTGCATATGTGTCTCTTAGATTATATAGAAGCAATATATACAATGATTTCAACCGTCTACCTGTTCCATTCATTGTTCTACTTGTCGAAAGTTACAAATAATTTCCGTTAAGGGATTAACAATGGGGATCGTAGTTTACTTAAACTTGAACAACAAAAAATTGGCGAATTGTACTGTTTGGATGCTTTGCATATATGTTTCTTAGACTATATAGAAGCAATATGTACAATGATTTCAACAGTCTACCTGTTCCATTCATTGTTCTACTTGTCGAAAGTTCCAAATAATTTCCGATAAAGGATTAACAATGGGGCTCATTGTTCACTTAAACTTGAAGGACAAAAAATTGGCGAATGGTACTGTTTGGATGCTTTGCATTTATGTTTCTTAGACTATATAGAAGCAATATATACAATGATTTCAACAGTCTACCTGTTCCAGTCATTGTTCTAGTTGTCGAAATTTACAAATAATTTCCTTTAAAGGATTAACAATGGGGCTCGTAGTTCACTTAAACTTGAAGAACATAAAATTGGCGAATGGTACTGTTTGGATGCTTTGCATATATGTTTCTTAGACTATTTAGAAGCAATATATAGAAAGATTTCAACCGTCTACCTGTACTATTCATTGTTCTACTTGTCGAAAGTTACAAATAATTTCCGATAAAGGATTAACAATGGGGCTCATTGTTCACTTAAACTTGAAGAACAAAAAATTGGCGAATGGTACTGTTTGGATGCTTTGCATATATGTTTCTTAGACTATATAGAAGCAATATATACAAAGATTTCAACCGTCTACCTGTTCCATTCTTTGTTCTACTTGTCGAAATTTACAAATAATTTCCTTTAAATGATTAACAATGGGGCTCGTAGTTCACTTAAACTTGAAGAGCAAAAAATTGGCGAATTGTACTGTTTGGCCGCTTTGCATTTATGTTTCTTGGACTATATAGAAGCAATATATACAATGATTTCAACCGTCTACGTGTTCCAATCATTGTTCTACTTATCGAAATTTACAAATAATTTCCGTTAAAGGATTAACAATGGGGCTCGTAGTTCACTTAAAGTTGAAGAACAAAAAATTGGCGAATTGTACTGTTTGGATGCTTTGCATATATGTTTCTTAGACTATACTGAAGCAATATATACAAAGATTTCAACCGTCTACATGTTCCATTCATTGTTCTACTTGTCGAAAATTACAAGTAATTTCCGATAAAGGATTAACCATTGGGGCTCATTGTTCACTTATACTTGAAGAACAAGAAATTGGCGAATGGTACTGTTTGGATGCTTTGCGTACATGTTTCTTAGACTATATGGTAGCAATATATACAAAGATTTCAACCGTCTACCTGTTCCATTCACTGTTCTACTTGTCGAAAGATACAAATAATTTCCTTTAAAGGATTAACAATGGGGCTCGTCGTTCACTTAAACTTGAAGAACAAAAAATTGGCGAATGGTACTGTTTGGATGCTTTGCATATATGTTTCTTAGACTATATAGATGCAATATATACAAAGATTTCATCCGTCTACCTGTTCCATTCCTTGTTCTACTTGTCGAAAGTTACAAATAATTTCCGATAAAGGATTAACAATTGGGCTCGTAGTTCACTTAAACTTGAAGAACAAAAAATTGGCGAATGTTACCGTTTGGATGCTTTGCATATATGTTTCTTAGACTATATAGAAGCAATATATACAATGATTTCAACCGTCTACCTGTTCCATTCCTTGTTCTACTTGTCGAAAGTTACAAATAATTTCCTTTAAAGGTTGAACAATGGGGCTCGTTGTTCACTTAAACTTGAAGAACAATGAATTGGCGACTTGTACTGTTTGGATGCTTTGCATATATGTTTCTTAGACTATATAGATGCAATATATACAAAGATTTCATCCGTCTACCTGTTCCATTCATTGTTCTACTTGTCGAAATTTACAAATAATTTCCTTTAAAGGATTAACAATGGGGCTCGTAGTTCACTTAAACTTGAAGAACAAAAAATTGGCGAATGGTACTGTTTGGATGCTTTGCATATATGTTTCTTAGTCTATATAGAAGCAATATATACAAAGATTTCAACAGTCCTCCTGTTCCATTCATTGTTCTACTTGTCGAAAGTTACAAATAATTTCCGATAACGGATTAACCATTGGGGCTCATTGTTCACTTAAACTTGAAGAACAAAAAATTGGCGAATTGTACTGTTTGGATGCTTTGCATATATGTTTCTTATACTATATAGAAGCAATATATACAAAGATTTCAACCGTCTACCTGTTCCATTCACTGTTCTACTTGTCGAAAATTACAAATAATTTACGATAAAGGGTTAACAATGGGGCTCGCTGTTCACTTAAACTTGAAGAACAAAAAATTGTCGAATTGTACTATTTGGATGCTTTGCATATATGTTTCTTAGACTATATAGATGCAATATATACAAAGATTTCATCCGTCTACCTGTTCCATTCATTGTTCTTCTTGTCGAAAGTTACAAATAATTTCCGTTAAGGGATTAACAATGGGGATCGTAGTTTACTTAAACTTGAAGAACAAGAAATTGGCGAATTCTACTGTTTGGATGCTTTGCATATATGTTTCTTAGACTATATAGAAGCAATATATGCAATGATTTCAACAGTCTACCTGTTCCATTCATTGTTCTACTTGCCGAAATTTACAATTAATTTCCTTTAATGGATTAACAATGGGGCTCATTGTTCACTTAAACTTGAAGAACAATAAATTGGCGAATTGTACTGTTTGGATGCTTTGCATATATGTTTCTTAGACTATATAGAAGCAATATATACAAAGATTTCGAGCGTCTACCTGTTCCATTCATTGTTCTACTTGTCGAAAGTTACAAATAATTTCCGATAAAGGATTAACCATTGGGGCTCATTGTTCACTTAAACTTGAAGAACAAAAAATAGGCGAATTGTACTGTTTGGATGCTTTGCATATATGTTTCGTAGACTATATAGAAGCAATATATACAATGATTTCAACCGTCTACATGATCCATTCATTGTTCTACTTGTCGAAATTTAGAAATAATTTCCTTTAAAGGATTAACAATGGGGCTCGTAGTTCACTTAAACTTGAAGAACAAAAAATTGGCGAATTGTACTGTTTGGATGCTTTTCATATATGTTTCATAGACTATTTAGAAGCAATATATAGAAAGATTTCACCCGTCTACCTGTACTATTCATTGTTCTACTTGTAGAAAGTTACAAATAATATCCATTTCATGATTATCAATGGGGCTCGCTGTTCACTTAAACTTGAAGATCAAAAAATTGACGATTGTTACCGTTTAGATGCTTTGCATATATGTTTCTTAGATTATATAGAAGCGATATATACAAAGATTTCAACCGTCTACCTGTTCCATTCATTGTTCTACTTGTCGAAAATTACAAATAATTTCCGATAAAGGATTAACAATGGGGCTCGTAGATCACTTAAACTTGAAGAACAAAAAATTGGCGAATGGTACTGTTTGGATGCTTTGAACATATGTTTCTTAGATTATATAGAAGCAATATATACAATGATTTCAACCGTCTACCTGTTCCATCGATTGTTCTACTTGTCGAAAATTACAAGTAATTTCCGGTAAAGGATTAACCATTGGGGCTCATTGTTCACTTAAACTTGAACAACAAAAAATTGGCGAATGGTACTGTTTGGATGCTTTGCATATATGGTTCTTAGACTATATAGAGGCAATATATAAAAAGATTTCAACCGTCTACCAGTTCCATTCATTGTTCTACTTGTCGAAAGTTACAAATAATTTCCTTTAAAGGATTAACAATGGGGCTCGTAGTTCACTTAAACATGAAGATGAAATAATTGGCGATTTGTACTGTTTGGATGCTTTGCATATATGTTTCTTAGATTATATAGAAGCAATATATGCAATGATTTCAACCGTCTACCTGTTCCATTCCTTGTTCTACTTGTCGAAAGTTACAAATAATTTCCTTTAAAGGTTGAACAATGGGGCTCGTTGTTCACTTAAACTTGAAGAACAATGAATTGGCGACTTGTACTGTTTGGATGCTTTGCATATATGTTTCTTAGACTATATAGATGCAATATATACAAAGATTTCATCCGTCTACCTGTTCCATTCATTGTTCTACTTGTCGAAATTTACAAATAATTTCCTTTAAAGGATTAACAATGGGGCTCGTAGATCACTTAAACTTGAAGAACAATAAATTGGCGAATTGTACTGTTTGGATGCTTTGCATATATGTTTCTTAGACTATATAGAAGCAATATATACAAAGATTTCAAGCGTCTACCTGTTCCATTCATTGTTCTACTTGTCGAAAGTTACAAATAATTTCCGATAACGGATTAACCATTGGGGCTCATTGTTCACTTAAACTTGAAGAACAAAAAATTGGCGAATTGTACTGTTTGGATGCTTTGCATATATGTTTCTTAGACCATATAGAAGCAATATATACAATGATTTCAACAGTCTACCTGTTCCATTCATTGTTCTACTTCTCGAAAGTTACAAATAATTTCCGATAACGGATTAACCATTGGGGCTCATTGTTCACTTAAACTTGAAGAACAATAAATTGGCGAATTGTACTGTTTGGATGCTTTACATATATGTTTCTTAGACTATATAGAAGCAATATATACAAAGATTTCGAGCGTCTACCTGTTCCATTCATTGTTCTACTTGTCGAAAGTTACAAATAATTTCCGATAAAGGATTAACCATTGGGGCTCATTGTTCACTTAAACTTGAAGAACAAAAAATTGGCGAATTGTACTGTTTGGATGCTTTGCATATATGTTTCTTAGACTATATAGAAGCAATATATACAAAGATTTCAACCGTCTACCTGTTCCATTCATTGTTCTACTTGTCGAAATTTACAAATAATTTCCTTTAAAGGATTAACAATGGGGCTCGTAGTTCACTTAAACTTGAAGAACAAAAAATTGGCGAATGGTACTGTTTGGATGCTTTACATATATGTTTCTTAGACTATATAGAAGCAATATATACAATGATTTCAACCGTCTACCTGTTCCATTCATTGTTCTACTTGTCGACAGTTTCAAATAATTTCCGTTAAGGGATTAACAATGGGGATCGTAGTTTACTTAAACTTGAAGAACAAAAAATTGGCGACTTGTACTGTTTGGATGCTTTGCATATATGTTTCTTAGACCATATAGAAGCAATATATACAATGATTTCAACAGTCTACCTGTTCCATTCATTGTTCTACTTGTCGAAAGATACAAATAATTTCCGTTAAGGGATTAACAATGGGGCACGTAGTTCACTTAAACTTGAAGAGCAAAAAATTGGCGAATTGTACTGTTTGGACGCTATGCATATATGTTTCTTAGACTATATAGAAGCAATATATACAATGATTTCAACAGTCTACCTGTTCCATTCATTGTTCTACTTGTCGAAATTTACAAATAATTTCCTTTAAAGGATTAACAATGGGGCTCGTAGTTCACTTAATCTTGAAGAACAAAAAATTGGCGAATTGTACTGTTTGGATTCTTTGCATATATGTTTCTTAGACTATATAGAAGCAATATATACAAAGATTTCAACCGTCTACCTGTTCCATTCCTTGTTCTACTTGTCGAAAGTTACAAATAATTTCCCTTTAATGATTATCAGTGGGGTTCGTTGTTCACTTAAACTTGAAGATCAAAAAATTGACGATTGTTACCGTTTAGATGCTTTGCATATATGTTTCTTAGATTATATAGAAGCGATATATACAAAGATTTCAACCGTCTACCTGTTCCATTCATTGTTCTACTTGTCGAAAATTACAAATAATTTCCGATAAAAGATTAACAATGGGGCTCGTAGATCACTTAAACTTGAAGAACAAAAAATTGGCGAATGGTACTGTTTGGATGCTTTGAAGATATGTTTCTTAGATTATATAGAAGCAATATATACAATGATTTCAACCGTCTACCTGTTCCATCGATTGTTCTACTTGTCGAAAATTACAAGTAATTTCCGGTAAAGGATTAACCATTGGGGCTCATTGTTCACTTAAACTTGAACAACAAAAAATTGGCGAATGGTACTGTTTGGATGCTTTGCATATATGTTTCTTAGACTATATAGAGGCAATATATAAAAAGATTTCAACCGTCTACCAGTTCCATTCATTGTTCTACTTGTCGAAAGTTACAAATAATTTCCGTTAAAGTTTTAACAATGGGGCTCGTAGTTCACTTAAACATGAAGATGAAATAATTGGCGATTTGTACTGTTTGGATGCTTTGCATATATGTTTCTTAGATTATATAGAAGCAATATATACAATGATTTCAACCGTCTACCTGTTCCATTCCTTGTTCTACTTGTCGAAAGTTACAAATAATTTCCTTTAAAGGTTGAACAATGGGGCTCGTTGTTCACTTAAACTTGAAGAACAATGAATTGGCGACTTGTACTGTTTGGATGCTTTGCATATATGTTTCTTAGACTATATAGATGCAATATATACAAAGATTTCATCCGTCTACCTGTTCCATTCATTGTTCTACTTGTCGAAATTTACAAATAATTTCCTTTAAAGGATTAACAATGGGGCTCGTAGATCACTTAAACTTGAAGAGCAGAAAATTGGCGAATTGTACTGTTTGGACTCTATGCATATATGTTTCTTGGACTATATAGAAGCAATATATACAATGATTTCAACAGTCTACCTGTTCCATTCATTGTTCTACTTGTCGAAATTTACAAATAATTTCCGATAAAGGATTAACAATGGGGCTCGTAGTTTACTTAAACTTGAAGAACAAAAAATTGGCGAATTGTACTGTTTGGATGCTTTGCATATATGTTTCTTAGACTATATAGAAGCAATATATACAAAGATTTCAACCGTCTACCTGTTCCATTCATTGTTCTACTTGTCGAAATTTACAAATAATTTCCTTTAAAGGATTAACAATGGGGCTCGTAGTTCACTTAAACTTGAAGAACAAAAAATTGGCGAATGGTACTGTTTGGATGCTTTGCATATATGTTTCTTAGACTATATAGAAGCAATATATACAAAGATTTCAACAGTCCTCCTGTTCCATTCATTGTTCTACTTGTCGAAAGTTACAAATAATTTCCGATAACGGATTAACCATTGGGGCTCATTGTTCACTTAAACTTGAAGAACAAAAAATTGGCGAATTGTACTGTTTGGATGCTTTGCATATATGTTTCTTATACTATATAGAAGCAATATATACAAAGATTTCAACCGTCTACCTGTTCCATTCACTGTTCTACTTGTCGAAAATTACAAATAATTTACGATAAAGGGTTAACAATGGGGCTCGCTGTTCACTTAAACTTGAAGAACAAAAAATTGTCGAATTGTACTATTTGGATGCTTTGCATATATGTTTCTTAGACTATATAGATGCAGTATATACAAAGATTTCATCCGTCTACCTGTTCCATTCATTGTTCTACTTGTCGAAAGTTACAAATAATTTCCGTTAAGGGATTAACAATGGGGATCGTAGTTTACTTAAACTTGAAGAACAAGAAATTGGCGAATTCTACTGTTTGGATGCTTTGCATATATGTTTCTTAGACTATATAGAAGCAATATATGCAATGATTTCAACAGTCTACCTGTTCCATTCATTGTTCTACTTGCCGAAATTTACAATTAATTTCCTTTAATGGATTAACAATGGGGCTCATTGTTCACTTAAACTTGAAGAACAATAAATTGGCGAATTGTACTGTTTGGATGCTTTGCATATATGTTTCTTAGACTATATAGAAGCAATATATACAAAGATTTCAAGCGTCTACCTGTTCCATTCATTGTTCTACTTGTCGAAAGTTACAAATAATTTCCGATAAAGGATTAACCATTGGGGCTCATTGTTCACTTAAACTTGAAGAACAAAAAATTGGCGAATTGTACTGTTTGGATGCTTTGCATATATGTTTCTTAGACTATATAGAAGCAATATATACAAAGATTTCAACCGTCTACCTGTTCCATTCATTGTTCTACTTGTCGAAATTTACAAATAATTTCCTTTAAAGGATTAACAATGGGGCTCGTAGTTCACTCAAACTTGAAGAACAAAAAATTGGCGAATGGTACTGTTTGGATGCTTTGCATATATGTTTCTTAGTCTATATAGAAGCAATATATACAAAGATTTCAACAGTCCTCCTGTTCCATTCATTGTTCTACTTGTCGAAAGTTACAAATAATTTCCGATAACGGATTAACCATTGGGGCTCATTGTTCACTTAAACTTGAAGAACAAAAAATTGGCGAATTGTACTGTTTGGATGCTTTGCATATATGTTTCTTATACTATATAGAAGCAATATATACAAAGATTTCAACCGTCTACCTGTTCCATTCACTGTTCTACTTGTCGAAAATTACAAATAATTTACGATAAAGGGTTAACAATGGGGCTCGCTGTTCACTTAAACTTGAAGAACAAAAAATTGTCGAATTGTACTATTTGGATGCTTTGCATATATGTTTCTTAGACTATATAGATGCAATATATACAAAGATTTCATCCGTCTACCTGTTCCATTCATTGTTCTACTTGTCGAAAGTTACAAATAATTTCCGTTAAGGGATTAACAATGGGGATCGTAGTTTACTTAAACTTGAAGAACAAGAAATTGGCGAATTCTACTGTTTGGATGCTTTGCATATATGTTTCTTAGATTATATAGAAGCAATATATGCAATGATTTCAACAGTCTACCTGTTCCATTCATTGTTCTACTTGCCGAAATTTACAATTAATTTCCTTTAATGGATTAACAATGGGGCTCATTGTTCACTTAAACTTGAAGAACAATAAATTGGCGAATTGTACTGTTTGGATGCTTTGCATATATGTTTCTTAGATTATATAGAAGCAATATATGCAATGATTTCAACAGTCTACCTGTTCCATTCATTGTTCTACTTGCCGAAATTTACAATTAATTTCCTTTAATGGATTAACAATGGGGCTCATTGTTCACTTAAACTTGAAGAACAATAAATTGGCGAATTGTACTGTTTGGATGCTTTGCATATATGTTTCTTAGACTATATAGAAGCAATATATACAAAGATTTCGAGCGTCTACCTGTTCCATTCATTGTTCTACTTGTCGAAAGTTACAAATAATTTCCGATAAAGGATTAACCATTGGGGCTCATTGTTCACTTAAACTTGAAGAACAAAAAATTGGCGAATTGTACTGTTTGGATGCTTTGCATATATGTTTCTTAGACCATATAGAAGCAATATATACAATGATTTCAACAGTCTACCTGTTCCATTCATTGTTCTACTTGTCGAAAGATACAAATAATTTCCGTTAAGGGATTAACAATGGGGCTCGTAGTTCACTTAAACTTGAAGAACAAAAAATTGGCGAATGGTACTGTTTGGATGCTTTGCATATATGTTTCGTAGACTATATAGAAGCAATATATACAATGATTTCAACCGTCTACATGATCCATTCATTGTTCTACTTGTCGAAATTTAGAAATAATTTCCTTTAAAGGATTAACAATGGGGCTCGTAGTTCACTTAAACTTGAAGAACAAAAAATTGGCGAATTGTACTGTTTGGATGCTTTTCATATATGTTTCATAGACTATTTAGAAGCAATATATAGAAAGATTTCACCCGTCTACCTGTACTATTCATTGTTCTACTTGTAGAAAGTTACAAATAATTTCCATTTCATGATTATCAATGGGGCTCGCTGTTCACTTAAACTTGAAGATCAAAAAATTGACGATTGTTACCGTTTAGATGCTTTGCATATATGTTTCTTAGATTATATAGAAGCGATATATACAAAGATTTCAACCGTCTACCTGTTCCATTCATTGTTCTACTTGTCGAAAATTACAAATAATTTCCGATAAAGGATTAACAATGGGGCTCGTAGATCACTTAAACTTGAAGAACAAAAAATTGGCGAATGGTACTGTTTGGATGCTTTGCATATATGTTTCTTAGATTATATAGAAGCAATATATACAATGATTTCAACCGTCTACCTGTTCCATCGATTGTTCTACTTGTCGAAAATTACAAGTAATTTCCGGTAAAGGATTAACCATTGGGGCTCATTGTTCACTTAAACTTGAACAACAAAAAATTGGCGAATGGTACTGTTTGGATGCTTTGCATATATGTTTCTTAGACTATATAGAGGCAATATATAAAAAGATTTCAACCGTCTACCAGTTCCATTCATTGTTCTACTTGTCGAAAGTTACAAATAATTTCCGTTAAAGTTTTAACAATGGGGCTCGTAGTTCACTTAAACATGAAGATGAAATAATTGGCGATTTGTACTGTTTGGATGCTTTGCATATATGTTTCTTAGATTATATAGAAGCAATATATACAATGATTTCAACCGTCTACCTGTTCCATTCCTTGTTCTACTTGTCGATAGTTACAAATAATTTCCTTTAAAGGTTGAACAATGGGGCTCGTTGTTCACTTAAACTTGAAGAACAATGAATTGGCGACTTGTACTGTTTGGATGCTTTGCATATATGTTTCTTAGACTATATAGATGCAATATATACAAAGATTTCATCCGTCTACCTGTTCCATTCATTGTTCTACTTGTCGAAATTTACAAATAATTTCCTTTAAAGGATTAACAATGGGGCTCGTAGATCACTTAAACTTGAAGAGCAGAAAATTGGCGAATTGTACTGTTTTGACTCTATGCATATATGTTTCTTGGACTATATAGAAGCAATATATACAATGATTTCAACAGTCTACCTGTTCCATTCATTGTTCTACTTGTCGAAATTTACAAATAATTTCCGATAAAGGATTAACAATGGGGCTCGTAGTTCACTTAAACTTGAAGAGCAATAAATTGGCGAATTGTACTGTTTGGACGCTTTGCATATATGTCTCTTGGACTATATAGAAGCAATATATACAAAGATTTCAACAGTCCTCCTGTTCCATTCATTGTTCTACTTGTCGAAAGTCACAAATAATTTCCGTTAAGGGATTAACAATGGGGATCGTAGTTTACTTAAACTTGAAGAACAAAAAATTGGCGAATTGTACTGTTTGGATGCTTTGCATATATGTTTCTTAGACTATATAGAAGCAATATATACAATGATTTCAACAGTCTACCTGTTCCATTCATTGTTCTACTTGTCGAAATTTACAAATAATTTCCTTTAAAGGATTAACAATGGGGCTCGTAGTTCACTTAAACTTGAAAAACAAAAAATTGGCGAATGGTACTGTTTGGATGCTTTGCATATATGTTTCTTAGACTATATAGAAGCAATATATACAAAGATTTCAACAGTCCTCCTGATCCATTCATTGTTCTACTTGTCGAAAATTACAAATAATTTACGATAAAGGGTTAACAATGGGGCTCGCTGTTCACTTAAACTTGAAGAACAAAAAATTGTCGAATTGTACTACTTGGATGCTTTGCATATATGTTTCTTAGACTATATAGATGCAGTATATACAAAGATTTCATCCGTCTACCTGTTCCATTCATTGTTCTACTTGTCGAAAGTTACAAATAATTTCCGTTAAGGGATTAACAATGGGGATCGTAGTTTACTTAAACTTGAAGAACAAGAAATTGGCGAATTCTACTGTTTGGATGCTTTGCATATATGTTTCTTAGACTATATAGAAGCAATATATGCAATGATTTCAACAGTCTACCTGTTCCATTCATTGTTCTACTTGCCGAAATTTACAATTAATTTCCTTTAATGGATTAACAATGGGGCTCATTGTTCACTTAAACTTGAAGAACAATAAATTGGCGAATTGTACTGTTTGGATGCTTTGCATATATGTTTCTTAGACTATATAGAAGCAATATATACAAAGATTTCAAGCGTCTACCTGTTCCATTCATTGTTCTACTTGTCGAAAGTTACAAATAATTTCCGATAAAGGATTAACCATTGGGGCTCATTGTTCACTTAAACTTGAAGAACAAAAAATTGGCGAATTGTACTGTTTGGATGCTTTGCATATATGTTTCTTAGACTATATAGAAGCAATATATACAAAGATTTCAACCGTCTACCTGTTCCATTCATTGTTCTACTTGTCGAAATTTACAAATAATTTCCTTTAAAGGATTAACAATGGGGCTCGTAGTTCACTCAAACTTGAAGAACAAAAAATTGGCGAATGGTACTGTTTGGATGCTTTGCATATATGTTTCTTAGTCTATATAGAAGCAATATATACAAAGATTTCAACAGTCCTCCTGTTCCATTCATTGTTCTACTTGTCGAAAGTTACAGATAATTTCCGATAACGGATTAACCATTGGGGCTCATTGTTCACTTAAACTTGAAGAACAAAAAATTGGCGAATTGTACTGTTTGGATGCTTTGCATATATGTTTCTTATACTATATAGAAGCAATATATACAAAGATTTCAACCGTCTACCTGTTCCATTCACTGTTCTACTTGTCGAAAATTACAAATAATTTATGATAAAGGGTTAACAATGGGACTCGCTGTTCACTTAAACTTGAAGAACAAAAAATTGTCGAATTGTACTATTTGGATGCTTTGCATATATGTTTCTTAGACTATATAGATGCAATATATACAAAGATTTCATCCGTCTACCTGTTCCATTCATTGTTCTACTTGTCGAAAGTTACAAATAATTTCCGTTAAGGGATTAACAATGGGGATCGTAGTTTACTTAAACTTGAAGAACAAGAAATTGGCGAATTCTACTGTTTGGATGCTTTGCATATATGTTTCTTAGATTATATAGAAGCAATATATGCAATGATTTCAACAGTCTACCTGTTCCATTCATTGTTCTACTTGCCGAAATTTACAATTAATTTCCTTTAATGGATTAACAATGGGGCTCATTGTTCACTTAAACTTGAAGAACAATAAATTGGCGAATTGTACTGTTTGGATGCTTTGCATATATGTTTCTTAGACTATATAGAAGCAATATATACAAAGATTTCGAGCGTCTACCTGTTCCATTCATTGTTCTACTTGTCGAAAGTTACAAATAATTTCCGATAAAGGATTAACCATTGGGGCTCATTGTTCACTTAAACTTGAAGAACAAAAAATTGGCGAATTGTACTGTTTGGATGCTTTGCATATATGTTTCTTAGACTATATAGAAGCAATATATACAAAGATTTCAACCGTCTACCTGTTCCATTCATTGTTCTACTTGTCGAAATTTACAAATAATTTCCTTTAAAGGATTAACAATGGGGCTCGTAGTTCACTGAAACTTGAAGAACAAAAAATTGGCGAATGGTACTGTTTGGATGCTTTACATATATGTTTCTTAGACTATATAGAAGCAATATATACAATGATTTCAACCGTCTACCTGTTCCATTCATTGTTCTACTTGTCGACAGTTTCAAATAATTTCCGTTAAGGGATTAACAATGGGGATCGTAGTTTACTTAAACTTGAAGAACAAAAAATTGGCGAATTGTACTGTTTGGATGCTTTGCATATATGTTTCTTAGACCATATAGAAGCAATATATACAATGATTTCAACAGTCTACCTGTTCCATTCATTGTTCTACTTGTCGAAAGTTACAAATAATTTCCGATAACGGATTAACCATTGGGGCTCATTGTTCACTTAAACTTGAAGAACAAAAAATTGGCGAATTGTACTGTTTGGATGCTTTACATATATGTTTCTTATACTATATAGAAGCAATATATACAAAGATTTCAACCGTCTACCTGTTCCATTCACTGTTCTACTTGTCGAAAATTACAAATAATTTACGATAAAGGGTTAACAATGGGGCTCGCTGTTCACTTAAACTTGAAGAACAAAAAATTGTCGAATTGTACTATTTGGATGCTTTGCATATATGTTTCTTAGACTATATAGATGCAATATATACAAAGATTTCATCCGTCTACCTGTTCCATTCATTGTTCTACTTGTCGAAAGTTACAAATAATTTCCGTTAAGGGATTAACAATGGGGATCGTAGTTTACTTAAACTTGAAGAACAAGAAATTGGCGAATTCTACTGTTTGGATGCTTTGCATATATGTTTCTTAGATTATATAGAAGCAATATATGCAATGATTTCAACAGTCTACCTGTTCCATTCATTGTTCTACTTGCCGAAATTTACAATTAATTTCCTTTAATGGATTAACAATGGGGCTCATTGTTCACTTAAACTTGAAGAACAATAAATTGGCGAATTGTACTGTTTGGATGCTTTGCATATATGTTTCTTAGACTATATAGAAGCAATATATACAAAGATTTCGAGCGTCTACCTGTTCCATTCATTGTTCTACTTGTCGAAAGTTACAAATAATTTCCGATAAAGGATTAACCATTGGGGCTCATTGTTCACTTAAACTTGAAGAACAAAAAATTGGCGAATTGTACTGTTTGGATGCTTTGCATATATGTTTCTTAGACTATATAGAAGCAATATATACAAAGATTTCAACCGTCTACCTGTTCCATTCATTGTTCTACTTGTCGAAATTTACAAATAATTTCCTTTAAAGGATTAACAATGGGGCTCGTAGTTCACTTAAACTTGAAGAACAAAAAATTGGCGAATGGTACTGTTTGGATGCTTTACATATATGTTTCTTAGACTATATAGAAGCAATATATACAATGATTTCAACCGTCTACCTGTTCCATTCATTGTTCTACTTGTCGACAGTTTCAAATAATTTCCGTTAAGGGATTAACAATGGGGCTCGTAGTTCACTTAAACTTGAAGAACAAAAAATTGGCGAATTGTACTGTTTGGATGCTTTGCATATATGTTTCTTAGACTATATAGAAGCAATATATACAAAGATTTCAAGCGTCTACCTGTTCCATTCATTGTTCTACTTGTCGAAAGTTACAAATAATTTCCGATAAAGGATTAACCATTGCGGCTCATTGTTCACTTAAACTTGAAGAACAAAAAATTGGCGAATTGTACTGTTTGGATGCTTTGCATATATGTTTCGTAGACTATATAGAAGCAATATATACAATGATTTCAACCGTCTACATGATCCATTCATTGTTCTACTTGTCGAAATTTAGAAATAATTTCCTTTAAAGGATTAACAATGGGGCTCGTAGTTCACTTAAACTTGAAGAACAAAAAATTGGCGAATGGTACTGTTTGGATGCTTTGCATATATGTTTCTTAGTCTATATAGAAGCAATATATACAAAGATTTCAACAGTCCTCCTGTTCCATTCATTGTTCTACTTGTCGAAAGTTACAAATAATTTCCGATAACGGATTAACCATTGGGGCTCATTGTTCACTTAAACTTGAAGAACAAAAAATTGGCGAATTGTACTATTTGGATGCTTTGCATATATGTTTCTTAGACTATATAGATGCAATATATACAAAGATTTCATCCGTCTACCTGTTCCATTCATTGTTCTACTTGTCGAAAGTTACAAATAATTTCCGTTAAGGGATTAACAATGGGGATCGTAGTTTACTTAAACTTGAAGAACAAGAAATTGGCGAATTCTACTGTTTGGATGCTTTGCATATATGTTTCTTAGACTATATAGAAGCAATATATGCAATGATTTCAACAGTCTACCTGTTCCATTCATTGTTCTACTTGCCGAAATTTACAATTAATTTCCTTTAATGGATTAACAATGGGGCTCATTGTTCACTTAAACTTGAAGAACAATAAATTGGCGAATTGTACTGTTTGGATGCTTTGCATATATGTTTCTTAGACTATATAGAAGCAATATATACAAAGATTTCGAGCGTCTACCTGTTCCATTCATTGTTCTACTTGTCGAAAGTTACAAATAATTTCCGATAAAGGATTAACCATTGGGGCTCCTTGTTCACTTAAACTTGAAGAACAAAAAATTGGCGAATTGTACTGTTTGGATGCTTTGCATATATGTTTCTTAGACTATATAGAAGCAATATATACAAAGATTTCAACCGTCTACCTGTTCCATTCATTGTTCTACTTGTCGAAATTTACAAATAATTTCCGTTAAGGGATTAACAATGGGGATCGTAGTTTACTTAAACTTGAAGAACAAAAAATTGGCGACTTGTACTGTTTGGATGCTTTGCATATATGTTTCTTAGACCATATAGAAGCAATATATACAATGATTTCAACAGTCTACCTGTTCCATTCATTGTTCTACTTGTCGAAATTTACAAATAATTTCCGATAAAGGATTAACAATGGGGCTCGTAGTTCACTTAAACTTGAAGAGCAATAAATTGGCGAATTGTACTGTTTGGACGCTTTGCATATATGTTTCTTGGACTATATAGAAGCAATATATACAAAGATTTCAACAGTCCTCCTGTTCCATTCATTGTTCTACTTGTCGAAAGTCACAAATAATTTCCGTTAAGGGATTAACAATGGGGATCGTAGTTTACTTAAACTTGAAGAACAAAAAATTGGCGAATTGTACTGTTTGGATGCTTTGCATATATGTTTCTTAGACTATATAGAAGCAATATATACAATGATTTCAACAGTCCTCCTGTTCCATTCATTGTTCTACTTGTCGAAAGTTACAAATAATTTCCGATAACGGATTAACCATTGGGGCTCATTGTTCACTTAAACTTGAAGAACAAAAAATTGGCGAATTGTACTATTTGGATGCTTTGCATATATGTTTCTTAGACTATATAGATGCAATATATACAAAGATTTCATCCGTCTACCTGTTCCATTCATTGTTCTACTTGTCGAAAGTTACAAATAATTTCCGTTAAGGGATTAACAATGGGGATCGTAGTTTACTTAAACTTGAAGAACAAGAAATTGGCGAATTCTACTGTTTGGATGCTTTGCATATATGTTTCTTAGACTATATAGAAGCAATATATGCAATGATTTCAACAGTCTACCTGTTCCATTCATTGTTCTACTTGCCGAAATTTACAAATAATTTCCGTTAAGGGATTAACAATGGGGATCGTAGTTTACTTAAACTTGAAGAACAAGAAATTGGCGAATTCTACTGTTTGGATGCTTTGCATATATGTTTCTTAGACTATATAGAAGCAATATATGCAATGATTTCAACAGTCTACCTGTTCCATTCATTGTTCTACTTGCCGAAATTTACAATTAATTTCCTTTAATGGATTAACAATGGGGCTCATTGTTCACTTAAACTTGAAGAACAATAAATTGGCGAATTGTACTGTTTGGATGCTTTGCATATATGTTTCTTAGACTATATAGAAGCAATATATACAAAGATTTCGAGCGTCTACCTGTTCCATTCATTGTTCTACTTGTCGAAAGTTACAAATAATTTCCGATAAAGGATTAACCATTGGGGCTCCTTGTTCACTTAAACTTGAAGAACAAAAAATTGGCGAATTGTACTGTTTGGATGCTTTGCATATATGTTTCTTAGACTATATAGAAGCAATATATACAAAGATTTCAACCGTCTACCTGTTCCATTCATTGTTCTACTTGTCGAAATTTACAAATAATTTCCGTTAAGGGATTAACAATGGGGATCGTAGTTTACTTAAACTTGAAGAACAAAAAATTGGCGACTTGTACTGTTTGGATGCTTTGCATATATGTTTCTTAGACCATATAGAAGCAATATATACAATGATTTCAACAGTCTACCTGTTCCATTCATTGTTCTACTTGTCGAAATTTACAAATAATTTCCGATAAAGGATTAACAATGGGGCTCGTAGTTCACTTAAACTTGAAGAGCAATAAATTGGCGAATTGTACTGTTTGGACGCTTTGCATATATGTTTCTTGGACTATATAGAAGCAATATATACAAAGATTTCAACAGTCCTCCTGTTCCATTCATTGTTCTACTTGTCGAAAGTCACAAATAATTTCCGTTAAGGGATTAACAATGGGGATCGTAGTTTACTTAAACTTGAAGAACAAAAAATTGGCGAATTGTACTGTTTGGATGCTTTGCATATATGTTTCTTAGACTATATAGAAGCAATATATACAATGATTTCAACAGTCTACCTGTTCCATTCATTGTTCTACTTGTCGAAATTTACAAATAATTTCCTTTAAAGGATTAACAATGGGGCTCGTAGTTCACTTAAACTTGAAGAACAAAAAATTGGCGAATTGTACTGTTTGGACGCTTTGCATATATGTTTCTTGGACTATATAGAAGCAATATATACAAAGATTTCAACAGTCCTCCTGTTCCATTCATTGTTCTACTTGTCGAAAGTCACAAATAATTTCCGTTAAGGGATTAACAATGGGGATCGTAGTTTACTTAAACTTGAAGAACAAAAAATTGGCGAATTGTACTGTTTGGATGCTTTGCATATATGTTTCGTAGACTATATAGAAGCAATATATACAATGATTTCAACCGTCTACATGATCCATTCATTGTTCTACTTGTCGAAATTTAGAAATAATTTCCTTTAAAGGATTAACAATGGGGCTCGTAGTTCACTTAAACTTGAAGAACAAAAAATTGGCGAATGGTACTGTTTGGATGCTTTGCATATATGTTTCTTAGTCTATATAGAAGCAATATATACAAAGATTTCAACAGTCCTCCTGTTCCATTCATTGTTCTACTTGTCGAAAGTTACAAATAATTTCCGATAACGGATTAACCATTGGGGCTCATTGTTCACTTAAACTTGAAGAACAAAAAATTGGCGAATTGTACTGTTTGGATGCTTTGCATATATGTTTCTTATACTATATAGAAGCAATATATACAAAGATTTCAACCGTCTACCTGTTCCATTCACTGTTCTACTTGTCGAAAATTACAAATAATTTACGATAAAGGGTTAACAATGGGGCTCGCTGTTCACTTAAACTTGAAGAACAAAAAATTGTCGAATTGTACTATTTGGATGCTTTGCATATATGTTTCTTAGACTATATAGATGCAATATATACAAAGATTTCATCCGTCTACCTGTTCCATTCATTGTTCTACTTGTCGAAAGTTACAAATAATTTCCGTTAAGGGATTAACAATGGGGATCGTAGTTTACTTAAACTTGAAGAACAAGAAATTGGCGAATTCTACTGTTTGGATGCTTTGCATATATGTTTCTTAGACTATATAGAAGCAATATATGCAATGATTTCAACAGTCTACCTGTTCCATTCATTGTTCTACTTGCCGAAATTTACAATTAATTTCCTTTAATGGATTAACAATGGGGCTCATTGTTCACTTAAACTTGAAGAACAATAAATTGGCGAATTGTACTGTTTGGATGCTTTGCATATATGTTTCTTAGACTATATAGAAGCAATATATACAAAGATTTCGAGCGTCTACCTGTTCCATTCATTGTTCTACTTGTCGAAAGTTACAAATAATTTCCGATAAAGGATTAACCATTGGGGCTCATTGTTCACTTAAACTTGAAGAACAAAAAATTGGCGAATTGTACTGTTTGGATGCTTTGCATATATGTTTCTTAGACTATATAGAAGCAATATATACAAAGATTTCAACCGTCTACCTGTTCCATTCATTGTTCTACTTGTCGAAATTTACAAATAATTTCCGTTAAGGGATTAACAATGGGGATCGTAGTTTACTTAAACTTGAAGAACAAAAAATTGGCGACTTGTACTGTTTGGATGCTTTGCATATATGTTTCTTAGACCATATAGAAGCAATATATACAATGATTTCAACAGTCTACCTGTTCCATTCATTGTTCTACTTGTCGAAATTTACAAATAATTTCCGATAAAGGATTAACAATGGGGCTCGTAGTTCACTTAAACTTGAAGAGCAATAAATTGGCGAATTGTACTGTTTGGACGCTTTGCATATATGTTTCTTGGACTATATAGAAGCAATATATACAAAGATTTCAACAGTCCTCCTGTTCCATTCATTGTTCTACTTGTCGAAAGTCACAAATAATTTCCGTTAAGGGATTAACAATGGGGATCGTAGTTTACTTAAACTTGAAGAACAAAAAATTGGCGAATTGTACTGTTTGGATGCTTTGCATATATGTTTCTTAGACTATATAGAAGCAATATATACAATGATTTCAACAGTCTACCTGTTCCATTCATTGTTCTACTTGTCGAAATTTACAAATAATTTCCTTTAAAGGATTAACAATGGGGCTCGTAGTTCACTTAAACTTGAAGAACAAAAAATTGGCGAATTGTACTGTTTGGACGCTTTGCATATATGTTTCTTGGACTATATAGAAGCAATATATACAAAGATTTCAACAGTCCTCCTGTTCCATTCATTGTTCTACTTGTCGAAAGTCACAAATAATTTCCGTTAAGGGATTAACAATGGGGATCGTAGTTTACTTAAACTTGAAGAACAAAAAATTGGCGAATTGTACTGTTTGGATGCTTTGCATATATGTTTCTTAGACTATATAGAAGCAATATATACAATGATTTCAACAGTCTACCTGTTCCATTCATTGTTCTACTTGTCGAAATTTACAAATAATTTCCTTTAAAGGATTAACAATGGGGCTCGTAGTTCACTTAAACTTGAAGAACAAAAAATTGGCGAATGGTACTGTTTGGATGCTTTGCATATATGTTTCTTAGACTATATAGAAGCAATATATACAAAGATTTCAACAGTCCTCCTGATCCATTCATTGTTCTACTTGTCGAAAGTTACAAATAATTTCCGATAACGGATTAACCATTGGGGCTCATTGTTCACTTAAACTTGAAGAACAAAAAATTGGCGAATTGTACTGTTTGGATGCTTTGCATATATGTTTCTTATACTATATAGAAGCAATATATACAAAGATTTCAACCGTCTACCTGTTCCATTCACTGTTCTACCTGTCGAAAATTACAAATAATTTACGATAAAGGGTTAACAATGGGGCTCGCTGTTCACTTAAACTTGAAGAACAAAAAATTGACGATTGTTACCGTTTAGATGCTTTGCATATATGTTTCTTAGATTATATAGAAGCAATATATACAAAGATTTCAACCGTCTACCTGTTCCATTCATTGTTCTACTTGTCGAAAATTACAAATAATTTCCGATAAAGGATTAACAATGGGGCTCGTAGATCACTTAAACTTGAAGAACAAAAAATTGGCGAATGGTACTGTTTGGATGCTTTGAAGATATGTTTCTTAGATTATATAGAAGCAATATATACAATGATTTCAACCGTCTACCTGTTCCATCGATTGTTCTACTTGTCGAAAATTACAAGTAATTTCCGATAAAGGATTAACCATTGGGGCTCATTGTTCACTTAAACTTGAACAACAAAAAATTGGCGAATGGTACTGTTTGGATGCTTTGCATATATGTTTCTTAGACTATATAGAGGCAATATATAAAAAGATTTCAACCGTCTACCAGTTCCATTCATTGTTCTACTTGTCGAAAGTTACAAATAATTTCCGTTAAAGTTTTAACAATGGGGCTCGTAGTTCACTTAAACATGAAGATGAAATAATTGGCGATTTGTACTGTTTGGATGCTTTGCATATATGTTTCTTAGATTATATAGAAGCAATATATACAAAGATTTCAACTGTCTACCTGTTCCATTCATTGTTCTACTTGTCGAAAATTACAAATAATTTCCGATA
This sequence comes from Cerceris ruficornis, assembly GCA_963989415.1. NCBI lineage: Eukaryota > Metazoa > Arthropoda > Insecta > Hymenoptera > Crabronidae > Cerceris > Cerceris ruficornis. Next base: position 56,910 of record CAXDIW010000209.1, read on the forward strand.
AAGGATTAACCATTGGGGCTAATTGTTCACTTAAACTTGAAGAACAAAAAATTGTCGAATTGTACTATTTGGATGCTTTGCATATATGTTTCTTAGACTATATAGAAGCAATATATACAATGATTTCAACCGTCTACCAGTTCCATTCATTGTTCTACTTGTCGAAAGTTACAAATAATTTCCGTTAAGGGATTAACACTGGGGATCGTAGTTTACTTAAACTTGAAGAACAAAAAATTGGCGAATTGTACTGTTTGGATGATTTGCAGATATGCTTCTTAGACTATATAGAAGCAATATATACAATGATTTCAACCGTCTACCAATTCCATTCATTGTTCTACTTGCCGAAATTTACAAATAATTTCCGTTAAAGTATTAACAATGGGGCTCGTAGTTCACTTAAACTTGAAGATCAAATAATTGACGAATTGTACTGTTTGGATTCTTTGCATATATGTTTCTTAGACTATACAGAAGCAATATATACAATGATTTCAACAGTCTACCTGTTCCATTCATTGTTCTACTTGTTGAAATTTACAAATAATTTCCTTTAAAGGATTAACAATGGGGCTCGTAGTTCACTTAAACTTGAAGATCAAAAAATTGGCGAATGGTACTGTTTGGATGCTTTGCATATATGTTTCTTAGATTATATAGTAGCAATATATACAAAGATTTCAACCGTCTACCTGTTCCATTCATTGTTCTACTTGTCGAAATTTACAAATAATTTCCTTTAAAGGATTAACAATGGGGCTCGTTGTTCACTTAAACGTGAAGAACAATAAATTGCGAATTGTACTGTTTGGATGCTTTGCATATATGTTTCTTAGACTATGTAGAAGCAATATACACAAAGATTTCGAGCGTCTACCTGTTCCATTCATTGTTCTACTTGTCGAAAGTTACAAATAATTTCCGATAAAGGATTAACCATTGGGGCTCCTTGTTCACTTAAACTTGAAGAACAAAAAATTGGCGAATTGTACTGTTTGGATGCTTTGCATATATGTTTCTTAGACTATATAGATGCAATATATACAAAGATTTCATCCGTCTACCTGTTCCATTCATTGTTCTACTTGTCGAAAGTTACAAATAATTTCCGTTAAGGGATTAACAATGGGGATCGTAGTTTACTTAAACTTGAAGAACAAGAAATTGGCGAATTCTACTGTTTGGATGCTTTGCATATATGTTTCTTAGACTATATAGAAGCAATATATGCAATGATTTCAACAGTCTACCTGTTCCATTCATTGTTCTACTTGCCGAAATTTACAATTAATTTCCTTTAATGGATTAACAATGGGGCTCATTGTTCACTTAAACTTGAAGAACAATAAATTGGCGAATTGTACTGTTTGGATGCTTTGCATATATGTTTCTTAGACTATATAGAAGCAATATATGCAATGATTTCAACAGTCTACCTGTTCCATTCATTGTTCTACTTGCCGAAATTTACAATTAATTTCCTTTAATGGATTAACAATGGGGCTCATTGTTCACTTAAACTTGAAGAACAATAAATTGGCGAATTGTACTGTTTGGATGCTTTGCATATATGTTTCTTAGACTATATAGAAGCAATATATACAAAGATTTCGAGCGTCTACCTGTTCCATTCATTGTTCTACTTGTCGAAAGTTACAAATAATTTCCGATAAAGGATTAACCATTGGGGCTCCTTGTTCACTTAAACTTGAAGAACAAAAAATTGGCGAATTGTACTGTTTGGATGCTTTGCATATATGTTTCTTAGACTATATAGAAGCAATATATACAAAGATTTCAACCGTCTACCTGTTCCATTCATTGTTCTACTTGTCGAAATTTACAAATAATTTCCGTTAAGGGATTAACAATGGGGATCGTAGTTTACTTAAACTTGAAGAACAAAAAATTGGCGACTTGTACTGTTTGGATGCTTTGCATATATGTTTCTTAGACCATATAGAAGCAATATATACAATGATTTCAACAGTCTACCTGTTCCATTCATTGTTCTACTTGTCGAAATTTACAAATAATTTCCGATAAAGGATTAACAATGGGGCTCGTAGTTCACTTAAACTTGAAGAGCAATAAATTGGCGAATTGTACTGTTTGGACGCTTTGCATATATGTTTCTTGGACTATATAGAAGCAATATATACAAAGATTTCAACAGTCCTCCTGTTCCATTCATTGTTCTACTTGTCGAAAGTCACAAATAATTTCCGTTAAGGGATTAACAATGGGGATCGTAGTTTACTTAAACTTGAAGAACAAAAAATTGGCGAATTGTACTGTTTGGATGCTTTGCATATATGTTTCTTAGACTATATAGAAGCAATATATACAATGATTTCAACAGTCCTCCTGTTCCATTCATTGTTCTACTTGTCGAAAGTTACAAATAATTTCCGATAACGGATTAACCATTGGGGCTCATTGTTCACTTAAACTTGAAGAACAAAAAATTGGCGAATTGTACTATTTGGATGCTTTGCATATATGTTTCTTAGACTATATAGATGCAATATATACAAAGATTTCATCCGTCTACCTGTTCCATTCATTGTTCTACTTGTCGAAAGTTACAAATAATTTCCGTTAAGGGATTAACAATGGGGATCGTAGTTTACTTAAACTTGAAGAACAAGAAATTGGCGAATTCTACTGTTTGGATGCTTTGCATATATGTTTCTTAGACTATATAGAAGCAATATATGCAATGATTTCAACAGTCTACCTGTTCCATTCATTGTTCTACTTGCCGAAATTTACAAATAATTTCCGTTAAGGGATTAACAATGGGGATCGTAGTTTACTTAAACTTGAAGAACAAGAAATTGGCGAATTCTACTGTTTGGATGCTTTGCATATATGTTTCTTAGACTATATAGAAGCAATATATGCAATGATTTCAACAGTCTACCTGTTCCATTCATTGTTCTACTTGCCGAAATTTACAATTAATTTCCTTTAATGGATTAACAATGGGGCTCATTGTTCACTTAAACTTGAAGAACAATAAATTGGCGAATTGTACTGTTTGGATGCTTTGCATATATGTTTCTTAGACTATATAGAAGCAATATATACAAAGATTTCGAGCGTCTACCTGTTCCATTCATTGTTCTACTTGTCGAAAGTTACAAATAATTTCCGATAAAGGATTAACCATTGGGGCTCCTTGTTCACTTAAACTTGAAGAACAAAAAATTGGCGAATTGTACTGTTTGGATGCTTTGCATATATGTTTCTTAGACTATATAGAAGCAATATATACAAAGATTTCAACCGTCTACCTGTTCCATTCATTGTTCTACTTGTCGAAATTTACAAATAATTTCCGTTAAGGGATTAACAATGGGGATCGTAGTTTACTTAAACTTGAAGAACAAAAAATTGGCGACTTGTACTGTTTGGATGCTTTGCATATATGTTTCTTAGACCATATAGAAGCAATATATACAATGATTTCAACAGTCTACCTGTTCCATTCATTGTTCTACTTGTCGAAATTTACAAATAATTTCCGATAAAGGATTAACAATGGGGCTCGTAGTTCACTTAAACTTGAAGAGCAATAAATTGGCGAATTGTACTGTTTGGACGCTTTGCATATATGTTTCTTGGACTATATAGAAGCAATATATACAAAGATTTCAACAGTCCTCCTGTTCCATTCATTGTTCTACTTGTCGAAAGTCACAAATAATTTCCGTTAAGGGATTAACAATGGGGATCGTAGTTTACTTAAACTTGAAGAACAAAAAATTGGCGAATTGTACTGTTTGGATGCTTTGCATATATGTTTCTTAGACTATATAGAAGCAATATATACAATGATTTCAACAGTCTACCTGTTCCATTCATTGTTCTACTTGTCGAAATTTACAAATAATTTCCTTTAAAGGATTAACAATGGGGCTCGTAGTTCACTTAAACTTGAAGAACAAAAAATTGGCGAATTGTACTGTTTGGACGCTTTGCATATATGTTTCTTGGACTATATAGAAGCAATATATACAAAGATTTCAACAGTCCTCCTGTTCCATTCATTGTTCTACTTGTCGAAAGTCACAAATAATTTCCGTTAAGGGATTAACAATGGGGATCGTAGTTTACTTAAACTTGAAGAACAAAAAATTGGCGAATTGTACTGTTTGGATGCTTTGCATATATGTTTCGTAGACTATATAGAAGCAATATATACAATGATTTCAACCGTCTACATGATCCATTCATTGTTCTACTTGTCGAAATTTAGAAATAATTTCCTTTAAAGGATTAACAATGGGGCTCGTAGTTCACTTAAACTTGAAGAACAAAAAATTGGCGAATGGTACTGTTTGGATGCTTTGCATATATGTTTCTTAGTCTATATAGAAGCAATATATACAAAGATTTCAACAGTCCTCCTGTTCCATTCATTGTTCTACTTGTCGAAAGTTACAAATAATTTCCGATAACGGATTAACCATTGGGGCTCATTGTTCACTTAAACTTGAAGAACAAAAAATTGGCGAATTGTACTGTTTGGATGCTTTGCATATATGTTTCTTATACTATATAGAAGCAATATATACAAAGATTTCAACCGTCTACCTGTTCCATTCACTGTTCTACTTGTCGAAAATTACAAATAATTTACGATAAAGGGTTAACAATGGGGCTCGCTGTTCACTTAAACTTGAAGAACAAAAAATTGTCGAATTGTACTATTTGGATGCTTTGCATATATGTTTCTTAGACTATATAGATGCAATATATACAAAGATTTCATCCGTCTACCTGTTCCATTCATTGTTCTACTTGTCGAAAGTTACAAATAATTTCCGTTAAGGGATTAACAATGGGGATCGTAGTTTACTTAAACTTGAAGAACAAGAAATTGGCGAATTCTACTGTTTGGATGCTTTGCATATATGTTTCTTAGACTATATAGAAGCAATATATGCAATGATTTCAACAGTCTACCTGTTCCATTCATTGTTCTACTTGCCGAAATTTACAATTAATTTCCTTTAATGGATTAACAATGGGGCTCATTGTTCACTTAAACTTGAAGAACAATAAATTGGCGAATTGTACTGTTTGGATGCTTTGCATATATGTTTCTTAGACTATATAGAAGCAATATATACAAAGATTTCGAGCGTCTACCTGTTCCATTCATTGTTCTACTTGTCGAAAGTTACAAATAATTTCCGATAAAGGATTAACCATTGGGGCTCATTGTTCACTTAAACTTGAAGAACAAAAAATTGGCGAATTGTACTGTTTGGATGCTTTGCATATATGTTTCTTAGACTATATAGAAGCAATATATACAAAGATTTCAACCGTCTACCTGTTCCATTCATTGTTCTACTTGTCGAAATTTACAAATAATTTCCGTTAAGGGATTAACAATGGGGATCGTAGTTTACTTAAACTTGAAGAACAAAAAATTGGCGACTTGTACTGTTTGGATGCTTTGCATATATGTTTCTTAGACCATATAGAAGCAATATATACAATGATTTCAACAGTCTACCTGTTCCATTCATTGTTCTACTTGTCGAAATTTACAAATAATTTCCTTTAAAGGATTAACAATGGGGCTCGTAGTTCACTTAAACTTGAAGAACAAAAAATTGGCGAATTGTACTGTTTGGACGCTTTGCATATATGTTTCTTGGACTATATAGAAGCAATATATACAAAGATTTCAACAGTCCTCCTGTTCCATTCATTGTTCTACTTGTCGAAAGTCACAAATAATTTCCGTTAAGGGATTAACAATGGGGATCGTAGTTTACTTAAACTTGAAGAACAAAAAATTGGCGAATTGTACTGTTTGGATGCTTTGCATATATGTTTCTTAGACTATATAGAAGCAATATATACAAAGATTTCGAGCGTCTACCTGTTCCATTCATTGTTCTACTTGTCGAAAGTTACAAATAATTTCCGATAAAGGATTAACCATTGGGGCTCCTTGTTCACTTAAACTTGAAGAACAAAAAATTGGCGAATTGTACTGTTTGGATGCTTTGCATATATGTTTCTTAGACTATATAGAAGCAATATATACAAAGATTTCAACCGTCTACCTGTTCCATTCATTGTTCTACTTGTCGAAATTTACAAATAATTTCCGTTAAGGGATTAACAATGGGGATCGTAGTTTACTTAAACTTGAAGAACAAAAAATTGGCGACTTGTACTGTTTGGATGCTTTGCATATATGTTTCTTAGACCATATAGAAGCAATATATACAATGATTTCAACAGTCTACCTGTTCCATTCATTGTTCTACTTGTCGAAATTTACAAATAATTTCCGATAAAGGATTAACAATGGGGCTCGTAGTTCACTTAAACTTGAAGAGCAATAAATTGGCGAATTGTACTGTTTGGACGCTTTGCATATATGTTTCTTGGACTATATAGAAGCAATATATACAAAGATTTCAACAGTCCTCCTGTTCCATTCATTGTTCTACTTGTCGAAAGTCACAAATAATTTCCGTTAAGGGATTAACAATGGGGATCGTAGTTTACTTAAACTTGAAGAACAAAAAATTGGCGAATTGTACTGTTTGGATGCTTTGCATATATGTTTCTTAGACTATATAGAAGCAATATATACAATGATTTCAACAGTCTACCTGTTCCATTCATTGTTCTACTTGTCGAAATTTACAAATAATTTCCTTTAAAGGATTAACAATGGGGCTCGTAGTTCACTTAAACTTGAAGAACAAAAAATTGGCGAATTGTACTGTTTGGACGCTTTGCATATATGTTTCTTGGACTATATAGAAGCAATATATACAAAGATTTCAACAGTCCTCCTGTTCCATTCATTGTTCTACTTGTCGAAAGTCACAAATAATTTCCGTTAAGGGATTAACAATGGGGATCGTAGTTTACTTAAACTTGAAGAACAAAAAATTGGCGAATTGTACTGTTTGGATGCTTTGCATATATGTTTCTTAGACTATATAGAAGCAATATATACAATGATTTCAACAGTCTACCTGTTCCATTCATTGTTCTACTTGTCGAAATTTACAAATAATTTCCTTTAAAGGATTAACAATGGGGCTCGTAGTTCACTTAAACTTGAAGAACAAAAAATTGGCGAATGGTACTGTTTGGATGCTTTGCATATATGTTTCTTAGACTATATAGAAGCAATATATACAAAGATTTCAACAGTCCTCCTGATCCATTCATTGTTCTACTTGTCGAAAGTTACAAATAATTTCCGATAACGGATTAACCATTGGGGCTCATTGTTCACTTAAACTTGAAGAACAAAAAATTGGCGAATTGTACTGTTTGGATGCTTTGCATATATGTTTCTTATACTATATAGAAGCAATATATACAAAGATTTCAACCGTCTACCTGTTCCATTCACTGTTCTACCTGTCGAAAATTACAAATAATTTACGATAAAGGGTTAACAATGGGGCTCGCTGTTCACTTAAACTTGAAGAACAAAAAATTGACGATTGTTACCGTTTAGATGCTTTGCATATATGTTTCTTAGATTATATAGAAGCAATATATACAAAGATTTCAACCGTCTACCTGTTCCATTCATTGTTCTACTTGTCGAAAATTACAAATAATTTCCGATAAAGGATTAACAATGGGGCTCGTAGATCACTTAAACTTGAAGAACAAAAAATTGGCGAATGGTACTGTTTGGATGCTTTGAAGATATGTTTCTTAGATTATATAGAAGCAATATATACAATGATTTCAACCGTCTACCTGTTCCATCGATTGTTCTACTTGTCGAAAATTACAAGTAATTTCCGATAAAGGATTAACCATTGGGGCTCATTGTTCACTTAAACTTGAACAACAAAAAATTGGCGAATGGTACTGTTTGGATGCTTTGCATATATGTTTCTTAGACTATATAGAGGCAATATATAAAAAGATTTCAACCGTCTACCAGTTCCATTCATTGTTCTACTTGTCGAAAGTTACAAATAATTTCCGTTAAAGTTTTAACAATGGGGCTCGTAGTTCACTTAAACATGAAGATGAAATAATTGGCGATTTGTACTGTTTGGATGCTTTGCATATATGTTTCTTAGATTATATAGAAGCAATATATACAAAGATTTCAACTGTCTACCTGTTCCATTCATTGTTCTACTTGTCGAAAATTACAAATAATTTCCGATAAAGGATTAACCATTGGGGCTAATTGTTCACTTAAACTTGAAGAACAAAAAATTGTCGAATTGTACTATTTGGATGCTTTGCATATATGTTTCTTAGACTATATAGAAGCAATATATACAATGATTTCAACCGTCTACCAGTTCCATTCATTGTTCTACTTGTCGAAAGTTACAAATAATTTCCGTTAAGGGATTAACACTGGGGATCGTAGTTTACTTAAACTTGAAGAACAAAAAATTGGCGAATTGTACTGTTTGGATGATTTGCAGATATGCTTCTTAGACTATATAGAAGCAATATATACAATGATTTCAACCGTCTACCAATTCCATTCATTGTTCTACTTGCCGAAATTTACAAATAATTTCCGTTAAAGTATTAACAATGGGGCTCGTAGTTCACTTAAACTTGAAGATCAAATAATTGACGAATTGTACTGTTTGGATTCTTTGCATATATGTTTCTTAGACTATACAGAAGCAATATATACAATGATTTCAACAGTCTACCTGTTCCATTCATTGTTCTACTTGTTGAAATTTACAAATAATTTCCTTTAAAGGATTAACAATGGGGCTCGTAGTTCACTTAAACTTGAAGATCAAAAAATTGGCGAATGGTACTGTTTGGATGCTTTGCATATATGTTTCTTAGATTATATAGTAGCAATATATACAAAGATTTCAACCGTCTACCTGTTCCATTCATTGTTCTACTTGTCGAAATTTACAAATAATTTCCTTTAAAGGATTAACAATGGGGCTCGTTGTTCACTTAAACGTGAAGAACAATAAATTGCGAATTGTACTGTTTGGATGCTTTGCATATATGTTTCTTAGACTATGTAGAAGCAATATACACAAAGATTTCAACCGTCTACCTGTTCCATTCATTGTTCTACTTGTCGAAAGTTACAAATAATTTCCGATAAAGGATTAACCATTGGGGCTTATTGTTCACTTAAACTTGAAGAACAATAAATTCGCGAATTGTACTGTTTGGATGCTTTGCATATATGTTTCTTAGATTATATAGTAGCAATATATACAAAGATTTCAACCATCTACCTGATCCATTCATTGTTCTACTTGTCGAAATTTACAAATAATTTCCTTTAAAGGATTAACAATGGGGCTCGTTGTTCACTTAAACTTGAAGAACAATAAATTGCGAATTGTACTGTTTGGATGCTTTGCATATATGTTTCTTAGACTATGTAGAAGCAATATATACAAAGATTTCAACCGTCTACCTGTTCCATTCCTTGTTCTACTTGTCGAAAGTTACAAATAATTTCCCTTTAATGATTATCAGTGGGGTTCGTTGTTCACTTAAACTTGAAGAACAATAAATTGGCGAATGGTACTGTTTGGATGCTTTGCATATATGTTTCTTAGACTATATAGAAGCAATATATACAATGATTTCAACCGTCTACCTATTCCATTCATTGTTCTAATTGTCGAAAGTTACAAATAATTTCCTTTAAAGGATAAACAATGGGGCTCGTTGTTCACTTAAACTTGAAGAACAATAAATTGGCGAATTGTACTGTTTGGATGCTTTGCATATATGTTTCTTAGACTATATAGAAGCAATATATACAATGATTTCAACCGTCTACCTATTCCATTCATTGTTCTAATTGTCGAAAGTTACAAATAATTTCCTTTAAAGGATTAACAATGGGGCTCGTAGTTCACTTAAACTTGAAGAACAAAAAATTGGCGAATGGTACTGTTTGGATGCTTTACATATATGTTTCTTAGACTATATAGAAGCAATATATACAATGATTTCAACCGTCTACCTGTTCCATTCATTGTTCTACTTGTCGACAGTTTCAAATAATTTCCGTTAAGGGATTAACAATGGGGCTCGTAGTTCACTTAAACTTGAAGAACAAAAAATTGGCGAATTGTACTGTTTGGATGCTTTGCATATATGTTTCTTAGACTATATAGAAGCAATATATACAAAGATTTCAAGCGTCTACCTGTTCCATTCATTGTTCTACTTGTCGAAAGATACAAATAATTTCCGTTAAGGGATTAACAATGGGGCTCGTAGTTCACTTAAACTTGAAGAGCAAAAAATTGGCGAATTGTACTGTTTGGACGCTATGCATATATGTTTCTTAGACTATATAGAAGCAATATATACAATGATTTCAACAGTCTACCTGTTCCATTCATTGTTCTACTTGTCGAAATTTACAAATAATTTCCTTTAAAGGATTAACAATGGGGCTCGTAGTTCACTTAATCTTGAAGAACAAAAAATTGGCGAATTGTACTGTTTGGATTCTTTGCATATATGTTTCTTAGACTATATAGAAGCAATATATACAAAGATTTCAACCGTCTACCTGTTCCATTCCTTGTTCTACTTGTCGAAAGTTACAAATAATTTCCCTTTAATGATTATCAGTGGGGTTCGTTGTTCACTTAAACTTGAAGAACACTAAATTGGCGAATGGTACTGTTTGGATGCTTTGCATATATGTTTCTTAGACTATATAGAAGCAATATATACAAAGATTTCGAGCGTCTACCTGTTCCATTCATTGTTCTACTTGTAGAAAGTTACAAATAATTTCCCTTTCATGATTATCAATGGGACTCGTTGTTCACTTAAACTTGAAGAACAATAAATTGGCAAATGGTACTGTTTGGATTCTTTGCATATATGTTTCTTAGACTATACAGAAGCAATATATACAAAGATTTCAACCGTCTACATGTTCCATTCATTGTTCTACTTGTCGAAATTTACAAATAATTTCCTTTAAAGGATTAACAATGGGGCTCGTTGTTCACTGAAACTTGAAGAACAATAAATTGGCGAATTGTACTGTTTGGATGCCTTGCATATATGTTTCTTAGACTATATAGAAGCAATATATACATAGATTTCAACCGTCTACCTGTTCCATTCATTGTTCTACTTGTCGAAAGTTACAAATAATTTCCGATATACGATTAACCATTGGGGCTCATTGTTCACTTAAACTTGAAGAACAAAAAATTGGCGAATGGTACTGTTTGGATGCTTTGCATATATGTTTCTTAGACTATATGGAAGCAATATATACAAAGATTTCAACCGTCTACGTGTTCCAATCATTGTTCTACTTGTCGAAATTTACAAATAATTTCCTTTAAAGGATTAACAATGGGGCTCGTAGTTCACTTGAACTTGAAGAACAAAAAATTGGCGAATGGTACTGTTTGGATGCTTTGCATATATGTTTCTTAGACTATATAAACGCAATATATACAAAGATTTCAACAGTCTACCTGTTCCATTCATTGTTCTACTTGTCGAAAGTTACAAATAATTTCCGATAAAGGATTAACCATTGGGGCTCGTTGTTCACTTAAACTTGAAGAACAAAAAATTGGCGAATGGTACTGTTTGGATGCTTTGCATATATGTTTCTTAGACTATATAGATGCAATATATACATTGATTTCAACCGGCTACCTGTTCCATTCATTGTTCTACTTGTCGCAAGTTACAAATAATTTCCGTTAAAGTATTAACAATGGGGCTCGTAGTTCACTTAAACTTGAAGATCAAATAATTGACGAATTGTACTGTTTGGATTCTTTGCATATATGTTTCTTAGACTATACAGAAGCAATATATACAATGATTTCAACAGTCTACCTGTTCCATTCATTGTTCTACTTGTTGAAATTTACAAATAATTTCCTTTAAAGGATTAACAATGGGGCTCGTAGTTCACTTAAACTTGAAGATCAAAAAATTGGCGAATGGTACTGTTTGAATGCTTTGCATATATGTTTCTTAGATTATATAGTAGCAATATATACAAAGATTTCAACCGTCTACCTGTTCCATTCATTGTTCTACTTGTCGAAATTTACAAATAATTTCCTTTAAAGGATTAACAATGGGGCTCGTTGTTCACTTAAACGTGAAGAACAATAAATTGGCGAATTGTACTTTTTGGATGCTTTGCATATATGTTTCTTAGACTATATAGAAGCAATATATACAAAGATTTCAACCGTCTACGTGTTCCAATCATTGTTCTACTTGTCGAAATTTACAAATAATTTCCTTTAAAGGATTAACAATGGGGCTCGTTGTTCACTTAAACTTGAAGAACAATAAATTCGCGAATTGTACTGTTTGGATGCTTTGCATATATGTTTCTTAGACTATATAGAAGCAATATATACATTGGTTTCAACCGGCTACCTGTTCCATTCATTGTTCTACTTGTCGCAAGTTACAAATAATTTCCGTTAAAGTATTAACAATGGGGCTCGTAGTTCACTTAAACTTGAAGATCAAATAATTGACGAATTGTACTGTTTGGATTCTTTGCATATATGTTTCTTAGACTATACAGAAGCAATATATACAATGATTTCAACAGTCTACCTGTTCCATTCATTGTTCTACTTGTTGAAATTTACAAATAATTTCCTTTAAAGGATTAACAATGGGGCTCGTAGTTCACTTAAACTTGAAGATCAAAAAATTGGCGAATGGTACTGTTTGGATGCTTTGCATATATGTTTCTTAGATTATATAGTAGCAATATATACAAAGATTTCAACCGTCTACCTGTTCCATTCATTGTTCTACTTGTCGAAATTTACAAATAATTTCCTTTAAAGGATTAACAATGGGGCTCGTTGTTCACTTAAACGTGAAGAACAATAAATTGGCGCATTGTACTGTTTGGATGCTTTGCATATATGTTTCTTAGACTATATAGAAGCAATATATACAAAGATTTCAACCGTCTACGTGTTCCAATCATTGTTCTACTTGTCGAAATTTACAAATAATTTCCTTTAAAGGATTAACAATGGGGCTCGTAGTTCACTTGAACTTGAAGAACAAAAAATTGGCGAATGGTACTGTTTGGATGCTTTGCATATATGTTTCTTAGACTATATAGATGCAATATATACATTGATTTCAACCGGCTACCTGTTCCATTCATTGTTCTACTTGTCGCAAGTTACAAATAATTTCCGTTAAAGTATTAACAATGGGGCTCGTAGTTCACTTAAACTTGAAGATCAAATAATTGACGAATTGTACTGTTTGGATTCTTTGCATATATGTTTCTTAGACTATACAGAAGCAATATATACAATGATTTCAACAGTCTACCTGTTCCATTCATTGTTCTACTTGTTGAAATTTACAAATAATTTCCTTTAAAGGATTAACAATGGGGCTCGTAGTTCACTTAAACTTGAAGATCAAAAAATTGGCGAATGGTACTGTTTGGATGCTTTGCATATATGTTTCTTAGATTATATAGTAGCAATATATACAAAGATTTCAACCGTCTACCTGTTCCATTCATTGTTCTACTTGTCGAAATTTACAAATAATTTCCTTTAAAGGATTAACAATGGGGCTCGTTGTTCACTTAAACGTGAAGAACAATAAATTGGCGTATTGTACTTTTTGGATGCTTTGCATATATGTTTCTTAGACTATATAGAAGCAATATATACAAAGATTTCAACCGTCTACGTGTTCCAATCATTGTTCTACTTGTCGAAATTTACAAATAATTTCCTTTAAAGGATTAACAATAGGGCTCGTTGTTCACTTAAACTTGAAGAACAATAAATTCGCGAATTGTACTGTTTGGATGCTTTGCATATATGTTTCTTAGACTATATAGAAGCAATATATACATTGGTTTCAACCGGCTACCTGTTCCATTCATTGTTCTACTTGTCGCAAGTTACAAATAATTTCCGTTAAAGTATTAACAATGGGGCTCGTAGTTCACTTAAACTTGAAGATCAAATAATTGACGAATTGTACTGTTTGGATTCTTTGCATATATGTTTCTTAGACTATACAGAAGCAATATATACAATGATTTCAACAGTCTACCTGTTCCATTCATTGTTCTACTTGTTGAAATTTACAAATAATTTCCTTTAAAGGATTAACAATGGGGCTCGTAGTTCACTTAAACTTGAAGATCAAAAAATTGGCGAATGGTACTGTTTGGATGCTTTGCATATATGTTTCTTAGATTATATAGTAGCAATATATACAAAGATTTCAACCGTCTACCTGTTCCATTCATTGTTCTACTTGTCGAAATTTACAAATAATTTCCTTTAAAGGATTAACAATGGGGCTCGTTGTTCACTTAAACGTGAAGAACAATAAATTGGCGTATTGTACTGTTTGGATGCTTTGCATATATGTTTCTTAGACTATATAGAAGCAATATATACAAAGATTTCAACCGTCTACGTGTTCCAATCATTGTTCTACTTGTCGAAATTTACAAATAATTTCCTTTAAAGGATTAACAATGGGGCTCGTTGTTCACTTAAACTTGAAGAACAATAAATTGGCGTATTGTACTGTTTGGATGCTTTGCATATATGTTTCTTAGACTATGTAGAAGCAATATATACAAAGATTTCAACCGTCTACCTGTTCCATTCATTGTTCTACTTGTCGAAACTTACAAATAATTTCCGATAAAGGATTAACCATTGGGGCTTATTGTTCACTTAAACTTGAAGAACAATAAATTCGCGAATTGTACTGTTTGGATGCTTTGCATATATGTTTCTTAGACTATATAGAGGCAATATATAAAAAGATTTCAACCGTCTACCAGTTCCATTCATTGTTCTACTTGTCGAAAGTTACAAATAATTTCCGTTAAAGTTTTAACAATGGGGCTCGTAGTTCACTTAAACATGAAGATGAAATAATTGGCGATTTGTACTGTTTGGATGCTTTGCATATATGTTTCTTAGATTATATAGTAGCAATATATACAAAGATTTCAACCGTCTACCTGTTCCATTCATTGTTCTACTTGTCGAAATTTACAAATAATTTCCTTTAAAGGATTAACAATGGGGTTCGTAGTTCACTTAAACTTGAAGAACAAAAAATTGGCGAATTGTACTGTTTGGATGCTTTTCATATATGTTTCATAGACTATTTAGAAGCAATATATAGAAAGATTTCACCCGTCTACCTGTACTATTCATTGTTCTACTTGTAGAAAGTTACAAATAATTTCCATTTCATGATTATCAATGGGGCTCGCTGTTCACTTAAACTTGAAGATCAAAAAATTGACGATTGTTACCGTTTAGATGCTTTGCATATATGTTTCTTAGATTATATAGAAGCAATATATACAAAGATTTCAACCGTCTACCTGTTCCATTCATTGTTCTACTTGTCGAAAATTACAAATAATTTCCGATAAAGGATTAACAATGGGGCTCGTAGATCACTTAAACTTGAAGAACAAAAAATTGGCGAATGGTACTGTTTGGATGCTTTGAAGATATGTTTCT
Source organism: Cerceris ruficornis (assembly GCA_963989415.1). Taxonomy (NCBI): domain Eukaryota; kingdom Metazoa; phylum Arthropoda; class Insecta; order Hymenoptera; family Crabronidae; genus Cerceris; species Cerceris ruficornis. Next base: position 72,452 of record CAXDIW010000209.1, read on the forward strand.
TAGATTATATAGAAGCAATATATACAATGATTTCAACCGTCTACCTGTTCCATCGATTGTTCTACTTGTCGAAAATTACAAGTAATTTCCGATAAAGGATTAACCATTGGGGCTCATTGTTCACTTAAACTTGAACAACAAAAAATTGGCGAATGGTACTGTTTGGATGCTTTGCATATATGTTTCTTAGACTATATAGAGGCAATATATAAAAAGATTTCAACCGTCTACCAGTTCCATTCATTGTTCTACTTGTCGAAAGTTACAAATAATTTCCGTTAAAGTTTTAACAATGGGGCTCGTAGTTCACTTAAACATGAAGATGAAATAATTGGCGATTTGTACTGTTTGGATGCTTTGCATATATGTTTCTTAGATTATATAGAAGCAATATATACAAAGATTTCAACTGTCTACCTGTTCCATTCATTGTTCTACTTGTCGAAAATTACAAATAATTTCCGATAAAGGATTAACCATTGGGGCTAATTGTTCACTTAAACTTGAAGAACAAAAAATTGTCGAATTGTACTATTTGGATGCTTTGCATATATGTTTCTTAGACTATATAGAAGCAATATATACAATGATTTCAACCGTCTACCAGTTCCATTCATTGTTCTACTTGTCGAAAGTTACAAATAATTTCCGTTAAGGGATTAACACTGGGGATCGTAGTTTACTTAAACTTGAAGAACAAAAAATTGGCGAATTGTACTGTTTGGATGATTTGCAGATATGCTTCTTAGACTATATAGAAGCAATATATACAATGATTTCAACCGTCTACCTATTCCATTCATTGTTCTACTTGCCGAAATTTACAAATAATTTCCTTTAAAGGATTAACAATGGGGCTCGTAGTTCACTTAAACTTGAAGAGCAAAAAATTGGCGAATTGTACTGTTTGGACGCTATGCATATATGTTTCTTAGACTATATAGAAGCAATATATACAATGATTTCAACAGTCTACCTGTTCCATTCATTGTTCTACTTGTCGAAATTTACAAATAATTTCCTTTAAAGGATTAACAATGGGGCTCGTAGTTCACTTAATCTTGAAGAACAAAAAATTGGCGAATTGTACTGTTTGGATTCTTTGCATATATGTTTCTTAGACTATATAGAAGCAATATATACAAAGATTTCAACCGTCTACCTGTTCCATTCCTTGTTCTACTTGTCGAAAGTTACAAATAATTTCCCTTTAATGATTATCAGTGGGGTTCGTTGTTCACTTAAACTTGAAGAACAATAAATTGGCGAATGGTACTGTTTGGATGCTTTGCATATATGTTTCTTAGACTATATAGAAGCAATATATACAATGATTTCAACCGTCTACCTATTCCATTCATTGTTCTAATTGTCGAAAGTTACAAATAATTTCCTTTAAAGGATAAACAATGGGGCTCGTTGTTCACTTAAACTTGAAGAACAATGAATTGGCGAATTGTACTGTATGGATGCTTTGCATATATGTTTCTTAAACTATATAGAAGCAATATATACAATGATTTCAACAGTCTAACTGCTCTATTCATTGTTCTACTTGTAGAAAGTTACAAATAATTTCCCTTTCATGATTATCAATGGGACTCGTTGTTCACTTAAACTTGAAGAACAATAAATTGGCGAATGGTACTGTTTGGATTCTTTGCATATATGTTTCTTAGACTATACAGAAGCAATATATACAAAGATTTCAACCGTCTACCTGTTCCATTCATTGTTCTACTTGTCGAAATTTACAAATAATTTCCTTTAAAGGATTAACAATGGGGCTCGTTGTTCACTTAAACTTGAAGAACAATAAATTGGCGAATTGTACTGTTTGGATGCCTTGCATATATGTTTCTTAGACTATATAGAAGCAATATATACATAGATTTCAACCGTCTACCTGTTCCATTCATTGTTCTACTTGTCGAAATTTACAAATAATTTCCTTTAAAGGATTAACAATGGGGCTCGTTGTTCACTTAAACTTGAAGAACAATAAATTGGCGAATTGTACTGTTTGGATGCCTTGCATATATGTTTCTTAGACTATATAGAAGCAATATATACAATGATTTCAACCGTCTACCTATTCCATTCATTGTTCTAATTGTCGAAAGTTACAAATAATTTCCTTTAAAGGATAAACAATGGGGCTCGTTGTTCACTTAAACTTGAAGAACAATGAATTGGCGAATTGTACTGTATGGATGCTTTGCATATATGTTTCTTAAACTATATAGAAGCAATATATACAATGATTTCAACAGTCTAACTGCTCTATTCATTGTTCTACTTGTAGAAAGTTACAAATAATTTCCCTTTCATGATTATCAATGGGACTCGTTGTTCACTTAAACTTGAAGAACAATAAATTGGCGAATGGTACTGTTTGGATTCTTTGCATATATGTTTCTTAGACTATACAGAAGCAATATATACAAAGATTTCAACCGTCTACCTGTTCCATTCATTGTTCTACTTGTCGAAATTTACAAATAATTTCCTTTAAAGGATTAACAATGGGGCTCGTTGTTCACTTAAACTTGAAGAACAATAAATTGGCGAATTGTACTGTTTGGATGCCTTGCATATATGTTTCTTAGACTATATAGAAGCAATATATACATAGATTTCAACCGTCTACCTGTTCCATTCATTGTTCTACTTGTCGAAAGTTACAAATAATTTCCGATATACGATTAACCATTGGGGCTCATTGTTCACTTAAACTTGAAGAACAAAAAATTGGCGAATGGTACTGTTTGGATGCTTTGCATATATGTTTCTTAGACTATATGGAAGCAATATATACAAAGATTTCAACCGTCTACGTGTTCCAATCATTGTTCTACTTGTCGAAATTTACAAATAATTTCCTTTAAAGGATTAACAATGGGGCTCGTAGTTCACTTGAACTTGAAGAACAAAAAATTGGCGAATGGTACTGTTTGGATGCTTTGCATATATGTTTCTTAGACTATATAAACGCAATATATACAAAGATTTCAACCGTCTACCTGTTCCATTCATTGTTCTACTTGTCGAAAGTTACAAATAATTTCCGATAAAGGATTAACCATTGGGGCTCGTTGTTCACTTAAACTTGAAGAACAAAAAATTGGCGAATGGTACTGTTTGGATGCTTTGCATATATGTTTCTTAGACTATACAGAAGCAATATATACAATGATTTCAATCGTCTACATGATCCATTCATTGTTCTACTTGTCGAAATTTAGAAATAATTTCCTTTAAAGGATTAACAATGGGGCTCGTAGTTCACTTAAACTTGAAGAACAAAAAATTGGCGAATTGTACTGTTTGGATGCTTTGCATATATGTTTCTTAGACCATATAGAAGCAATATATACAATGATTTCAACAGTCTACCTGTTCCATTCATTGTTCTACTTGTCGAAAGATACAAATAATTTCCTTTAAAGGATTAACAATGGGGCTCGTAGTTCACTTAAACTTGAAGATCAAAAAATTGGCGAATGGTACTGTTTGGATGCTTTGCATATATGTTTCTTAGATTATATAGTAGCAATATATACAAAGATTTCAACCGTCTACCTGTTCCATTCATTGTTCTACTTGTCGAAATTTACAAATAATTTCCTTTAAAGGATTAACAATGGGGCTCGTTGTTCACTTAAACGTGAAGAACAATAAATTGGCGTATTGTACTTTTTGGATGCTTTGCATATATGCTTCTTAGACTATATAGAAGCAATATATACAAAGATTTCAACCGTCTACGTGTTCCAATCATTGTTCTACTTGTCGAAATTTACAAATAATTTCCTTTAAAGGATTAACAATGGGGCTCGTTGTTCACTTAAACTTGAAGAACAATAAATTCGCGAATTGTACTGTTTGGATGCTTTGCATATATGTTTCTTAGACTATATAGAAGCAATATATACATTGGTTTCAACCGGCTACCTGTTCCATTCATTGTTCTACTTGTCGCAAGTTACAAATAATTTCCGTTAAAGTATTAACAATGGGGCTCGTAGTTCACTTAAACTTGAAGATCAAATAATTGACGAATTGTACTGTTTGGATTCTTTGCATATATGTTTCTTAGACTATACAGAAGCAATATATACAATGATTTCAACAGTCTACCTGTTCCATTCATTGTTCTACTTGTTGAAATTTACAAATAATTTCTTTTAAAGGATTAACAATGGGGCTCGTAGTTCACTTAAACTTGAAGATCAAAAAATTGGCGAATGGTACTGTTTGGATGCTTTGCATATATGTTTCTTAGATTATATAGTAGCAATATATACAAAGATTTCAACCGTCTACCTGTTCCATTCATTGTTCTACTTGTCGAAATTTACAAATAATTTCCTTTAAAGGATTAACAATGGGGCTCGTTGTTCACTTAAACGTGAAGAACAATAAATTGGCGTATTGTACTGTTTGGATGCTTTGCATATATGTTTCTTAGACTATATAGAAGCAATATATACAAAGATTTCAACCGTCTACGTGTTCCAATCATTGTTCTACTTGTCGAAATTTACAAATAATTTCCTTTAAAGGATTAACAATGGGGCTCGTTGTTCACTTAAACTTGAAGAACAATAAATTCGCGAATTGTACTGTTTGGATGCTTTGCATATATGTTTCTTAGACTATATAGAAGCAATATATACATTGGTTTCAACCGGCTACCTGTTCCATTCATTGTTCTACTTGTCGCAAGTTACAAATAATTTCCGTTAAAGTATTAACAATGGGGCTCGTAGTTCACATAAACTTGAAGATCAAATAATTGACGAATTGTACTGTTTGGATTCTTTGCATATATGTTTCTTAGACTATACAGAAGCAATATATACAATGATTTCAACAGTCTACCTGTTCCATTCATTGTTCTACTTGTTGAAATTTACAAATAATTTCCTTCAAAGGATTAACAATGGGGCTCGTAGTTCACTTAAACTTGAAGATCAAAAAATTGGCGAATGGTACTGTTTGGATGCTTTGCATATATGTTTCTTAGATTATATAGTAGCAATATATACAAAGATTTCAACCGTCTACCTGTTCCATTCATTGTTCTACTTGTCGAAATTTACAAATAATTTCCTTTAAAGGATTAACAATGGGGCTCGTTGTTCACTTAAACGTGAAGAACAATAAATTGGCGTATTGTACTGTTTGGATGCTTTGCATATATGTTTCTTAGACTATATAGAAGCAATATATACAAAGATTTCAACCGTCTACGTGTTCCAATCATTGTTCTACTTGTCGAAATTTACAAATAATTTCCTTTAAAGGATTAACAATGGGGCTCGTTGTTCACTTAAACTTGAAGAACAATAAATTGGCGAATTGTACTGTTTGGATGCTTTGCATATATGTTTCTTAGACTATGTAGAAGCAATATATACAAAGATTTCAACCGTCTACCTGTTCCATTCATTGTTCTACTTGTCGAAAGTTACAAATAATTTCCGATAAAGGATTAACCATTGGGGCTTATTGTTCACTTAAACTTGAAGAACAAAAAATTGGCGAATTGTACTCTTTGGATGCTTTGCATATATGTTTCTTAGACTATGTAGAAGCAATATATACAAAGATTTCAACCGTCTACCTGTTCCATTCATTGTTCTACTTGTCGAAAGTTACAAATAATTTCCGATAAAGGATTAACCATTGGGGCTTATTGTTCACTTAAACTTGAAGAACAAAAAATTGGCGAATTGTACTGTTTGGATTCTTTGCATATATGTTTCTTAGACTATACAGAAGCAATATATACAATGATTTCAACAGTCTACCTGTTCCATTCATTGTTCTACTTGTTGAAATTTACAAATAATTTCCTTTAAAGGATTAACAATGGGGCTCGTAGTTCACTTAAACTTGAAGATCAAAAAATTGGCGAAAGGTACTGTTTGGATGCTTTGCATATATGTTTCTTAGATTATATAGTAGCAATATATACAAAGATTTCAACCATCTACCTGATCCATTCATTGTTCTACTTGTCGAAATTTACAAATAATTTCCTTTAAAGGATTAACAATGGGGCTCGTTGTTCACGTAAACTTGAAGAACAATAAATTGGCGAATTGTACTGTTTGGATGCTTTGCATATATGTTTCTTAGACTATGTAGAAGCAATATATACAAAGATTTCAACCGTCTACCTGTTCCATTCATTGTTCTACTTGTCGAAAGTTACAAATAATTTCCGATAAAGGATTAACCATTGGGGCTTATTGTTCACTTAAACTTGAAGAACAAAAAATTGGCGAATTGTACTGTTTGGATGCTTTGCATATATGTTTCTTAGACTATATAGAAGCAATATATACAAAGATTTCAACCGTCTACCTGTTCCATTCATTGTTCTACTTGTCGAAAGTTACAAATAATTTCCGATAAAGGATTAACCATTGGGGCTCATTGTTCACTTAAACTTGAAGAACAAAAAATTGGCGAATGGTACTGTTTGGATGCTTTGCATATATGTTTCTTAGACTATATAGAAGCAATATATACATTGATTTCAACCGGCTACCTGTTCCATTCATTGTTCTACTTGTCGCAAGTTACAAATAATTTCCGTTAAAGTATTAACAATGGGGCTCGTAGTTCACTTAAACTTGAAGATCAAATAATTGACGAATTGTACTGTTTGGATTCTTTGCATATATGTTTCTTAGACTATACAGAAGCAATATATACAATGATTTCAACAGTCTACCTGTTCCATTCATTGTTCTACTTGTTGAAATTTACAAATAATTTCCTTTAAAGGATTAACAATGGGGCTCGTAGTTCACTTAAACTTGATGATCAAAAAATTGGCGAATGGTACTGTTTGGATGCTTTGCATATATGTTTCTTAGATTATATAGTAGCAATATATACAAAGATTTCAACCGTCTACCTGTTCCATTCATTGTTCTACTTGTCGAAATTTACAAATAATTTCCTTTAAAGGATTAACAATGGGGCTCGTTGTTCACTTAAACGTGAAGAACAATAAATTGGCGTATTGTACTTTTTGGATGCTTTGCATATATGTTTCTTAGACTATATAGAAGCAATATATACAAAGATTTCAACCGTCTACGTGTTCCAATCATTGTTCTACTTGTCGAAATTTACAAATAATTTCCTTTAAAGGATTAACAATAGGGCTCGTTGTTCACTTAAACTTGAAGAACAATAAATTCGCGAATTGTACTGTTTGGATGCTTTGCATATATGTTTCTTAGACTATATAGAAGCAATATATACATTGGTTTCAACCGGCTACCTGTTCCATTCATTGTTCTACTTGTCGCAAGTTACAAATAATTTCCGTTAAAGTATTAACAATGGGGCTCGTAGTTCACTTAAACTTGAAGATCAAATAATTGACGAATTGTACTGTTTGGATTCTTTGCATATATGTTTCTTAGACTATATAGAAGCAATATATACAAAGATTTCAACCGTCTACGTGTTCCAATCATTGTTCTACTTGTCGAAATTTACAAATAATTTCCTTTAAAGGATTAACAATGGGGCTCGTTGTTCACTTAAACTTGAAGAACAATAAATTCGCGAATTGTACTGTTTGGATGCTTTGCATATATGTTTCTTAGACTATATAGAAGCAATATATACATTGGTTTCAACCGGCTACCTGTTCCATTCATTGTTCTACTTGTCGCAAGTTACAAATAATTTCCGTTAAAGTATTAACAATGGGGCTCGTAGTTCACTTTAACTTGAAGATCAAATAATTGACGAATTGTACTGTTTGGATTCTTTGCATATATGTTTCTTAGACTATACAGAAGCAATATATACAATGATTTCAACAGTCTACCTGTTCCATTCATTGTTCTACTTGTTGAAATTTACAAATAATTTCTTTTAAAGGATTAACAATGGGGCTCGTAGTTCACTTAAACTTGAAGATCAAAAAATTGGAGAATGGTACTGTTTGGATGCTTTGCATATATGTTTCTTAGATTATATAGTAGCAATATATACAAAGATTTCAACCGTCTACCTGTTCCATTCATTGTTCTACTTGTCGAAATTTACAAATAATTTCCTTTAAAGGATTAACAATGGGGCTCGTTGTTCACTTAAACGTGAAGAACAATAAATTGGCGTATTGTACTGTTTGGATGCTTTGCATATATGTTTCTTAGACTATATAGAAGCAATATATACAAAGATTTCAACCGTCTACGTGTTCCAATCATTGTTCTACTTGTCGAAATTTACAAATAATTTCCTTTAAAGGATTAACAATGGGGCTCGTTGTTCACTTAAACTTGAAGAACAATAAATTCGCGAATTGTACTGTTTGGATGCTTTGCATATATGTTTCTTAGACTATATAGAAGCAATATATACATTGGTTCCAACCGGCTACCTGTTCCATTCATTGTTCTACTTGTCGCAAGTTACAAATAATTTCCGTTAAAGTATTAACAATGGGGCTCGTAGTTCACATAAACTTGAAGACCAAATAATTGACGAATTGTACTGTTTGGATTCTTTGCATATATGTTTCTTAGACTATACAGAAGCAATATATACAATGATTTCAACAGTCTACCTGTTCCATTCATTGTTCTACTTGTTGAAATTTACAAATAATTTCCTTTAAAGGATTAACAATGGGGCTCGTAGTTCACTTAAACTTGAAGATCAAAAAATTGGCGAATGGTACTGTTTGGATGCTTTGCATATATGTTTCTTAGATTATATAGTAGCAATATATACAAAGATTTCAACCGTCTACCTGTTCCATTCATTGTTCTACTTGTCGAAATTTACAAATAATTTCCTTTAAAGGATTAACAATGGGGCTCGTTGTTCACTTAAACGTGAAGAACAATAAATTGGCGTATTGTACTGTTTGGATGCTTTGCATATATGTTTCTTAGACTATATAGAAGCAATATATACAAAGATTTCAACCGTCTACGTGTTCCAATCATTGTTCTACTTGTCGAAATTTACAAATAATTTCCTTTAAAGGATTAACAATGGGGCTCGTTGTTCACTTAAACTTGAAGAACAATAAATTGGCGAATTGTACTGTTTGGATGCTTTGCATATATGTTTCTTAGACTATGTAGAAGCAATATATACAAAGATTTCAACCGTCTACCTGTTCCATTCATTGTTCTACTTGTCGAAAGTTACAAATAATTTCCGATAAAGGATTAACCATTGGGGCTTATTGTTCACTTAAACTTGAAGAACAAAAAATTGGCGAATTGTACTCTTTGGATGCTTTGCATATATGTTTCTTAGACTATGTAGAAGCAATATATACAAAGATTTCAACCGTCTACCTGTTCCATTCATTGTTCTACTTGTCGAAAGTTACAAATAATTTCCGATAAAGGATTAACCATTGGGGCTTATTGTTCACTTAAACTTGAAGAACAAAAAATTGGCGAATTGTACTGTTTGGATTCTTTGCATATATGTTTCTTAGACTATACAGAAGCAATATATACAATGATTTCAACAGTCTACCTGTTCCATTCATTGTTCTACTTGTTGAAATTTACAAATAATTTCCTTTAAAGGATTAACAATGGGGCTCGTAGTTCACTTAAACTTGAAGATCAAAAAATTGGCGAAAGGTACTGTTTGGATGCTTTGCATATATGTTTCTTAGATTATATAGTAGCAATATATACAAAGATTTCAACCATCTACCTGATCCATTCATTGTTCTACTTGTCGAAATTTACAAATAATTTCCTTTAAAGGATTAACAATGGGGCTCGTTGTTCACGTAAACTTGAAGAACAATAAATTGGCGAATTGTACTGTTTGGATGCTTTGCATATATGTTTCTTAGACTATGTAGAAGCAATATATACAAAGATTTCAACCGGCTACCTGTTCCATTCATTGTTCTACTTGTCGAAAGTTACAAATAATTTCCGATAAAGGATTAACCATTGGGGCTTATTGTTCACTTAAACTTGAAGAACAAAAAATTGGCGAATTGTACTGTTTGGATGCTTTGCATATATGTTTCTTAGACTATATAGAAGCAATATATACAAAGATTTCAACCGTCTACCTGTTCCATTCATTGTTCTACTTGTCGAAAGTTACAAATAATTTCCGATAAAGGATTAACCATTGGGGCTCATTGTTCACTTAAACTTGAAGAACAAAAAATTGGCGAATGGTACTGTTTGGATGCTTTGCATATATGTTTCTTAGACTATATAGAAGCAATATATACATTGATTTCAACCGGCTACCTGTTCCATTCATTGTTCTACTTGTCGCAAGTTACAAATAATTTCCGTTAAAGTATTAACAATGGGGCTCGTAGTTCACTTAAACTTGAAGATCAAATAATTGACGAATTGTACTGTTTGGATTCTTTGCATATATGTTTCTTAGACTATACAGAAGCAATATATACAATGATTTCAACAGTCTACCTGTTCCATTCATTGTTCTACTTGTTGAAATTTACAAATAATTTCCTTTAAAGGATTAACAATGGGGCTCGTAGTTCACTTAAACTTGAAGATCAAAAAATTGGCGAATGGTACTGTTTGGATGCTTTGCATATATGTTTCTTAGATTATATAGTAGCAATATATACAAAGATTTCAACCGTCTACCTGTTCCATTCATTGTTCTACTTGTCGAAATTTACAAATAATTTCCTTTAAAGGATTAACAATGGGGCTCGTTGTTCACTTAAACGTGAAGAACAATAAATTGGCGTATTGTACTTTTTGGATGCTTTGCATATATGTTTCTTAGACTATATAGAAGCAATATATACAAAGATTTCAACCGTCTACGTGTTCCAATCATTGTTCTACTTGTCGAAATTTACAAATAATTTCCTTTAAAGGATTAACAATAGGGCTCGTTGTTCACTTAAACTTGAAGAACAATAAATTCGCGAATTGTACTGTTTGGATGCTTTGCATATATGTTTCTTAGACTATATAGAAGCAATATATACATTGGTTTCAACCGGCTACCTGTTCCATTCATTGTTCTACTTGTCGCAAGTTACAAATAATTTCCGTTAAAGTATTAACAATGGGGCTCGTAGTTCACTTAAACTTGAAGATCAAATAATTGACGAATTGTACTGTTTGGATTCTTTGCATATATGTTTCTTAGACTATACAGAAGCAATATATACAATGATTTCAACAGTCTACCTGTTCCATTCATTGTTCTACTTGTTGAAATTTACAAATAATTTCCTTTAAAGGATTAACAATGGGGCTCGTAGTTCACTTAAACTTGAAGATCAAAAAATTGGCGAATGGTACTGTTTGGATGCTTTGCATATATGTTTCTTAGATTATATAGTAGCAATATATACAAAGATTTCAACCGTCTACCTGTTCCATTCATTGTTCTACTTGTCGAAATTTACAAATAATTTCCTTTAAAGGATTAACAATGGGGCTCGTTGTTCACTTAAATGTGAAGAACAATAAATTGGCGTATTGTACTGTTTGGATGCTTTGCATATATGTTTCTTAGACTATATAGAAGCAATATATACAAAGATTTCAACCGTCTACGTGTTCCAATCATTGTTCTACTTGTCGAAATTTACAAATAATTTCCTTTAAAGGATTAACAATGGGGCTCGTTGTTCACTTAAACTTGAAGAACAATAAATTGGCGTATTGTACTGTTTGGATGCTTTGCATATATGTTTCTTAGACTATGTAGAAGCAATATATACAAAGATTTCAACCGTCTACCTGTTCCATTCATTGTTCTACTTGTCGAAACTTACAAATAATTTCCGATAAAGGATTAACCATTGGGGCTTATTGTTCACTTAAACTTGAAGAACAATAAATTCGCGAATTGTACTGTTTGGATGCTTTGCATATATGTTTCTTAGACTATATAGAGGCAATATATAAAAAGATTTCAACCGTCTACCAGTTCCATTCATTGTTCTACTTGTCGAAAGTTACAAATAATTTCCGTTAAAGTTTTAACAATGGGGCTCGTAGTTCACTTAAACATGAAGATGAAATAATTGGCGATTTGTACTGTTTGGATGCTTTGCATATATGTTTCTTAGATTATATAGTAGCAATATATACAAAGATTTCAACCGTCTACCTGTTCCATTCATTGTTCTACTTGTCGAAATTTACAAATAATTTCCTTTAAAGGATTAACAATGGGGTTCGTAGTTCACTTAAACTTGAAGAACAAAAAATTGGCGAATTGTACTGTTTGGATGCTTTTCATATATGTTTCATAGACTATTTAGAAGCAATATATAGAAAGATTTCACCCGTCTACCTGTACTATTCATTGTTCTACTTGTAGAAAGTTACAAATAATTTCCATTTCATGATTATCAATGGGGCTCGCTGTTCACTTAAACTTGAAGATCAAAAAATTGACGATTGTTACCGTTTAGATGCTTTGCATATATGTTTCTTAGATTATATAGAAGCAATATATACAAAGATTTCAACCGTCTACCTGTTCCATTCATTGTTCTACTTGTCGAAAATTACAAATAATTTCCGATAAAGGATTAACAATGGGGCTCGTAGATCACTTAAACTTGAAGAACAAAAAATTGGCGAATGGTACTGTTTGGATGCTTTGAAGATATGTTTCTTAGATTATATGGAAGCAATATATACAATGATTTCAACCGTCTACCTGTTCCATCGATTGTTCTACTTGTCGAAAATTACAAGTAATTTCCGATAAAGGATTAACCATTGGGGCTCATTGTTCACTTAAACTTGAACAACAAAAAATTGGCGAATGGTACTGTTTGGATGCTTTGCATATATGTTTCTTAGACTATATAGAGGCAATATATAAAAAGATTTCAACCGTCTACCAGTTCCATTCATTGTTCTACTTGTCGAAAGTTACAAATAATTTCCGTTAAAGTTTTAACAATGGGGCTCGTAGTTCACTTAAACATGAAGATGAAATAATTGGCGATTTGTACTGTTTGGATGCTTTGCATATATGTTTCTTAGATTATATAGAAGCAATATATACAAAGATTTCAACTGTCTACCTGTTCCATTCATTGTTCTACTTGTCGAAAATTACAAATAATTTCCGATAAAGGATTAACCATTGGGGCTAATTGTTCACTTAAACTTGAAGAACAAAAAATTGTCGAATTGTACTATTTGGATGCTTTGCATATATGTTTCTTAGACTATATAGAAGCAATATATACAATGATTTCAACCGTCTACCAGTTCCATTCATTGTTCTACTTGTCGAAAGTTACAAATAATTTCCGTTAAGGGATTAACACTGGGGATCGTAGTTTACTTAAACTTGAAGAACAAAAAATTGGCGAATTGTACTGTTTGGATGATTTGCAGATATGCTTCTTAGACTATATAGAAGCAATATATACAATGATTTCAACCGTCTACCTATTCCATTCATTGTTCTACTTGCCGAAATTTACAAATAATTTCCTTTAAAGGATTAACAATGGGGCTCGTAGTTCACTTAAACTTGAAGAGCAAAAAATTGGCGAATTGTACTGTTTGGACGCTATGCATATATGTTTCTTAGACTATATAGAAGCAATATATACAATGATTTCAACAGTCTACCTGTTCCATTCATTGTTCTACTTGTCGAAATTTACAAATAATTTCCTTTAAAGGATTAACAATGGGGCTCGTAGTTCACTTAATCTTGAAGAACAAAAAATTGGCGAATTGTACTGTTTGGATTCTTTGCATATATGTTTCTTAGACTATATAGAAGCAATATATACAAAGATTTCAACCGTCTACCTGTTCCATTCCTTGTTCTACTTGTCGAAAGTTACAAATAATTTCCCTTTAATGATTATCAGTGGGGTTCGTTGTTCACTTAAACTTGAAGAACAATAAATTGGCGAATGGTACTGTTTGGATGCTTTGCATATATGTTTCTTAGACTATATAGAAGCAATATATACAATGATTTCAACCGTCTACCTATTCCATTCATTGTTCTAATTGTCGAAAGTTACAAATAATTTCCTTTAAAGGATAAACAATGGGGCTCGTTGTTCACTTAAACTTGAAGAACAATGAATTGGCGAATTGTACTGTATGGATGCTTTGCATATATGTTTCTTAAACTATATAGAAGCAATATATACAATGATTTCAACAGTCTAACTGCTCTATTCATTGTTCTACTTGTAGAAAGTTACAAATAATTTCCCTTTCATGATTATCAATGGGACTCGTTGTTCACTTAAACTTGAAGAACAATAAATTGGCGAATGGTACTGTTTGGATTCTTTGCATATATGTTTCTTAGACTATACAGAAGCAATATATACAAAGATTTCAACCGTCTACCTGTTCCATTCATTGTTCTACTTGTCGAAATTTACAAATAATTTCCTTTAAAGGATTAACAATGGGGCTCGTTGTTCACTTAAACTTGAAGAACAATAAATTGGCGAATTGTACTGTTTGAATGCCTTGCATATATGTTTCTTAGACTATATAGAAGCAATATATACATAGATTTCAACCGTCTACCTGTTCCATTCATTGTTCTACTTGTCGAAAGTTACAAATAATTTCCGATATACGATTAACCATTGGGGCTCATTGTTCACTTAAACTTGAAGAACAAAAAATTGGCGAATGGTACTGTTTGGATGCTTTGCATATATGTTTCTTAGACTATATGGAAGCAATATATACAAAGATTTCAACCGTCTACGTGTTCCAATCATTGTTCTACTTGTCGAAATTTACAAATAATTTCCTTTAAAGGATTAACAATGGGGCTCGTAGTTCACTTGAACTTGAAGAACAAAAAATTGGCGAATGGTACTGTTTGGATGCTTTGCATATATGTTTCTTAGACTATATAAACGCAATATATACAAAGATTTCAACCGTCTACCTGTTCCATTCATTGTTCTACTTGTCGAAAGTTACAAATAATTTCCGATAAAGGATTAACCATTGGGGCTCGTTGTTCACTTAAACTTGAAGAACAAAAAATTGGCGAATGGTACTGTTTGGATGCTTTGCATATATGTTTCTTAGACTATATAGATGCAATATATACATTGATTTCAACCGGCTACCTGTTCCATTCATTGTTCTACTTGTCGCAAGTTACAAATAATTTCCGTTAAAGTATTAACAATGGGGCTCGTAGTTCACTTAAACTTGAAGATCAAATAATTGACGAATTGTACTGTTTGGATTCTTTGCATATATGTTTCTTAGACTATACAGAAGCAATATATACAATGATTTCAATCGTCTACATGATCCATTCATTGTTCTACTTGTCGAAATTTAGAAATAATTTCCTTTAAAGGATTAACAATGGGGCTCGTAGTTCACTTAAACTTGAAGAACAAAAAATTGGCGAATTGTACTGTTTGGATGCTTTGCATATATGTTTCTTAGACCATATAGAAGCAATATATACAATGATTTCAACAGTCTACCTGTTCCATTCATTGTTCTACTTGTCGAAAGATACAAATAATTTCCTTTAAAGGATTAACAATGGGGCTCGTAGTTCACTTAAACTTGAAGATCAAAAAATTGGCGAATGGTACTGTTTGGATGCTTTGCATATATGTTTCTTAGATTATATAGTAGCAATATATACAAAGATTTCAACCGTCTACCTGTTCCATTCATTGTTCTACTTGTCGAAATTTACAAATAATTTCCTTTAAAGGATTAACAATGGGGCTCGTTGTTCACTTAAACGTGAAGAACAATAAATTGGCGTATTGTACTTTTTGGATGCTTTGCATATATGTTTCTTAGACTATATAGAAGCAATATATACAAAGATTTCAACCGTCTACGTGTTCCAATCATTGTTCTACTTGTCGAAATTTACAAATAATTTCCTTTAAAGGATTAACAATGGGGCTCGTTGTTCACTTAAACTTGAAGAACAATAAATTCGCGAATTGTACTGTTTGGATGCTTTGCATATATGTTTCTTAGACTATATAGAAGCAATATATACATTGGTTTCAACCGGCTACCTGTTCCATTCATTGTTCTACTTGTCGCAAGTTACAAATAATTTCCGTTAAAGTATTAACAATGGGGCTCGTAGTTCACTTAAACTTGAAGATCAAATAATTGACGAATTGTACTGTTTGGATTCTTTGCATATATGTTTCTTAGACTATACAGAAGCAATATATACAATGATTTCAACAGTCTACCTGTTCCATTCATTGTTCTACTTGTTGAAATTTACAAATAATTTCTTTTAAAGGATTAACAATGGGGCTCGTAGTTCACTTAAACTTGAAGATCAAAAAATTGGCGAATGGTACTGTTTGGATGCTTTGCATATATGTTTCTTAGATTATATAGTAGCAATATATACAAAGATTTCAACCGTCTACCTGTTCCATTCATTGTTCTACTTGTTGAAATTTACAAATAATTTCTTTTAAAGGATTAACAATGGGGCTCGTAGTTCACTTAAACTTGAAGATCAAAAAATTGGCGAATGGTACTGTTTGGATGCTTTGCATATATGTTTCTTAGATTATATAGTAGCAATATATACAAAGATTTCAACCGTCTACCTGTTCCATTCATTGTTCTACTTGTCGAAATTTACAAATAATTTCCTTTAAAGGATTAACAATGGGGCTCGTTGTTCACTTAAACGTGAAGAACAATAAATTGGCGTATTGTACTGTTTGGATGCTTTGCATATATGTTTCTTAGATTATATAGTAGCAATATATACAAAGATTTCAACCGTCTACCTGTTCCATTCATTGTTCTACTTGTCGAAATTTACAAATAATTTCCTTTAAAGGATTAACAATGGGGCTCGTTGTTCACTTAAACGTGAAGAACAATAAATTGGCGTATTGTACTGTTTGGATGCTTTGCATATATGTTTCTTAGACTATATAGAAGCAATATATACAAAGATTTCAACCGTCTACGTGTTCCAATCATTGTTCTACTTGTCGAAATTTACAAATAATTTCCTTTAAAGGATTAACAATGGGGCTCGTTGTTCACTTAAACGTGAAGAACAATAAATTGGCGTATTGTACTGTTTGGATGCTTTGCATATATGTTTCTTAGACTATATAGAAGCAATATATACATTGGTTTCAACCGGCTACCTGTTCCATTCATTGTTCTACTTGTCGCAAGTTACAAATAATTTCCGTTAAAGTATTAACAATGGGGCTCGTAGTTCACATAAACTTGAAGATCAAATAATTGACGAATTGTACTGTTTGGATTCTTTGCATATATGTTTCTTAGACTATACAGAAGCAATATATACAATGATTTCAACAGTCTACCTGTTCCATTCATTGTTCTACTTGTTGAAATTTACAAATAATTTCCTTTAAAGGATTAACAATGGGGCTCGTAGTTCACTTAAACTTGAAGATCAAAAAATTGGCGAATGGTACTGTTTGGATGCTTTGCATATATGTTTCTTAGATTATATAGTAGCAATATATACAAAGATTTCAACCGTCTACCTGTTCCATTCATTGTTCTACTTGTCGAAATTTACAAATAATTTCCTTTAAAGGATTAACAATGGGGCTCGTTGTTCACTTAAACGTGAAGAACAATAAATTGGCGTATTGTACTGTTTGGATGCTTTGCATATATGTTTCTTAGACTATATAGAAGCAATATATACAAAGATTTCAACCGTCTACGTGTTCCAATCATTGTTCTACTTGTCGAAATTTACAAATAATTTCCTTTAAAGGATTAACAATGGGGCTCGTTGTTCACTTAAACTTGAAGAACAATAAATTGGCGAATTGTACTGTTTGGATGCTTTGCATATATGTTTCTTAGACTATGTAGAAGCAATATATACAAAGATTTCAACCGTCTACCTGTTCCATTCATTGTTCTACTTGTCGAAAGTTACAAATAATTTCCGATAAAGGATTAACCATTGGGGCTTATTGTTCACTTAAACTTGAAGAACAAAAAATTGGCGAATTGTACTCTTTGGATGCTTTGCATATATGTTTCTTAGACTATGTAGAAGCAATATATACAAAGATTTCAACCGTCTACCTGTTCCATTCATTGTTCTACTTGTCGAAAGTTACAAATAATTTCCGATAAAGGATTAACCATTGGGGCTTATTGTTCACTTAAACTTGAAGAACAAAAAATTGGCGAATTGTACTGTTTGGATTCTTTGCATATATGTTTCTTAGACTATACAGAAGCAATATATACAATGATTTCAACAGTCTACCTGTTCCATTCATTGTTCTACTTGTCGAAATTTACAAATAATTTCCTTTAAAGGATTAACAATGGGGCTCGTTGTTCACTTAAACTTGAAGAACAATAAATTGGCGAATTGTACTGTTTGGATGCTTTGCATATATGTTTCTTAGACTATGTAGAAGCAATATATACAAAGATTTCAACCGTCTACCTGTTCCATTCATTGTTCTACTTGTCGAAAGTTACAAATAATTTCCGATAAAGGATTAACCATTGGGGCTTATTGTTCACTTAAACTTGAAGAACAAAAAATTGGCGAATTGTACTGTTTGGATGCTTTGCATATATGTTTCTTAGACTATATAGAAGCAATATATACAAAGATTTCAACCGTCTACCTGTTCCATTCATTGTTCTACTTGTCGAAATTTACAAATAATTTCCTTTAAAGGATTAACAATGGGGCTCGTTGTTCACTTAAACGTGAAGAACAATAAATTGGCGTATTGTACTTTTTGGATGCTTTGCATATATGTTTCTTAGACTATATAGAAGCATTATATACAAAGATTTCAACCGTCTACGTGTTCCAATCATTGTTCTACTTGTCGAAATTTACAAATAATTTCCTTTAAAGGATTAACAATAGGGCTCGTTGTTCACTTAAACTTGAAGAACAATAAATTCGCGAATTGTACTGTTTGGATGCTTTGCATATATGTTTCTTAGACTATATAGAAGCAATATATACATTGGTTTCAACCGGCTACCTGTTCCATTCATTGTTCTACTTGTCGCAAGTTACAAATAATTTCCGTTAAAGTATTAACAATGGGGCTCGTAGTTCACTTAAACTTGAAGATCAAATAATTGACGAATTGTACTGTTTGGATTCTTTGCATATATGTTTCTTAGACTATACAGAAGCAATATATACAAAGATTTCAACCGTCTACCTGTTCCATTCATTGTTCTACTTGTCGAAAGTTACAAATAATTTCCGATAAAGGATTAACCATTGGGGCTTATTGTTCACTTAAACTTGAAGAACAAAAAATTGGCGAATTGTACTGTTTGGATGCTTTGCATATATGTTTCTTAGACTATGTAGAAGCAATATATACAAAGATTTCAACCGTCTACCTGTTCCATTCATTGTTCTACTTGTCGAAAGTTACAAATAATTTCCGATAAAGGATTAACCATTGGGGCTTATTGTTCACTTAAACTTGAAGAACAAAAAATTGGCGAATTGTACTGTTTGGATTCTTTGCATATATGTTTCTTAGACTATACAGAAGCAATATATACAATGATTTCAACAGTCTACCTGTTCCATTCATTGTTCTACTTGTCGAAATTTACAAATAATTTCCTTTAAAGGATTAACAATGGGGCTCGTTGTTCACTTAAACTTGAAGAACAATAAATTGGCGAATTGTACTGTTTGGATGCTTTGCATATATGTTTCTTAGACTATGTAGAAGCAATATATACAAAGATTTCAACCGTCTACCTGTTCCATTCATTGTTCTACTTGTCGAAAGTTACAAATAATTTCCGATAAAGGATTAACCATTGGGGCTTATTGTTCACTTAAACTTGAAGAACAAAAAATTGGCGAATTGTACTGTTTGGATGCTTTGCATATATGTTTCTTAGACTATATAGAAGCAATATATACAAAGATTTCAACCGTCTACCTGTTCCATTCATTGTTCTACTTGTTGAAATTTACAAATAATTTCCTTTAAAGGATTAACAATGGGGCTCGTAGTTCACTTAAACTTGAAGATCAAATAATTGACGAATTGTACTGTTTGGATTCTTTGCATATATGTTTCTTAGACTATACAGAAGCAATATATACAATGATTTCAACAGTCTACCTGTTCCATTCATTGTTCTACTTGTCGAAATTTACAAATAATTTCCTTTAAAGGATTAACAATGGGGCTCGTTGTTCACTTAAACTTGAAGAACAATAAATTGGCGAATTGTACTGTTTGGATGCTTTGCATATATGTTTCTTAGACTATGTAGAAGCAATATATACAAAGATTTCAACCGTCTACCTGTTCCATTCATTGTTCTACTTGTCGAAAGTTACAAATAATTTCCGATAAAGGATTAACCATTGGGGCTTATTGTTCACTTAAACTTGAAGAACAAAAAATTGGCGAATTGTACTGTTTGGATGCTTTGCATATATGTTTCTTAGACTATATAGAAGCAATATATACAAAGATTTCAACCGTCTACCTGTTCCATTCATTGTTCTACTTGTTGAAATTTACAAATAATTTCCTTTAAAGGATTAACAATGGGGCTCGTAGTTCACTTAAACTTGAAGATCAAAAAATTGGCGAATGGTACTGTTTGGATGCTTTGCATATATGTTTCTTAGATTATATAGTAGCAATATATACAAAGATTTCAACCGTCTACCTGTTCCATTCATTGTTCTACTTGTCGAAATTTACAAATAATTTCCTTTAAAGGATTAACAATGGGGCTCGTTGTTCACTTAAACGTGAAGAACAATAAATTGGCGTATTGTACTTTTTGGATGCTTTGCATATATGTTTCTTAGACTATATAGAAGCAATATATACAAAGATTTCAACCGTCTACGTGTTCCAATCATTGTTCTACTTGTCGAAATTTACAAATAATTTCCTTTAAAGGATTAACAATGGGGCTCGTTGTTCACTTAAACTTGAAGAACAATAAATTCGCGAATTGTACTGTTTGGATGCTTTGCATATATGTTTCTTAGACTATATAGAAGCAATATATACATTGGTTTCAACCGGCTACCTGTTCCATTCATTGTTCTACTTGTCGCAAGTTACAAATAATTTCCGTTAAAGTATTAACAATGGGGCTCGTAGTTCACTTAAACTTGAAGATCAAATAATTGACGAATTGTACTGTTTGGATTCTTTGCATATATGTTTCTTAGACTATACAGAAGCAATATATACAATGATTTCAACAGTCTACCTGTTCCATTCATTGTTCTACTTGTTGAAATTTACAAATAATTTCCTTTAAAGGATTAACAATGGGGCTCGTAGTTCACTTAAACTTGAAGATCAAAAAATTGGCGAATGGTACTGTTTGGATGCTTTGCATATATGTTTCTTAGATTATATAGTAGCAATATATACAAAGATTTCAACCGTCTACCTGTTCCATTCATTGTTCTACTTGTCGAAATTTACAAATAATTTCCTTTAAAGGATTAACAATGGGGCTCGTTGTTCACTTAAACGTGAAGAACAATAAATTGGCGTATTGTACTTTTTGGATGCTTTGCATATATGTTTCTTAGACTATATAGAAGCATTATATACAAAGATTTCAACCGTCTACGTGTTCCAATCATTGTTCTACTTGTCGAAATTTACAAATAATTTCCTTTAAAGGATTAACAATAGGGCTCGTTGTTCACTTAAACTTGAAGAACAATAAATTCGCGAATTGTACTGTTTGGATGCTTTGCATATATGTTTCTTAGACTATATAGAAGCAATATATACATTGGTTTCAACCGGCTACCTGTTCCATTCATTGTTCTACTTGTCGCAAGTTACAAATAATTTCCGTTAAAGTATTAACAATGGGGCTCGTAGTTCACTTAAACTTGAAGATCAAATAATTGACGAATTGTACTGTTTGGATTCTTTGCATATATGTTTCTTAGACTATACAGAAGCAATATATACAATGATTTCAACAGTCTACCTGTTCCATTCATTGTTCTACTTGTTGAAATTTACAAATAATTTCCTTTAAAGGATTAACAATGGGGCTCGTTGTTCACTTAAACTTGAAGAACAATAAATTGGCGAATGGTACTGTTTGGATGCTTTGCATATATGTTTCTTAGATTATATAGTAGCAATATATACAAAGATTTCAACCGTCTACCTGTTCCATTCATTGTTCTACTTGTCGAAACTTACAAATAATTTCCGATAAAGGATTAACCATTGGGGCTTATTGTTCACTTAAACTTGAAGAACAATAAATTCGCGAATTGTACTGTTTGGATGCTTTGCATATATGTTTCTTAGACTATATAGAGGCAATATATAAAAAGATTTCAACCGTCTACCAGTTCCATTCATTGTTCTACTTGTCGAAAGTTACAAATAATTTCCGTTAAAGTTTTAACAATGGGGCTCGTAGTTCACTTAAACATGAAGATGAAATAATTGGCGATTTGTACTGTTTGGATGCTTTGCATATATGTTTCTTAGATTATATAGTAGCAATATATACAAAGATTTCAACCGTCTACCTGTTCCATTCATTGTTCTACTTGTCGAAATTTACAAATAATTTCCTTTAAAGGATTAACAATGGGGCTCGTAGTTCACTTAAACTTGAAGATCAAAAAATTGGCGAATGGTACTGTTTGGATGCTTTGCATATATGTTTCTTAGATTATATAGTAGCAATATATACAAAGATTTCAACCGTCTACCTGTTCCATTCATTGTTCTACTTGTCGAAATTTACAAATAATTTCCTTTAAAGGATTAACAATGGGGCTCGTTGTTCACTTAAACGTGAAGAACAATAAATTGGCGTATTGTACTTTTTGGATGCTTTGCATATATGTTTCTTAGACTATATAGAAGCAATATATACAAAGATTTCAACCGTCTACGTGTTCCAATCATTGTTCTACTTGTCGAAATTTACAAATAATTTCCTTTAAAGGATTAACAATGGGGCTCGTTGTTCACTTAAACTTGAAGAACAATAAATTCGCGAATTGTACTGTTTGGATGCTTTGCATATATGTTTCTTAGACTATATAGAAGCAATATATACATTGGTTTCAACCGGCTACCTGTTCCATTCATTGTTCTACTTGTCGCAAGTTACAAATAATTTCCGTTAAAGTATTAACAATGGGGCTCGTAGTTCACTTAAACTTGAAGATCAAATAATTGACGAATTGTACTGTTTGGATTCTTTGCATATATGTTTCTTAGACTATACAGAAGCAATATATACAATGATTTCAACAGTCTACCTGTTCCATTCATTGTTCTACTTGTTGAAATTTACAAATAATTTCCTTTAAAGGATTAACAATGGGGCTCGTAGTTCACTTAAACTTGAAGATCAAAAAATTGGCGAATGGTACTGTTTGGATGCTTTGCATATATGTTTCTTAGATTATATAGTAGCAATATATACAAAGATTTCAACCGTCTACCTGTTCCATTCATTGTTCTACTTGTCGAAATTTACAAATAATTTCCTTTAAAGGATTAACAATGGGGCTCGTTGTTCACTTAAACGTGAAGAACAATAAATTGGCGTATTGTACTTTTTGGATGCTTTGCATATATGTTTCTTAGACTATATAGAAGCATTATATACAAAGATTTCAACCGTCTACGTGTTCCAATCATTGTTCTACTTGTCGAAATTTACAAATAATTTCCTTTAAAGGATTAACAATAGGGCTCGTTGTTCACTTAAACTTGAAGAACAATAAATTCGCGAATTGTACTGTTTGGATGCTTTGCATATATGTTTCTTAGACTATATAGAAGCAATATATACATTGGTTTCAACCGGCTACCTGTTCCATTCATTGTTCTACTTGTCGCAAGTTACAAATAATTTCCGTTAAAGTATTAACAATGGGGCTCGTAGTTCACTTAAACTTGAAGATCAAATAATTGACGAATTGTACTGTTTGGATTCTTTGCATATATGTTTCTTAGACTATACAGAAGCAATATATACAATGATTTCAACAGTCTACCTGTTCCATTCATTGTTCTACTTGTTGAAATTTACAAATAATTTCCTTTAAAGGATTAACAATGGGGCTCGTTGTTCACTTAAACTTGAAGAACAATAAATTGGCGAATGGTACTGTTTGGATGCTTTGCATATATGTTTCTTAGATTATATAGTAGCAATATATACAAAGATTTCAACCGTCTACCTGTTCCATTCATTGTTCTACTTGTCGAAATTTACAAATAATTTCCTTTAAAGGATTAACAATGGGGCTCGTTGTTCACTTAAACGTGAAGAACAATAAATTGGCGTATTGTACTTTTTGGATGCTTTGCATATATGTTTCTTAGACTATATAGAAGCAATATATACAAAGATTTCAACCGTCTACGTGTTCCAATCATTGTTCTACTTGTCGAAATTTACAAATAATTTCCTTTAAAGGATTAACAATGGGGCTCGTTGTTCACTTAAACTTGAAGAACAATAAATTCGCGAATTGTACTGTTTGGATGCTTTGCATATATGTTTCTTAGACTATATAGAAGCAATATATACATTGGTTTCAACCGGCTACCTGTTCCATTCATTGTTCTACTTGTCGCAAGTTACAAATAATTTCCGTTAAAGTATTAACAATGGGGCTCGTAGTTCACTTAAACTTGAAGATCAAATAATTGACGAATTGTACTGTTTGGATTCTTTGCATATATGTTTCTTAGACTATACAGAAGCAATATATACAATGATTTCAACAGTCTACCTGTTCCATTCATTGTTCTACTTGTTGAAATTTACAAATAATTTCCTTTAAAGGATTAACAATGGGGCTCGTAGTTCACTTAAACTTGAAGATCAAAAAATTGGCGAATGGTACTGTTTGGATGCTTTGCATATATGTTTCTTAGATTATATAGTAGCAATATATACAAAGATTTCAACCGTCTACCTGTTCCATTCATTGTTCTACTTGTCGAAATTTACAAATAATTTCCTTTAAAGGATTAACAATGGGGCTCGTTGTTCACTTAAACGTGAAGAACAATAAATTGGCGTATTGTACTTTTTGGATGCTTTGCATATATGTTTCTTAGACTATATAGAAGCATTATATACAAAGATTTCAACCGTCTACGTGTTCCAATCATTGTTCTACTTGTCGAAATTTACAAATAATTTCCTTTAAAGGATTAACAATAGGGCTCGTTGTTCACTTAAACTTGAAGAACAATAAATTCGCGAATTGTACTGTTTGGATGCTTTGCATATATGTTTCTTAGACTATATAGAAGCAATATATACATTGGTTTCAACCGGCTACCTGTTCCATTCATTGTTCTACTTGTCGCAAGTTACAAATAATTTCCGTTAAAGTATTAACAATGGGGCTCGTAGTTCACTTAAACTTGAAGATCAAATAATTGACGAATTGTACTGTTTGGATTCTTTGCATATATGTTTCTTAGACTATACAGAAGCAATATATACAATGATTTCAACAGTCTACCTGTTCCATTCATTGTTCTACTTGTTGAAATTTACAAATAATTTCCTTTAAAGGATTAACAATGGGGCTCGTAGTTCACTTAAACTTGAAGATCAAAAAATTGGCGAATGGTACTGTTTGGATGCTTTGCATATATGTTTCTTAGATTATATAGTAGCAATATATACAAAGATTTCAACCGTCTACCTGTTCCATTCATTGTTCTACTTGTCGAAATTTACAAATAATTTCCTTTAAAGGATTAAC
This sequence comes from Cerceris ruficornis, assembly GCA_963989415.1. Taxonomy (NCBI): domain Eukaryota; kingdom Metazoa; phylum Arthropoda; class Insecta; order Hymenoptera; family Crabronidae; genus Cerceris; species Cerceris ruficornis. Next base: position 98,249 of record CAXDIW010000209.1, read on the forward strand.
AATGGGGCTCGTTGTTCACTTAAACGTGAAGAACAATAAATTGGCGTATTGTACTGTTTGGATGCTTTGCATATATGTTTCTTAGACTATATAGAAGCAATATATACAAAGATTTCAACCGTCTACGTGTTCCAATCATTGTTCTACTTGTCGAAATTTACAAATAATTTCCTTTAAAGGATTAACAATGGGGCTCGTTGTTCACTTAAACTTGAAGAACAATAAATTGGCGAATTGTACTGTTTGGATGCTTTGCATATATGTTTCTTAGACTATGTAGAAGCAATATATACAAAGATTTCAACCGTCTACCTGTTCCATTCATTGTTCTACTTGTCGAAAGTTACAAATAATTTCCGATAAAGGATTAACCATTGGGGCTTATTGTTCACTTAAACTTGAAGAACAATAAATTCGCGAATTGTACTGTTTGGATGCTTTGCATATATGTTTCTTAGACTATGTAGAAGCAATATATACAAAGATTTCAACCGTCTACCTGTTCCATTCATTGTTCTACTTGTCGAAAGTTACAAATAATTTCCGATAAAGGATTAACCATTGGGGCTTATTGTTCACTTAAACTTGAAGAACAATAAATTCGCGAATTGTACTGTTTGGATGCTTTGCATATATGTTTCTTAGATTATATAGTAGCAATATATACAAAGATTTCAACCATCTACCTGATCCATTCATTGTTCTACTTGTCGAAATTTACAAATAATTTCCTTTAAAGGATTAACAATGGGGCTCGTAGTTCACTTGAACTTGAAGAACAAAAAATTGGCGAATGGTACTGTTTGGATGCTTTGCATATATGTTTCTTAGACTATATAAACGCAATATATACAAAGATTTCAACCGTCAACCTGTTCCATTCAGTGTTCTACTTGTCGAAAGTTACAAATAATTTCCGTTAAAGTATTAACAATGGGGCTCGTAGTTCACTTAAACTTGAAGATCAAATAATTGGCGAATTGTACTGTTTGGATTCTTTGCATATATGTTTCTTAGACTATACAGAAGCAATATATACAATGATTTCAACAGTCTACCTGTTCCATTCATTGTTCTACTTGTTGAAATTTACAAATAATTTCCTTTAAAGGATTAACAATGGGGCTCGTAGTTCACTTAAACTTGAAGATCAAAAAATTGGCGAATGGTACTGTTTGGATGCTTTGCATATATGTTTCTTAGATTATATAGTAGCAATATATACAAAGATTTCAACCGTCTACCTGTTCCATTCATTGTTCTACTTGTCGAAATTTACAAATAATTTCCTTTAAAGGATTAACAATGGGGCTCGTTGTTCACTTAAACGTGAAGAACAATAAATTGGCGTATTGTACTGTTTGGATGCTTTGCATATATGTTTCTTAGACTATATAGAAGCAATATATACAAAGATTTCAACCGTCTACGTGTTCCAATCATTGTTCTACTTGTCGAAATTTACAAATAATTTCCTTTAAAGGATTAACAATGGGGCTCGTTGTTCACTTAAACTTGAAGAACAATAAATTGGCGAATTGTACTGTTTGGATGCTTTGCATATATGTTTCTTAGACTATGTAGAAGCAATATATACAAAGATTTCAACCGTCTACCTGTTCCATTCATTGTTCTACTTGTCGAAAGTTACAAATAATTTCCGATAAAGGATTAACCATTGGGGCTTATTGTTCACTTAAACTTGAAGAACAAAAAATTGGCGAATTGTACTCTTTGGATGCTTTGCATATATGTTTCTTAGACTATGTAGAAGCAATATATACAAAGATTTCAACCGTCTACCTGTTCCATTCATTGTTCTACTTGTCGAAAGTTACAAATAATTTCCGATAAAGGATTAACCATTGGGGCTTATTGTTCACTTAAACTTGAAGAACAAAAAATTGGCGAATTGTACTGTTTGGATTCTTTGCATATATGTTTCTTAGACTATACAGAAGCAATATATACAATGATTTCAACAGTCTACCTGTTCCATTCATTGTTCTACTTGTTGAAATTTACAAATAATTTCCTTTAAAGGATTAACAATGGGGCTCGTAGTTCACTTAAACTTGAAGATCAAAAAATTGGCGAAAGGTACTGTTTGGATGCTTTGCATATATGTTTCTTAGATTATATAGTAGCAATATATACAAAGATTTCAACCATCTACCTGATCCATTCATTGTTCTACTTGTCGAAATTTACAAATAATTTCCTTTAAAGGATTAACAATGGGGCTCGTTGTTCACGTAAACTTGAAGAACAATAAATTGGCGAATTGTACTGTTTGGATGCTTTGCATATATGTTTCTTAGACTATGTAGAAGCAATATATACAAAGATTTCAACCGGCTACCTGTTCCATTCATTGTTCTACTTGTCGAAAGTTACAAATAATTTCCGATAAAGGATTAACCATTGGGGCTTATTGTTCACTTAAACTTGAAGAACAAAAAATTGGCGAATTGTACTGTTTGGATGCTTTGCATATATGTTTCTTAGACTATATAGAAGCAATATATACAAAGATTTCAACCGTCTACCTGTTCCATTCATTGTTCTACTTGTCGAAAGTTACAAATAATTTCCGATAAAGGATTAACCATTGGGGCTCATTGTTCACTTAAACTTGAAGAACAAAAAATTGGCGAATGGTACTGTTTGGATGCTTTGCATATATGTTTCTTAGACTATATAGAAGCAATATATACATTGATTTCAACCGGCTACCTGTTCCATTCATTGTTCTACTTGTCGCAAGTTACAAATAATTTCCGTTAAAGTATTAACAATGGGGCTCGTAGTTCACTTAAACTTGAAGATCAAATAATTGACGAATTGTACTGTTTGGATTCTTTGCATATATGTTTCTTAGACTATACAGAAGCAATATATACAATGATTTCAACAGTCTACCTGTTCCATTCATTGTTCTACTTGTTGAAATTTACAAATAATTTCCTTTAAAGGATTAACAATGGGGCTCGTAGTTCACTTAAACTTGAAGATCAAAAAATTGGCGAATGGTACTGTTTGGATGCTTTGCATATATGTTTCTTAGATTATATAGTAGCAATATATACAAAGATTTCAACCGTCTACCTGTTCCATTCATTGTTCTACTTGTCGAAATTTACAAATAATTTCCTTTAAAGGATTAACAATGGGGCTCGTTGTTCACTTAAACGTGAAGAACAATAAATTGGCGTATTGTACTTTTTGGATGCTTTGCATATATGTTTCTTAGACTATATAGAAGCAATATATACAAAGATTTCAACCGTCTACGTGTTCCAATCATTGTTCTACTTGTCGAAATTTACAAATAATTTCCTTTAAAGGATTAACAATAGGGCTCGTTGTTCACTTAAACTTGAAGAACAATAAATTCGCGAATTGTACTGTTTGGATGCTTTGCATATATGTTTCTTAGACTATATAGAAGCAATATATACATTGGTTTCAACCGGCTACCTGTTCCATTCATTGTTCTACTTGTCGCAAGTTACAAATAATTTCCGTTAAAGTATTAACAATGGGGCTCGTAGTTCACTTAAACTTGAAGATCAAATAATTGACGAATTGTACTGTTTGGATTCTTTGCATATATGTTTCTTAGACTATACAGAAGCAATATATACAATGATTTCAACAGTCTACCTGTTCCATTCATTGTTCTACTTGTTGAAATTTACAAATAATTTCCTTTAAAGGATTAACAATGGGGCTCGTAGTTCACTTAAACTTGAAGATCAAAAAATTGGCGAATGGTACTGTTTGGATGCTTTGCATATATGTTTCTTAGATTATATAGTAGCAATATATACAAAGATTTCAACCGTCTACCTGTTCCATTCATTGTTCTACTTGTCGAAATTTACAAATAATTTCCTTTAAAGGATTAACAATGGGGCTCGTTGTTCACTTAAATGTGAAGAACAATAAATTGGCGTATTGTACTGTTTGGATGCTTTGCATATATGTTTCTTAGACTATATAGAAGCAATATATACAAAGATTTCAACCGTCTACGTGTTCCAATCATTGTTCTACTTGTCGAAATTTACAAATAATTTCCTTTAAAGGATTAACAATGGGGCTCGTTGTTCACTTAAACTTGAAGAACAATAAATTGGCGTATTGTACTGTTTGGATGCTTTGCATATATGTTTCTTAGACTATGTAGAAGCAATATATACAAAGATTTCAACCGTCTACCTGTTCCATTCATTGTTCTACTTGTCGAAACTTACAAATAATTTCCGATAAAGGATTAACCATTGGGGCTTATTGTTCACTTAAACTTGAAGAACAATAAATTCGCGAATTGTACTGTTTGGATGCTTTGCATATATGTTTCTTAGACTATATAGAGGCAATATATAAAAAGATTTCAACCGTCTACCAGTTCCATTCATTGTTCTACTTGTCGAAAGTTACAAATAATTTCCGTTAAAGTTTTAACAATGGGGCTCGTAGTTCACTTAAACATGAAGATGAAATAATTGGCGATTTGTACTGTTTGGATGCTTTGCATATATGTTTCTTAGATTATATAGTAGCAATATATACAAAGATTTCAACCGTCTACCTGTTCCATTCATTGTTCTACTTGTCGAAATTTACAAATAATTTCCTTTAAAGGATTAACAATGGGGTTCGTAGTTCACTTAAACTTGAAGAACAAAAAATTGGCGAATTGTACTGTTTGGATGCTTTTCATATATGTTTCATAGACTATTTAGAAGCAATATATAGAAAGATTTCACCCGTCTACCTGTACTATTCATTGTTCTACTTGTAGAAAGTTACAAATAATTTCCATTTCATGATTATCAATGGGGCTCGCTGTTCACTTAAACTTGAAGATCAAAAAATTGACGATTGTTACCGTTTAGATGCTTTGCATATATGTTTCTTAGATTATATAGAAGCAATATATACAAAGATTTCAACCGTCTACCTGTTCCATTCATTGTTCTACTTGTCGAAAATTACAAATAATTTCCGATAAAGGATTAACAATGGGGCTCGTAGATCACTTAAACTTGAAGAACAAAAAATTGGCGAATGGTACTGTTTGGATGCTTTGAAGATATGTTTCTTAGATTATATAGAAGCAATATATACAATGATTTCAACCGTCTACCTGTTCCATCGATTGTTCTACTTGTCGAAAATTACAAGTAATTTCCGATAAAGGATTAACCATTGGGGCTCATTGTTCACTTAAACTTGAACAACAAAAAATTGGCGAATGGTACTGTTTGGATGCTTTGCATATATGTTTCTTAGACTATATAGAGGCAATATATAAAAAGATTTCAACCGTCTACCAGTTCCATTCATTGTTCTACTTGTCGAAAGTTACAAATAATTTCCGTTAAAGTTTTAACAATGGGGCTCGTAGTTCACTTAAACATGAAGATGAAATAATTGGCGATTTGTACTGTTTGGATGCTTTGCATATATGTTTCTTAGATTATATAGAAGCAATATATACAAAGATTTCAACTGTCTACCTGTTCCATTCATTGTTCTACTTGTCGAAAATTACAAATAATTTCCGATAAAGGATTAACCATTGGGGCTAATTGTTCACTTAAACTTGAAGAACAAAAAATTGTCGAATTGTACTATTTGGATGCTTTGCATATATGTTTCTTAGACTATATAGAAGCAATATATACAATGATTTCAACCGTCTACCAGTTCCATTCATTGTTCTACTTGTCGAAAGTTACAAATAATTTCCGTTAAGGGATTAACACTGGGGATCGTAGTTTACTTAAACTTGAAGAACAAAAAATTGGCGAATTGTACTGTTTGGATGATTTGCAGATATGCTTCTTAGACTATATAGAAGCAATATATACAATGATTTCAACCGTCTACCTATTCCATTCATTGTTCTACTTGCCGAAATTTACAAATAATTTCCTTTAAAGGATTAACAATGGGGCTCGTAGTTCACTTAAACTTGAAGAGCAAAAAATTGGCGAATTGTACTGTTTGGACGCTATGCATATATGTTTCTTAGACTATATAGAAGCAATATATACAATGATTTCAACAGTCTACCTGTTCCATTCATTGTTCTACTTGTCGAAATTTACAAATAATTTCCTTTAAAGGATTAACAATGGGGCTCGTAGTTCACTTAATCTTGAAGAACAAAAAATTGGCGAATTGTACTGTTTGGATTCTTTGCATATATGTTTCTTAGACTATATAGAAGCAATATATACAAAGATTTCAACCGTCTACCTGTTCCATTCCTTGTTCTACTTGTCGAAAGTTACAAATAATTTCCCTTTAATGATTATCAGTGGGGTTCGTTGTTCACTTAAACTTGAAGAACAATAAATTGGCGAATGGTACTGTTTGGATGCTTTGCATATATGTTTCTTAGACTATATAGAAGCAATATATACAATGATTTCAACCGTCTACCTATTCCATTCATTGTTCTAATTGTCGAAAGTTACAAATAATTTCCTTTAAAGGATAAACAATGGGGCTCGTTGTTCACTTAAACTTGAAGAACAATGAATTGGCGAATTGTACTGTATGGATGCTTTGCATATATGTTTCTTAAACTATATAGAAGCAATATATACAATGATTTCAACAGTCTAACTGCTCTATTCATTGTTCTACTTGTAGAAAGTTACAAATAATTTCCCTTTCATGATTATCAATGGGACTCGTTGTTCACTTAAACTTGAAGAACAATAAATTGGCGAATGGTACTGTTTGGATTCTTTGCATATATGTTTCTTAGACTATACAGAAGCAATATATACAAAGATTTCAACCGTCTACCTGTTCCATTCATTGTTCTACTTGTCGAAATTTACAAATAATTTCCTTTAAAGGATTAACAATGGGGCTCGTTGTTCACTTAAACTTGAAGAACAATAAATTGGCGAATTGTACTGTTTGGATGCCTTGCATATATGTTTCTTAGACTATATAGAAGCAATATATACATAGATTTCAACCGTCTACCTGTTCCATTCATTGTTCTACTTGTCGAAAGTTACAAATAATTTCCGATATACGATTAACCATTGGGGCTCATTGTTCACTTAAACTTGAAGAACAAAAAATTGGCGAATGGTACTGTTTGGATGCTTTGCATATATGTTTCTTAGACTATATGGAAGCAATATATACAAAGATTTCAACCGTCTACGTGTTCCAATCATTGTTCTACTTGTCGAAATTTACAAATAATTTCCTTTAAAGGATTAACAATGGGGCTCGTAGTTCACTTGAACTTGAAGAACAAAAAATTGGCGAATGGTACTGTTTGGATGCTTTGCATATATGTTTCTTAGACTATATAAACGCAATATATACAAAGATTTCAACCGTCTACCTGTTCCATTCATTGTTCTACTTGTCGAAAGTTACAAATAATTTCCGATAAAGGATTAACCATTGGGGCTCGTTGTTCACTTAAACTTGAAGAACAAAAAATTGGCGAATGGTACTGTTTGGATGCTTTGCATATATGTTTCTTAGACTATATAGATGCAATATATACATTGATTTCAACCGGCTACCTGTTCCATTCATTGTTCTACTTGTCGCAAGTTACAAATAATTTCCGTTAAAGTATTAACAATGGGGCTCGTAGTTCACTTAAACTTGAAGATCAAATAATTGACGAATTGTACTGTTTGGATTCTTTGCATATATGTTTCTTAGACTATACAGAAGCAATATATACAATGATTTCAATCGTCTACATGATCCATTCATTGTTCTACTTGTCGAAATTTAGAAATAATTTCCTTTAAAGGATTAACAATGGGGCTCGTAGTTCACTTAAACTTGAAGAACAAAAAATTGGCGAATTGTACTGTTTGGATGCTTTGCATATATGTTTCTTAGACCATATAGAAGCAATATATACAATGATTTCAACAGTCTACCTGTTCCATTCATTGTTCTACTTGTCGAAAGATACAAATAATTTCCTTTAAAGGATTAACAATGGGGCTCGTAGTTCACTTAAACTTGAAGATCAAAAAATTGGCGAATGGTACTGTTTGGATGCTTTGCATATATGTTTCTTAGATTATATAGTAGCAATATATACAAAGATTTCAACCGTCTACCTGTTCCATTCATTGTTCTACTTGTCGAAATTTACAAATAATTTCCTTTAAAGGATTAACAATGGGGCTCGTTGTTCACTTAAACGTGAAGAACAATAAATTGGCGTATTGTACTTTTTGGATGCTTTGCATATATGTTTCTTAGACTATATAGAAGCAATATATACAAAGATTTCAACCGTCTACGTGTTCCAATCATTGTTCTACTTGTCGAAATTTACAAATAATTTCCTTTAAAGGATTAACAATGGGGCTCGTTGTTCACTTAAACTTGAAGAACAATAAATTCGCGAATTGTACTGTTTGGATGCTTTGCATATATGTTTCTTAGACTATATAGAAGCAATATATACATTGGTTTCAACCGGCTACCTGTTCCATTCATTGTTCTACTTGTCGCAAGTTACAAATAATTTCCGTTAAAGTATTAACAATGGGGCTCGTAGTTCACTTAAACTTGAAGATCAAATAATTGACGAATTGTACTGTTTGGATTCTTTGCATATATGTTTCTTAGACTATACAGAAGCAATATATACAATGATTTCAACAGTCTACCTGTTCCATTCATTGTTCTACTTGTTGAAATTTACAAATAATTTCTTTTAAAGGATTAACAATGGGGCTCGTAGTTCACTTAAACTTGAAGATCAAAAAATTGGCGAATGGTACTGTTTGGATGCTTTGCATATATGTTTCTTAGATTATATAGTAGCAATATATACAAAGATTTCAACCGTCTACCTGTTCCATTCATTGTTCTACTTGTCGAAATTTACAAATAATTTCCTTTAAAGGATTAACAATGGGGCTCGTTGTTCACTTAAACGTGAAGAACAATAAATTGGCGTATTGTACTGTTTGGATGCTTTGCATATATGTTTCTTAGACTATATAGAAGCAATATATACAAAGATTTCAACCGTCTACGTGTTCCAATCATTGTTCTACTTGTCGAAATTTACAAATAATTTCCTTTAAAGGATTAACAAAGGGGCTCGTTGTTCACTTAAACTTGAAGAACAATAAATTCGCGAATTGTACTGTTTGGATGCTTTGCATATATGTTTCTTAGACTATATAGAAGCAATATATACATTGGTTTCAACCGGCTACCTGTTCCATTCATTGTTCTACTTGTCGCAAGTTACAAATAATTTCCGTTAAAGTATTAACAATGGGGCTCGTAGTTCACATAAACTTGAAGATCAAATAATTGACGAATTGTACTGTTTGGATTCTTTGCATATATGTTTCTTAGACTATACAGAAGCAATATATACAATGATTTCAACAGTCTACCTGTTCCATTCATTGTTCTACTTGTTGAAATTTACAAATAATTTCCTTTAAAGGATTAACAATGGGGCTCGTAGTTCACTTAAACTTGAAGATCAAAAAATTGGCGAATGGTACTGTTTGGATGCTTTGCATATATGTTTCTTAGATTATATAGTAGCAATATATACAAAGATTTCAACCGTCTACCTGTTCCATTCATTGTTCTACTTGTCGAAATTTACAAATAATTTCCTTTAAAGGATTAACAATGGGGCTCGTTGTTCACTTAAACGTGAAGAACAATAAATTGGCGTATTGTACTGTTTGGATGCTTTGCATATATGTTTCTTAGACTATATAGAAGCAATATATACAAAGATTTCAACCGTCTACGTGTTCCAATCATTGTTCTACTTGTCGAAATTTACAAATAATTTCCTTTAAAGGATTAACAATGGGGCTCGTTGTTCACTTAAACTTGAAGAACAATAAATTGGCGAATTGTACTGTTTGGATGCTTTGCATATATGTTTCTTAGACTATGTAGAAGCAATATATACAAAGATTTCAACCGTCTACCTGTTCCATTCATTGTTCTACTTGTCGAAAGTTACAAATAATTTCCGATAAAGGATTAACCATTGGGGCTTATTGTTCACTTAAACTTGAAGAACAAAAAATTGGCGAATTGTACTCTTTGGATGCTTTGCATATATGTTTCTTAGACTATGTAGAAGCAATATATACAAAGATTTCAACCGTCTACCTGTTCCATTCATTGTTCTACTTGTCGAAAGTTACAAATAATTTCCGATAAAGGATTAACCATTGGGGCTTATTGTTCACTTAAACTTGAAGAACAAAAAATTGGCGAATTGTACTGTTTGGATTCTTTGCATATATGTTTCTTAGACTATACAGAAGCAATATATACAATGATTTCAACAGTCTACCTGTTCCATTCATTGTTCTACTTGTCGAAATTTACAAATAATTTCCTTTAAAGGATTAACAATGGGGCTCGTTGTTCACTTAAACTTGAAGAACAATAAATTGGCGAATTGTACTGTTTGGATGCTTTGCATATATGTTTCTTAGACTATGTAGAAGCAATATATACAAAGATTTCAACCGTCTACCTGTTCCATTCATTGTTCTACTTGTCGAAAGTTACAAATAATTTCCGATAAAGGATTAACCATTGGGGCTTATTGTTCACTTAAACTTGAAGAACAAAAAATTGGCGAATTGTACTGTTTGGATGCTTTGCATATATGTTTCTTAGACTATATAGAAGCAATATATACAAAGATTTCAACCGTCTACCTGTTCCATTCATTGTTCTACTTGTCGAAATTTACAAATAATTTCCTTTAAAGGATTAACAATGGGGCTCGTTGTTCACTTAAACGTGAAGAACAATAAATTGGCGTATTGTACTTTTTGGATGCTTTGCATATATGTTTCTTAGACTATATAGAAGCATTATATACAAAGATTTCAACCGTCTACGTGTTCCAATCATTGTTCTACTTGTCGAAATTTACAAATAATTTCCTTTAAAGGATTAACAATAGGGCTCGTTGTTCACTTAAACTTGAAGAACAATAAATTCGCGAATTGTACTGTTTGGATGCTTTGCATATATGTTTCTTAGACTATATAGAAGCAATATATACATTGGTTTCAACCGGCTACCTGTTCCATTCATTGTTCTACTTGTCGCAAGTTACAAATAATTTCCGTTAAAGTATTAACAATGGGGCTCGTAGTTCACTTAAACTTGAAGATCAAATAATTGACGAATTGTACTGTTTGGATTCTTTGCATATATGTTTCTTAGACTATACAGAAGCAATATATACAAAGATTTCAACCGTCTACCTGTTCCATTCATTGTTCTACTTGTCGAAAGTTACAAATAATTTCCGATAAAGGATTAACCATTGGGGCTTATTGTTCACTTAAACTTGAAGAACAAAAAATTGGCGAATTGTACTGTTTGGATGCTTTGCATATATGTTTCTTAGACTATGTAGAAGCAATATATACAAAGATTTCAACCGTCTACCTGTTCCATTCATTGTTCTACTTGTCGAAAGTTACAAATAATTTCCGATAAAGGATTAACCATTGGGGCTTATTGTTCACTTAAACTTGAAGAACAAAAAATTGGCGAATTGTACTGTTTGGATTCTTTGCATATATGTTTCTTAGACTATACAGAAGCAATATATACAATGATTTCAACAGTCTACCTGTTCCATTCATTGTTCTACTTGTCGAAATTTACAAATAATTTCCTTTAAAGGATTAACAATGGGGCTCGTTGTTCACTTAAACTTGAAGAACAATAAATTGGCGAATTGTACTGTTTGGATGCTTTGCATATATGTTTCTTAGACTATGTAGAAGCAATATATACAAAGATTTCAACCGTCTACCTGTTCCATTCATTGTTCTACTTGTCGAAAGTTACAAATAATTTCCGATAAAGGATTAACCATTGGGGCTTATTGTTCACTTAAACTTGAAGAACAAAAAATTGGCGAATTGTACTGTTTGGATGCTTTGCATATATGTTTCTTAGACTATATAGAAGCAATATATACAAAGATTTCAACCGTCTACCTGTTCCATTCATTGTTCTACTTGTTGAAATTTACAAATAATTTCCTTTAAAGGATTAACAATGGGGCTCGTAGTTCACTTAAACTTGAAGATCAAATAATTGACGAATTGTACTGTTTGGATTCTTTGCATATATGTTTCTTAGACTATACAGAAGCAATATATACAATGATTTCAACAGTCTACCTGTTCCATTCATTGTTCTACTTGTCGAAATTTACAAATAATTTCCTTTAAAGGATTAACAATGGGGCTCGTTGTTCACTTAAACTTGAAGAACAATAAATTGGCGAATTGTACTGTTTGGATGCTTTGCATATATGTTTCTTAGACTATGTAGAAGCAATATATACAAAGATTTCAACCGTCTACCTGTTCCATTCATTGTTCTACTTGTCGAAAGTTACAAATAATTTCCGATAAAGGATTAACCATTGGGGCTTATTGTTCACTTAAACTTGAAGAACAAAAAATTGGCGAATTGTACTGTTTGGATGCTTTGCATATATGTTTCTTAGACTATATAGAAGCAATATATACAAAGATTTCAACCGTCTACCTGTTCCATTCATTGTTCTACTTGTTGAAATTTACAAATAATTTCCTTTAAAGGATTAACAATGGGGCTCGTAGTTCACTTAAACTTGAAGATCAAAAAATTGGCGAATGGTACTGTTTGGATGCTTTGCATATATGTTTCTTAGATTATATAGTAGCAATATATACAAAGATTTCAACCGTCTACCTGTTCCATTCATTGTTCTACTTGTCGAAATTTACAAATAATTTCCTTTAAAGGATTAACAATGGGGCTCGTTGTTCACTTAAACGTGAAGAACAATAAATTGGCGTATTGTACTTTTTGGATGCTTTGCATATATGTTTCTTAGACTATATAGAAGCAATATATACAAAGATTTCAACCGTCTACGTGTTCCAATCATTGTTCTACTTGTCGAAATTTACAAATAATTTCCTTTAAAGGATTAACAATGGGGCTCGTTGTTCACTTAAACTTGAAGAACAATAAATTCGCGAATTGTACTGTTTGGATGCTTTGCATATATGTTTCTTAGACTATATAGAAGCAATATATACATTGGTTTCAACCGGCTACCTGTTCCATTCATTGTTCTACTTGTCGCAAGTTACAAATAATTTCCGTTAAAGTATTAACAATGGGGCTCGTAGTTCACTTAAACTTGAAGATCAAATAATTGACGAATTGTACTGTTTGGATTCTTTGCATATATGTTTCTTAGACTATACAGAAGCAATATATACAATGATTTCAACAGTCTACCTGTTCCATTCATTGTTCTACTTGTTGAAATTTACAAATAATTTCCTTTAAAGGATTAACAATGGGGCTCGTAGTTCACTTAAACTTGAAGATCAAAAAATTGGCGAATGGTACTGTTTGGATGCTTTGCATATATGTTTCTTAGATTATATAGTAGCAATATATACAAAGATTTCAACCGTCTACCTGTTCCATTCATTGTTCTACTTGTCGAAATTTACAAATAATTTCCTTTAAAGGATTAACAATGGGGCTCGTTGTTCACTTAAACGTGAAGAACAATAAATTGGCGTATTGTACTTTTTGGATGCTTTGCATATATGTTTCTTAGACTATATAGAAGCATTATATACAAAGATTTCAACCGTCTACGTGTTCCAATCATTGTTCTACTTGTCGAAATTTACAAATAATTTCCTTTAAAGGATTAACAATAGGGCTCGTTGTTCACTTAAACTTGAAGAACAATAAATTCGCGAATTGTACTGTTTGGATGCTTTGCATATATGTTTCTTAGACTATATAGAAGCAATATATACATTGGTTTCAACCGGCTACCTGTTCCATTCATTGTTCTACTTGTCGCAAGTTACAAATAATTTCCGTTAAAGTATTAACAATGGGGCTCGTAGTTCACTTAAACTTGAAGATCAAATAATTGACGAATTGTACTGTTTGGATTCTTTGCATATATGTTTCTTAGACTATACAGAAGCAATATATACAATGATTTCAACAGTCTACCTGTTCCATTCATTGTTCTACTTGTTGAAATTTACAAATAATTTCCTTTAAAGGATTAACAATGGGGCTCGTTGTTCACTTAAACTTGAAGAACAATAAATTGGCGAATGGTACTGTTTGGATGCTTTGCATATATGTTTCTTAGATTATATAGTAGCAATATATACAAAGATTTCAACCGTCTACCTGTTCCATTCATTGTTCTACTTGTCGAAATTTACAAATAATTTCCTTTAAAGGATTAACAATGGGGCTCGTTGTTCACTTAAACGTGAAGAACAATAAATTGGCGTATTGTACTTTTTGGATGCTTTGCATATATGTTTCTTAGACTATATAGAAGCAATATATACAAAGATTTCAACCGTCTACGTGTTCCAATCATTGTTCTACTTGTCGAAATTTACAAATAATTTCCTTTAAAGGATTAACAATGGGGCTCGTTGTTCACTTAAACTTGAAGAACAATAAATTCGCGAATTGTACTGTTTGGATGCTTTGCATATATGTTTCTTAGACTATATAGAAGCAATATATACATTGGTTTCAACCGGCTACCTGTTCCATTCATTGTTCTACTTGTCGCAAGTTACAAATAATTTCCGTTAAAGTATTAACAATGGGGCTCGTAGTTCACTTAAACTTGAAGATCAAATAATTGACGAATTGTACTGTTTGGATTCTTTGCATATATGTTTCTTAGACTATACAGAAGCAATATATACAATGATTTCAACAGTCTACCTGTTCCATTCATTGTTCTACTTGTTGAAATTTACAAATAATTTCCTTTAAAGGATTAACAATGGGGCTCGTAGTTCACTTAAACTTGAAGATCAAAAAATTGGCGAATGGTACTGTTTGGATGCTTTGCATATATGTTTCTTAGATTATATAGTAGCAATATATACAAAGATTTCAACCGTCTACCTGTTCCATTCATTGTTCTACTTGTCGAAATTTACAAATAATTTCCTTTAAAGGATTAACAATGGGGCTCGTTGTTCACTTAAACGTGAAGAACAATAAATTGGCGTATTGTACTTTTTGGATGCTTTGCATATATGTTTCTTAGACTATATAGAAGCATTATATACAAAGATTTCAACCGTCTACGTGTTCCAATCATTGTTCTACTTGTCGAAATTTACAAATAATTTCCTTTAAAGGATTAACAATAGGGCTCGTTGTTCACTTAAACTTGAAGAACAATAAATTCGCGAATTGTACTGTTTGGATGCTTTGCATATATGTTTCTTAGACTATATAGAAGCAATATATACATTGGTTTCAACCGGCTACCTGTTCCATTCATTGTTCTACTTGTCGCAAGTTACAAATAATTTCCGTTAAAGTATTAACAATGGGGCTCGTAGTTCACTTAAACTTGAAGATCAAATAATTGACGAATTGTACTGTTTGGATTCTTTGCATATATGTTTCTTAGACTATACAGAAGCAATATATACAATGATTTCAACAGTCTACCTGTTCCATTCATTGTTCTACTTGTTGAAATTTACAAATAATTTCCTTTAAAGGATTAACAATGGGGCTCGTAGTTCACTTAAACTTGAAGATCAAAAAATTGGCGAATGGTACTGTTTGGATGCTTTGCATATATGTTTCTTAGATTATATAGTAGCAATATATACAAAGATTTCAACCGTCTACCTGTTCCATTCATTGTTCTACTTGTCGAAATTTACAAATAATTTCCTTTAAAGGATTAACAATGGGGCTCGTTGTTCACTTAAACGTGAAGAACAATAAATTGGCGTATTGTACTGTTTGGATGCTTTGCATATATGTTTCTTAGACTATATAGAAGCAATATATACAAAGATTTCAACCGTCTACGTGTTCCAATCATTGTTCTACTTGTCGAAATTTACAAATAATTTCCTTTAAAGGATTAACAATGGGGCTCGTTGTTCACTTAAACTTGAAGAACAATAAATTGGCGAATTGTACTGTTTGGATGCTTTGCATATATGTTTCTTAGACTATGTAGAAGCAATATATACAAAGATTTCAACCGTCTACCTGTTCCATTCATTGTTCTACTTGTCGAAAGTTACAAATAATTTCCGATAAAGGATTAACCATTGGGGCTTATTGTTCACTTAAACTTGAAGAACAATAAATTCGCGAATTGTACTGTTTGGATGCTTTGCATATATGTTTCTTAGACTATGTAGAAGCAATATATACAAAGATTTCAACCGTCTACCTGTTCCATTCATTGTTCTACTTGTCGAAAGTTACAAATAATTTCCGATAAAGGATTAACCATTGGGGCTTATTGTTCACTTAAACTTGAAGAACAATAAATTCGCGAATTGTACTGTTTGGATGCTTTGCATATATGTTTCTTAGATTATATAGTAGCAATATATACAAAGATTTCAACCATCTACCTGATCCATTCATTGTTCTACTTGTCGAAATTTACAAATAATTTCCTTTAAAGGATTAACAATGGGGCTCGTAGTTCACTTGAACTTGAAGAACAAAAAATTGGCGAATGGTACTGTTTGGATGCTTTGCATATATGTTTCTTAGACTATATAAACGCAATATATACAAAGATTTCAACCGTCAACCTGTTCCATTCAGTGTTCGACTTGTCGAAAGTTACAAATAATTTCCGTTAAAGTATTAACAATGGGGCTCGTAGTTCACTTAAACTTGAAGATCAAATAATTGGCGAATTGTACTGTTTGGATTCTTTGCATATATGTTTCTTAGACTATACAGAAGCAATATATACAATGATTTCAACAGTCTACCTGTTCCATTCATTGTTCTACTTGTTGAAATTTACAAATAATTTCCTTTAAAGGATTAACAATGGGGCTCGTAGTTCACTTAAACTTGAAGATCAAAAAATTGGCGATTGGTACTGTTTGGATGCTTTGCATATATGTTTCTTAGATTATATAGTAGCACTATATACAAAGATTTCAACCGTCTACCTGTTCCATTCATTGTTCTACTTGTCGAAATTTACAAATAATTTCCTTTAAAGGATTAACAATGGGGCTCGTTGTTCACTTAAACTTGAAGAACAATAAATTGGCGAATTGTACTGTTTGGATGCTTTGCATATATGTTTCTTAGACTATATAGAAGCAATATATACAAAGATTTCAACCGTCTACCTGTTCCATTCATTGTTCTACTTGTCGCAAGTTACAAATAATTTCCGTTAAAGTATTAACAATGGGGCTCGTAGTTCACTTAAACTTGAAGATCAAATAATTGGCGAATTGTACTGTTTGGATTCTTTGCATATATGGTTCTTAGACTATACAGAAGCAATATATACAATGATTTCAACAGTCTACCTGTTCCATTCATTGTTCTACTTGTCGAAATTTACAAATAATTTCCTTTAAAGGATTAACAATGGGGCTCGTTGTTCACTTAAACTTGAAGAACAATAAATTGGTGAATTGTACTGTTTGGATGCTTTGCATATATGTTTCTTAGACTATATAGAAGCAATATATACAAAGATTTCAACCGTCTACCTGTTCCATTCATTGTTCTACTTGTTGAAAGTTACAAATAATTTCCGATAAAGGATTAACCATTGGGGCTCATTGTTCACTTAAACTTGAAGAACAAAAAATTGGCGAATGGTACTGTTTGGATGCTTTGCATATATGTTTCTTAGACTATATAGAAGCAATATATACATTGACTTCAACCGGCTACCTGTTCCATTCATTGTTCTACTTGTCGCAAGTTACAAATAATTTCCGTTAAAGTATTAACAATGGGGCTCGTAGTTCACTTAAACTTGAAGATCAAATAATTGACGAATTGTACTGTTTGGATTCTTTGCATATATGTTTCTTAGACTATACAGAAGCAATATATACAATGATTTCAACAGTCTACCTGGTCCATTCATTGTTCTACTTGTCGAAATTTACAAATAATTTCCTTTAAAGGATTAACAATGGGGCTCGTTGTTCACTTAAACTTGAAGAACAATAAATTGGCGAATTGTACTGTTTGGATGCTTTGCAAATATGTTTCTTAGACTATATAGAAGCAATATATACAAAGATTTCAACCGTCTACCTGTTCCATTCATTGTTCTACTTGTCGAAAGTTACAAATAATTTCCGATAAAGGATTAACCATTGGGGCTCATTGTTCACTTAAACTTGAAGAACAAAAAATTGGCGAATGGTACTGTTTGGATGCTTTGCATATATGTTTCTTAGACTATATAGAAGCAATATATACATTGATTTCAACCGGCTACCTGTTCCATTCATTGTTCTACTTGTCGCAAGTTACAAATAATTGCCGTTAAAGTATTAACAATGGGGCTCGTAGTTCACTTAAACTTGAAGATCAAATAATTGACGAATTGTACTGTTTGGATTCTTTGCATATATGTTTCTTAGACTATACAGAAGCAATATATACAATGATTTCAACAGTCTACCTGTTCCATTCATTGTTCTACTTGTCGAAATTTACAAATAATTTCCTTTAAAGGATTAACAATGGGGCTCGTTGTTCACTTAAACTTGAAGAACAATAAATTGGCGAATTGTACTGTTTGGATGCTTTGCATATATGTTTCTTAGACTATGTAGAAGCAATATATACAAAGATTTCAACCGTCTACCTGTTCCATTCATTGTTCTACTTGTCGAAAGTTACAAATAATTTCCGATAAAGGATTAACCATTGGGGCTTATTGTTCACTTAAACTTGAAGAACAAAAAATTGGCGAATTGTACTGTTTGGATGCTTTGCATATATGTTTCTTAGACTATATAGAAGCAATATATACAAAGATTTCAACCGTCTACCTGTTCCATACAGTGTTCTACTTGTCGAAAGTTACAAATAATTTCCGATAAAGGATTAACAATGGGACTCATTGTTCACATAAACTTGAAGAACAAAAAATTGGCGAATGGTACTGTTTGGATGCTTTGCATATATGTTTCTTAGACTATATGGAAGCAATATATACAAAGATTTCAACCGTCTACGTGTTCCAATCATTGTTCTACTTGTCGAAATTTACAAATAATTTCCTTTAAAGGATTAACAATGGGGCTCGTTGTTCACTTAAACTTGAAGAACAATAAATTCGGGAATTGTACTGTTTGGATGCTTTGCATATATGTTTCTTAGACTATATAGAAGCAATATATACAAAGATTTCAACCGTCTACCTGTTCCATTCAGTGTTCTACTTGTCGAAAGTTACAAATAATTTCCGTTAAAGTATTAACAATGGGGCTCGTAGTTCACTTAAACTTGAAGATCAAATAATTGGCGAATTGTACTGTTTGGATTCTTTGCATATATGTTTCTTAGACTATACAGAAGCAATATATACAATGATTTCAACAGTCTACCTGTTCCATTCATTGTTCTACTTGTTGAAATTTACAAATAATTTCCTTTAAAGGATTAACAATGGGGCTCGTAGTTCACTTAAACTTGAAGATCAAAAAATTGGCGAATGGTACTGTTTGGATGCTTTGCATATATGTTTCTTAGATTATATAGTAGCACTATATACAAAGATTTCAACCGTCTACCTGTTCCATTCATTGTTCTACTTGTCGAAATTTACAAATAATTTCCTTTAAAGGATTAACAATGGGGCTCGTTGTTCACTTAAACTTGAAGAACAATAAATTGGCGAATTGTACTGTTTGGATGCTTTGCATATATGTTTCTTAGACTATATAGAAGCAATATATACAAAGATTTCAACCGTCTACCTGTTCCATTCATTGTTCTACTTGTCGCAAGTTACAAATAATTTCCGTTAAAGTATTAACAATGGGGCTCGTAGTTCACTTAAACTTGAAGATCAAATAATTGGCGAATTGTACTGTTTGGATTCTTTGCATATATGGTTCTTAGACTATACAGAAGCAATATATACAATGATTTCAACAGTCTACCTGTTCCATTCATTGTTCTACTTGTCGAAATTTACAAATAATTTCCTTTAAAGGATTAACAATGGGGCTCGTTGTTCACTTAAACTTGAAGAACAATAAATTGGCGAATTGTACTGTTTGGATGCTTTGCATATATGTTTCTTAGACTATATAGAAGCAATATATACAAAGATTTCAACCGTCTACCTGTTCCATTCATTGTTCTACTTGTCGAAAGTTACAAATAATTTCCGATAAAGGATTAACCATTGGGGCTCATTGTTCACTTAAACTTGAAGAACAAAAAATTGGCGAATGGTACTGTTTGGATGCTTTGCATATATGTTTCTTAGACTATATAGAAGCAATATATACATTGATTTCAACCGGCTACCTGTTCCATTCATTGTTCTACTTGTCGCAAGTTACAAATAATTTCCGTTAAAGTATTAACAATGGGGCTCGTAGTTCACTTAAACTTGAAGATCAAATAATTGGCGAATTGTACTGTTTGGATTCTTTGCATATATGTTTCTTAGACTATACAGAAGCAATATATACAATGATTTCAACAGACTACCTGTTCCATTCATTGTTCTACTTGTTGAAATTTACAAATAATTTCCTTTAAAGGATTAACAATGGGGCTCGTAGTTCACTTAAACTTGAAGATCAAAAAATTGGCGAATGGTACTGTTTGGATGCTTTGCATATATGTTTCTTAGATTATATAGTAGCACTATATACAAAGATTTCAACCGTCTACCTGTTCCATTCATTGTTCTACATGTCGAAATTTACAAATAATTTCCTTTAAAGGATTAACAATGGGGCTCGTTGTTCACTTAAACTTGAAGAACAATAAATTGGCGAATTGTACTGTTTGGATGCTTTGCATATATGTTTCTTAGACTATATAGAAGCAATATATACAAAGATTTCAACCGTCTACCTGTTCCATTCATTGTTCTACTTATCGCAAGTTACAAATAATTTCCGTT
Source organism: Cerceris ruficornis (assembly GCA_963989415.1). Taxonomy (NCBI): domain Eukaryota; kingdom Metazoa; phylum Arthropoda; class Insecta; order Hymenoptera; family Crabronidae; genus Cerceris; species Cerceris ruficornis. The sequence continues at coordinate 119,280 of CAXDIW010000209.1, forward strand.
AAAGTATTAACAATGGGGCTCGTAGTTCACTTAAACTTGAAGATCAAATAATTGCCGAATTGTACTGTTTGGATTCTTTGCATATATGGTTCTTAGACTATACAGAAGCAATATATACAATGATTTCAACAGTCTACCTGTTCCATTCATTGTTCTACTTGTCGAAATTTACAAATAATTTCCTTTAAAGTATTAACAATGGGGCTCGTTGTTCACTTAAACTTGAAGAACAATAAATTGGCGAATTGTACTGTTTGGATGCTTTGCATATATGTTTCTTAGACTATGTAGAAGCAATATATACAAAGATTTCAACCGTCTACCTGTTCCATTCATTGTTCTACTTGTCGAAAGTTACAAATAATTTCCGATAAAGGATTAACCATTGGGGCTTATTGTTCACTTAAACTTGAAGAACAAAAAATTGGCGAATTGTACTGTTTGGATGCTTTGCATATATGTTTCTTAGACTATATAGAAGCAATATATACAAAGATTTCAACCGTCTACCTGTTCCATTCAGTGTTCTACTTGTCGAAAGTTACAAATAATTTCCGATAAAGGATTAACAATGGGACTCATTGTTCACATAAACTTGAAGAACAAAAAATTGGCGAATGGTACTGTTTGGATGCTTTGCATATATGTTTCTTAGACTATATGGAAGCAATATATACAAAGATTTCAACCGTCTACGTGTTCCAATCATTGTTCTACTTGTCGAAATTTACAAATAATTTCCTTTAAAGGATTAACAATGGGGCTCGTTGTTCACTTAAACTTGAAGAACAATAAATTCGCGAATTGTACTGTTTGGATGCTTTGCATATATGTTTCTTAGACTATATAGAAGCAATATATACAAAGATTTCAACCGTCAACCTGTTCCATTCAGTGTTCTACTTGTCGAAAGTTACAAAAAATTTCCGTTAAAGTATTAACAATGGGGCTCGTAGTTCACTTAAACTTGAAGATCAAATAATTGGCGAATTGTACTGTTTGGATTCTTTGCATATATGTTTCTTAGACTATACAGAAGCAATATATACAATGATTTCAACAGTCTACCTGTTCCATTCATTGTTCTACTTGTCGAAAATTACAAATAATTTCCGATAAAGGATTAACCATTGGGGCTCATTGTTCACTAAACTTGAAGAACAAAAAATTGTCGAATTGTACTGTTTCGATGCTTTGCATATATGTTTCTTAGACTATATAGAAGCAATATATACAAAGATTTCAACCGTCTACCTGTTCCATTCATTGTTCTACTTGTCGAAAGTTACAAATAATTTCCGTTAAAGTATTAACAATGGGGCTCGTAGTTCACATAAACTTGAAGATCAAATAATTGACGAATTGTACTGTTTGGATTCTTTGCATATATGTTTCTTAGACTATACAGAAGCAATATATACAATGATTTCAACAGTCTACCTGTTCCATTCATTGTTCTACTTGTTGAAATTTACAAATAATTTCCTTTAAAGGATTAACAATGGGGCTCGTAGTTCACTTAAACTTGAAGAACAATAAATTGGCGAATTGTACTGTTTGGATGCTTTGCATATATGTTTCTTAGACTATACAGAAGCAATATATACAATGATTTCAACAGTCTACCTGTTCCATTCATTGTTCTACTTGTCGAAATTTACAAATAATTTCCTTTAAAGGATTAACAATGGGGCTCGTTGTTCACTTAAACTTGAAGAACAATAAATTGGCGAATTGTACTGTTTGGATGCTTTGCATATATGTTTCTTAGACTATACAGAAGCAATATATACAATGATTTCAACAGTCTACCTGTTCCATTCATTGTTCTACTTGTCGAAAATTACAAATAATTTCCGATAAAGGATTAACCATTGGGGCTCATTGTTCACTAAACTTGAAGAACAAAAAATTGTCGAATTGTACTGTTTCGATGCTTTGCATATATGTTTCTTAGACTATATAGAAGCAATATATACAAAGATTTCAACCGTCTACCTGTTCCATTCATTGTTCTACTTGTCGCAAGTTACAAATAATTTCCGTTAAAGTATTAACAATGGGGCTCGTAGTTCACTTAAACTTGAAGATCAAATAATTGGCGAATTGTACTGTTTGGATTCTTTGCATATATGGTTCTTAGACTATACAGAAGCAATATATACAATGATTTCAACAGTCTACCTGTTCCATTCATTGTTCTACTTGTCGAAATTTACAAATAATTTCCTTTAAAGGATTAACAATGGGGCTCGTTGTTCACTTAAACTTGAAGAACAATAAATTGGTGAATTGTACTGTTTGGATGCTTTGCATATATGTTTCTTAGACTATATAGAAGCAATATATACAAAGATTTCAACCGTCTACCTGTTCCATTCATTGTTCTACTTGTCGAAAGTTACAAATAATTTCCGATAAAGGATTAACCATTGGGGCTCATTGTTCACTTAAACTTGAAGAACAAAAAATTGGCGAATGGTACTGTTTGGATGCTTTGCATATATGTTTCTTAGACTATATAGAAGCAATATATACATTGACTTCAACCGGCTACCTGTTCCATTCATTGTTCTACTTGTCGCAAGTTACAAATAATTTCCGTTAAAGTATTAACAATGGGGCTCGTAGTTCACTTAAACTTGAAGATCAAATAATTGACGAATTGTACTGTTTGGATTCTTTGCATATATGTTTCTTAGACTATACAGAAGCAATATATACAATGATTTCAACAGTCTACCTGTTCCATTCATTGTTCTACTTGTTGAAATTTACAAATAATTTCCTTTAAAGGATTAACAATGGGGCTCGTAGTTCACTTAAACTTGAAGATCAAAAAATTGGCGAATGGTACTGTTTGGATGCTTTGCATATATGTTTCTTAGATTATATAGTAGCAATATATACAAAGATTTCAACCGTCTACCTGTTCCATTCATTGTTCTACTTGTCGAAATTTACAAATAATTTCCTTTAAAGGATTAACAATGGGGCTCGTTGTTCACTTAAACTTGAAGAACAATAAATTGGCGAATTGTACTGTTTGGATGCTTTGCAAATATGTTTCTTAGACTATATAGAAGCAATATATACAAAGATTTCAACCGTCTACCTGTTCCATTCATTGTTCTACTTGTCGAAAGTTACAAATAATTTCCGATAAAGGATTAACCATTGGGGCTCATTGTTCACTTAAACTTGAAGAACAAAAAAGTGGCGAATTGTACTGTTTGGATGCTTTGCATATATGTTTCTTAGACTATATAGAAGCAATATATACAAAGATTTCAACCGTCTACCTGTTCCATTCAGTGTTCTACTTGTCGAAAGTTACAAATAATTTCCGATAAAGGATTAACAATGGGACTCATTGTTCACATAAACTTGAAGAACAAAAAATTGGCGAATGGTACTGTTTGGATGCTTTGCATATATGTTTCTTAGACTATATGGAAGCAATATATACAAAGATTTCAACCGTCTACGTGTTCCAATCATTGTTCTACTTGTCGAAATTTACAAATAATTTCCTTTAAAGGATTAACAATGGGGCTCGTTGTTCCCTTAAACTTGAAGAACAATAAATTCGCGAATTGTACTGTTTGGATGCTCTGCATATATGTTTCTTAGACTATATAGAAGCAATATATACAGAGATTTCAACCGTCTACCTGTTCCATTCAGTGTTCTACTTGTCGAAAGTTACAAATAATTTCCGTTAAAGTATTAACAATGGGGCTCGTAGTTCACTTAAACTTGAAGGTCAAATAATTGGCGAATTGTACTGTTTGGATTCTTTGCATATATGTTTCTTAGACTATACAGAAGCAATATATACAATGATTTCAACAGTCTACCTGTTCCATTCATTGTTCTACTTGTTGAAATTTACAAATAATTTCCTTTAAAGGATTAACAATGGGGCTCGTAGTTCACTTAAACTTGAAGAGCAATAAATTGTCGAATTGTACTGTTTGGACGCTTTGCATATATGTTTCTTGGACTATATAGAAGCAATATATACAAAGATTTCAACAGTCCTCCTGTTCCATTCATTGTTCTACTTGTCGAAAGTCACAAATAATTTCCGTTAAGGGATTAACAATGGGGATCGTAGTTTACTTAAACTTGAAGAACAAAAAATTGGCGAATTGTACTGTTTGGATGCTTTGCATATATGTTTCTTAGACTATATAGAAGCAATATATACAAAGATTTCAACCGTCTACCTGTTCCATTCATTGTTCTACTTGTCGAAATTTACAAATAATTTCCTTTAAAGGATTAACAATGGGGCTCGTAGTTCACTTAAACTTGAAGAACAAAAAATTGGCGAATGGTACTGTTTGGATGCTTTGCATATATGTTTCTTAGACTATATAGAAGCAATATATACAAAGATTTCAACAGTCCTCCTGTTCCATTCATTGTTCTACTTGTCGAAAGTTACAAATAATTTCCGATAACGGATTAACCATTGGGGCTCATTGTTCACTTAAACTTGAAGAACAAAAAATTGGCGAATTGTACTGTTTGGATGCTTTGCATATATGTTTCTTATACTATATAGAAGCAATATATACAAAGATTTCAACCGTCTACCTGTTCCATTCACTGTTCTACTTGTCGAAAATTACAAATAATTTACGATAAAGGGTTAACAATGGGGCTCGCTGTTCACTTAAACTTGAAGAACAAAAAATTGTCGAATTGTACTATTTGGATGCTTTGCATATATGTTTCTTAGACTATATAGATGCAGTATATACAAAGATTTCATCCGTCTACCTGTTCCATTCATTGTTCTACTTGTCGAAAGTTACAAATAATTTCCGTTAAGGGATTAACAATGGGGATCGTAGTTTACTTAAACTTGAAGAACAAGAAATTGGCGAATTCTACTGTTTGGATGCTTTGCATATATGTTTCTTAGACTATATAGAAGCAATATATGCAATGATTTCAACAGTCTACCTGTTCCATTCATTGTTCTACTTGCCGAAATTTACAATTAATTTCCTTTAATGGATTAACAATGGGGCTCATTGTTCACTTAAACTTGAAGAACAATAAATTGGCGAATTGTACTGTTTGGATGCTTTGCATATATGTTTCTTAGACTATATAGAAGCAATATATACAAAGATTTCAAGCGTCTACCTGTTCCATTCATTGTTCTACTTGTCGAAAGTTACAAATAATTTCCGAAAAAGGATTAACCATTGGGGCTCATTGTTCACTTAAACTTGAAGAACAAAAAATTGGCGAATGGTACTGTTTGGATGCTTTGCGTACATGTTTCATAGACTATATGGAAGCAATATATACAAAGATTTCAACCGTCTACCTGTTCCATTCATTGTTCTACTTGCCGAAATTTACAAATAATTTCCTTTAAAGGATTAACAATGGGGCTCGTAGTTCACTCAAACTTGAAGAACAAAAAATTGGCGAATGGTACTGTTTGGATGCTTTGCATATATGTTTCTTAGTCTATATAGAAGCAATATATACAAAGATTTCAACAGTCCTCCTGTTCCATTCATTGTTCTACTTGTCGAAAGTTACAAATAATTTCCGATAACGGATTAACCATTGGGGCTCATTGTTCACTTAAACTTGAAGAACAAAAAATTGGCGAATTGTACTGTTTGGATGCTTTGCATATATGTTTCTTATACTATATAGAAGCAATATATACAAAGATTTCAACCGTCTACCTGTTCCATTCACTGTTCTACTTGTCGAAAATTACAAATAATTTACGATAAAGGGTTAACAATGGGGCTCGCTGTTCACTTAAACTTGAAGAACAAAAAATTGTCGAATTGTACTATTTGGATGCTTTGCATATATGTTTCTTAGACTATATAGATGCAATATATACAAAGATTTCATCCGTCTACCTGTTCCATTCATTGTTCTACTTGTCGAAAGTTACAAATAATTTCCGTTAAGGGATTAACAATGGGGATCGTAGTTTACTTAAACTTGAAGATCAAATAATTGGCGAATTGTACTGTTTGGATTCTTTGCATATATGTTTCTTAGACTATACAGAAGCAATATATACAATGATTTCAACAGTCTACCTGTTCCATTCATTGTTCTACTTGTTGAAATTTACAAATAATTTCCTTTAAAGGATTAACAATGGGGCTCGTAGTTCACTTAAACTTGAAGATCAAAAAATTGGCGATTGGTACTGTTTGGATGCTTTGCATATATGTTTCTTAGATTATATAGTAGCACTATATACAAAGATTTCAACCGTCTACCTGTTCCATTCATTGTTCTACTTGTCGAAATTTACAAATAATTTCCTTTAAAGGATTAACAATGGGGCTCGTTGTTCACTTAAACTTGAAGAACAATAAATTGGCGAATTGTACTGTTTGGATGCTTTGCATATATGTTTCTTAGACTATATAGAAGCAATATATACAAAGATTTCAACCGTCTACCTGTTCCATTCATTGTTCTACTTGTCGCAAGTTACAAATAATTTCCGTTAAAGTATTAACAATGGGGCTCGTAGTTCACTTAAACTTGAAGATCAAATAATTGGCGAATTGTACTGTTTGGATTCTTTGCATATATGGTTCTTAGACTATACAGAAGCAATATATACAATGATTTCAACAGTCTACCTGTTCCATTCATTGTTCTACTTGTCGAAATTTACAAATAATTTCCTTTAAAGGATTAACAATGGGGCTCGTTGTTCACTTAAACTTGAAGAACAATAAATTGGTGAATTGTACTGTTTGGATGCTTTGCATATATGTTTCTTAGACTATATAGAAGCAATATATACAAAGATTTCAACCGTCTACCTGTTCCATTCATTGTTCTACTTGTCGAAAGTTACAAATAATTTCCGATAAAGGATTAACCATTGGGGCTCATTGTTCACTTAAACTTGAAGAACAAAAAATTGGCGAATGGTACTGTTTGGATGCTTTGCATATATGTTTCTTAGACTATATAGAAGCAATATATACATTGACTTCAACCGGCTACCTGTTCCATTCATTGTTCTACTTGTCGCAAGTTACAAATAATTTCCGTTAAAGTATTAACAATGGGGCTCGTAGTTCACTTAAACTTGAAGATCAAATAATTGACGAATTGTACTGTTTGGATTCTTTGCATATATGTTTCTTAGACTATACAGAAGCAATATATACAATGATTTCAACAGTCTACCTGTTCCATTCATTGTTCTACTTGTTGAAATTTACAAATAATTTCCTTTAAAGGATTAACAATGGGGCTCGTAGTTCACTTAAACTTGAAGATCAAAAAATTGGCGAATGGTACTGTTTGGATGCTTTGCATATATGTTTCTTAGATTATATAGTAGCAATATATACAAAGATTTCAACCGTCTACCTGTTCCATTCATTGTTCTACTTGTCGAAATTTACAAATAATTTCCTTTAAAGGATTAACAATGGGGCTCGTTGTTCACTTAAACTTGAAGAACAATAAATTGGCGAATTGTACTGTTTGGATGCTTTGCAAATATGTTTCTTAGACTATATAGAAGCAATATATACAAAGATTTCAACCGTCTACCTGTTCCATTCATTGTTCTACTTGTCGAAAGTTACAAATAATTTCCGATAAAGGATTAACCATTGGGGCTCATTGTTCACTTAAACTTGAAGAACAAAAAAGTGGCGAATTGTACTGTTTGGATGCTTTGCATATATGTTTCTTAGACTATATAGAAGCAATATATACAAAGATTTCAACCGTCTACCTGTTCCATTCAGTGTTCTACTTGTCGAAAGTTACAAATAATTTCCGATAAAGGATTAACAATGGGACTCATTGTTCACATAAACTTGAAGAACAAAAAATTGGCGAATGGTACTGTTTGGATGCTTTGCATATATGTTTCTTAGACTATATGGAAGCAATATATACAAAGATTTCAACCGTCTACGTGTTCCAATCATTGTTCTACTTGTCGAAATTTACAAATAATTTCCTTTAAAGGATTAACAATGGGGCTCGTTGTTCACTTAAACTTGAAGAACAATAAATTCGCGAATTGTACTGTTTGGATGCTTTGCATATATGTTTCTTAGACTATATAGAAGCAATATATACAGAGATTTCAACCGTCTACCTGTTCCATTCAGTGTTCTACTTGTCGAAAGTTACAAATAATTTCCGTTAAAGTATTAACAATGGGGCTCGTAGTTCACTTAAACTTGAAGATCAAATAATTGGCGAATTGTACTGTTTGGATTCTTTGCATATATGTTTCTTAGACTATACAGAAGCAATATATACAATGATTTCAACAGTCTACCTGTTCCATTCATTGTTCTACTTGTTGAAATTTACAAATAATTTCCTTTAAAGGATTAACAATGGGGCTCGTAGTTCACTTAAACTTGAAGAGCAATAAATTGGCGAATTGTACTGTTTGGACGCTTTGCATATATGTTTCTTGGACTATATAGAAGCAATATATACAAAGATTTCAACAGTCCTCCTGTTCCATTCCTTGTTCTACTTGTCGAAAGTTACAAATAATTTCCTTTAAAGGTTGAACAATGGGGCTCGTTGTTCACTTAAACTTGAAGAACAATGAATTGGCGACTTGTACTGTTTGGATGCTTTGCATATATGTTTCTTAGACTATATAGATGCAATATATACAAAGATTTCATCCGTCTACCTGTTCCATTCATTGTTCTACTTGTCGAAATTTACAAATAATTTCCTTTAAAGGATTAACAATGGGGCTCGTAGATCACTTAAACTTGAAGAGCAGAAAATTGGCGAATTGTACTGTTTTGACTCTATGCATATATGTTTCTTGGACTATATAGAAGCAATATATACAATGATTTCAACAGTCTACCTGTTCCATTCATTGTTCTACTTGTCGAAATTTACAAATAATTTCCGATAAAGGATTAACAATGGGGCTCGTAGTTCACTTAAACTTGAAGAGCAATAAATTGGCGAATTGTACTGTTTGGACGCTTTGCATATATGTTTCTTGGACTATATAGAAGCAATATATACAAAGATTTCAACAGTCCTCCTGTTCCATTCATTGTTCTACTTGTCGAAAGTCACAAATAATTTCCGTTAAGGGATTAACAATGGGGATCGTAGTTTACTTAAACTTGAAGAACAAAAAATTGGCGAATTGTACTGTTTGGATGCTTTGCATATATGTTTCTTAGACTATATAGAAGCAATATATACAATGATTTCAACAGTCTACCTGTTCCATTCATTGTTCTACTTGTCGAAATTTACAAATAATTTCCTTTAAAGGATTAACAATGGGGCTCGTAGTTCACTTAAACTTGAAGAACAAAAAATTGGCGAATGGTACTGTTTGGATGCTTTGCATATATGTTTCTTAGACTATATAGAAGCAATATATACAAAGATTTCAACAGTCCTCCTGATCCATTCATTGTTCTACTTGTCGAAAGTTACAAATAATTTCCGATAACGGATTAACCATTGGGGCTCATTGTTCACTTAAACTTGAAGAACAATAAATTCGCGAATTGTACTGTTTGGATGCTTTGCATATATGTTTCTTAGACTATATAGAAGCAATATATACATTGGTTTCAACCGGCTACCTGTTCCATTCATTGTTCTACTTGTCGCAAGTTACAAATAATTTCCGTTAAAGTATTAACAATGGGGCTCGTAGTTCACTTAAACTTGAAGATCAAATAATTGACGAATTGTACTGTTTGGATTCTTTGCATATATGTTTCTTAGACTATACAGAAGCAATATATACAATGATTTCAACAGTCTACCTGTTCCATTCATTGTTCTACTTGTTGAAATTTACAAATAATTTCCTTTAAAGGATTAACAATGGGGCTCGTAGTTCACTTAAACTTGAAGATCAAAAAATTGGCGAATGGTACTGTTTGGATGCTTTGCATATATGTTTCTTAGATTATATAGTAGCAATATATACAAAGATTTCAACCGTCTACCTGTTCCATTCATTGTTCTACTTGTCGAAATTTACAAATAATTTCCTTTAAAGGATTAACAATGGGGCTCGTTGTTCACTTAAACTTGAAGAACAATAAATTGGTGAATTGTACTGTTTGGATGCTTTGCATATATGTTTCTTAGACTATATAGAAGCAATATATACAAAGATTTCAACCGTCTACCTGTTCCATTCATTGTTCTACTTGTCGAAAGTTACAAATAATTTCCGATAAAGGATTAACCATTGGGGCTCATTGTTCACTTAAACTTGAAGAACAAAAAATTGGCGAATGGTACTGTTTGGATGCTTTGCATATATGTTTCTTAGACTATATAGAAGCAATATATACATTGACTTCAACCGGCTACCTGTTCCATTCATTGTTCTACTTGTCGCAAGTTACAAATAATTTCCGTTAAAGTATTAACAATGGGGCTCGTAGTTCACTTAAACTTGAAGATCAAATAATTGACGAATTGTACTGTTTGGATTCTTTGCATATATGTTTCTTAGACTATACAGAAGCAATATATACAATGATTTCAACAGTCTACCTGTTCCATTCATTGTTCTACTTGTTGAAATTTACAAATAATTTCCTTTAAAGGATTAACAATGGGGCTCGTAGTTCACTTAAACTTGAAGATCAAAAAATTGGCGAATGGTACTGTTTGGATGCTTTGCATATATGTTTCTTAGATTATATAGTAGCAATATATACAAAGATTTCAACCGTCTACCTGTTCCATTCATTGTTCTACTTGTCGAAATTTACAAATAATTTCCTTTAAAGGATTAACAATGGGGCTCGTTGTTCACTTAAACTTGAAGAACAATAAATTGGCGAATTGTACTGTTTGGATGCTTTGCAAATATGTTTCTTAGACTATATAGAAGCAATATATACAAAGATTTCAACCGTCTACCTGTTCCATTCATTGTTCTACTTGTCGAAAGTTACAAATAATTTCCGATAAAGGATTAACCATTGGGGCTCATTGTTCACTTAAACTTGAAGAACAAAAAAGTGGCGAATTGTACTGTTTGGATGCTTTGCATATATGTTTCTTAGACTATATAGAAGCAATATATACAAAGATTTCAACCGTCTACCTGTTCCATTCAGTGTTCTACTTGTCGAAAGTTACAAATAATTTCCGATAAAGGATTAACAATGGGACTCATTGTTCACATAAACTTGAAGAACAAAAAATTGGCGAATGGTACTGTTTGGATGCTTTGCATATATGTTTCTTAGACTATATGGAAGCAATATATACAAAGATTTCAACCGTCTACGTGTTCCAATCATTGTTCTACTTGTCGAAATTTACAAATAATTTCCTTTAAAGGATTAACAATGGGGCTCGTTGTTCACTTAAACTTGAAGAACAATAAATTCGCGAATTGTACTGTTTGGATGCTTTGCATATATGTTTCTTAGACTATATAGAAGCAATATATACAGAGATTTCAACCGTCTACCTGTTCCATTCAGTGTTCTACTTGTCGAAAGTTACAAATAATTTCCGTTAAAGTATTAACAATGGGGCTCGTAGTTCACTTAAACTTGAAGATCAAATAATTGGCGAATTGTACTGTTTGGATTCTTTGCATATATGTTTCTTAGACTATACAGAAGCAATATATACAATGATTTCAACAGTCTACCTGTTCCATTCATTGTTCTACTTGTTGAAATTTACAAATAATTTCCTTTAAAGGATTAACAATGGGGCTCGTAGTTCACTTAAACTTGAAGAGCAATAAATTGGCGAATTGTACTGTTTGGACGCTTTGCATATATGTTTCTTGGACTATATAGAAGCAATATATACAAAGATTTCAACAGTCCTCCTGTTCCATTCCTTGTTCTACTTGTCGAAAGTTACAAATAATTTCCTTTAAAGGTTGAACAATGGGGCTCGTTGTTCACTTAAACTTGAAGAACAATGAATTGGCGACTTGTACTGTTTGGATGCTTTGCATATATGTTTCTTAGACTATATAGATGCAATATATACAAAGATTTCATCCGTCTACCTGTTCCATTCATTGTTCTACTTGTCGAAATTTACAAATAATTTCCTTTAAAGGATTAACAATGGGGCTCGTAGATCACTTAAACTTGAAGAGCAGAAAATTGGCGAATTGTACTGTTTTGACTCTATGCATATATGTTTCTTGGACTATATAGAAGCAATATATACAATGATTTCAACAGTCTACCTGTTCCATTCATTGTTCTACTTGTCGAAATTTACAAATAATTTCCGATAAAGGATTAACAATGGGGCTCGTAGTTCACTTAAACTTGAAGAGCAATAAATTGGCGAATTGTACTGTTTGGACGCTTTGCATATATGTTTCTTGGACTATATAGAAGCAATATATACAAAGATTTCAACAGTCCTCCTGTTCCATTCATTGTTCTACTTGTCGAAAGTCACAAATAATTTCCGTTAAGGGATTAACAATGGGGATCGTAGTTTACTTAAACTTGAAGAACAAAAAATTGGCGAATTGTACTGTTTGGATGCTTTGCATATATGTTTCTTAGACTATATAGAAGCAATATATACAATGATTTCAACAGTCTACCTGTTCCATTCATTGTTCTACTTGTCGAAATTTACAAATAATTTCCTTTAAAGGATTAACAATGGGGCTCGTAGTTCACTTAAACTTGAAGAACAAAAAATTGGCGAATGGTACTGTTTGGATGCTTTGCATATATGTTTCTTAGACTATATAGAAGCAATATATACAAAGATTTCAACAGTCCTCCTGATCCATTCATTGTTCTACTTGTCGAAAGTTACAAATAATTTCCGATAACGGATTAACCATTGGGGCTCATTGTTCACTTAAACTTGAAGAACAATAAATTCGCGAATTGTACTGTTTGGATGCTTTGCATATATGTTTCTTAGACTATATAGAAGCAATATATACATTGGTTTCAACCGGCTACCTGTTCCATTCATTGTTCTACTTGTCGCAAGTTACAAATAATTTCCGTTAAAGTATTAACAATGGGGCTCGTAGTTCACTTAAACTTGAAGATCAAATAATTGACGAATTGTACTGTTTGGATTCTTTGCATATATGTTTCTTAGACTATACAGAAGCAATATATACAATGATTTCAACAGTCTACCTGTTCCATTCATTGTTCTACTTGTTGAAATTTACAAATAATTTCCTTTAAAGGATTAACAATGGGGCTCGTAGTTCACTTAAACTTGAAGATCAAAAAATTGGCGAATGGTACTGTTTGGATGCTTTGCATATATGTTTCTTAGATTATATAGTAGCAATATATACAAAGATTTCAACCGTCTACCTGTTCCATTCATTGTTCTACTTGTCGAAATTTACAAATAATTTCCTTTAAAGGATTAACAATGGGGCTCGTTGTTCACTTAAACGTGAAGAACAATAAATTGGCGTATTGTACTTTTTGGATGCTTTGCATATATGTTTCTTAGACTATATAGAAGCATTATATACAAAGATTTCAACCGTCTACGTGTTCCAATCATTGTTCTACTTGTCGAAATTTACAAATAATTTCCTTTAAAGGATTAACAATAGGGCTCGTTGTTCACTTAAACTTGAAGAACAATAAATTCGCGAATTGTACTGTTTGGATGCTTTGCATATATGTTTCTTAGACTATATAGAAGCAATATATACATTGGTTTCAACCGGCTACCTGTTCCATTCATTGTTCTACTTGTCGCAAGTTACAAATAATTTCCGTTAAAGTATTAACAATGGGGCTCGTAGTTCACTTAAACTTGAAGATCAAATAATTGACGAATTGTACTGTTTGGATTCTTTGCATATATGTTTCTTAGACTATACAGAAGCAATATATACAATGATTTCAACAGTCTACCTGTTCCATTCATTGTTCTACTTGTTGAAATTTACAAATAATTTCCTTTAAAGGATTAACAATGGGGCTCGTAGTTCACTTAAACTTGAAGATCAAAAAATTGGCGAATGGTACTGTTTGGATGCTTTGCATATATGTTTCTTAGATTATATAGTAGCAATATATACAAAGATTTCAACCGTCTACCTGTTCCATTCATTGTTCTACTTGTCGAAATTTACAAATAATTTCCTTTAAAGGATTAACAATGGGGCTCGTTGTTCACTTAAACGTGAAGAACAATAAATTGGCGTATTGTACTGTTTGGATGCTTTGCATATATGTTTCTTAGACTATATAGAAGCAATATATACAAAGATTTCAACCGTCTACGTGTTCCAATCATTGTTCTACTTGTCGAAATTTACAAATAATTTCCTTTAAAGGATTAACAATGGGGCTCGTTGTTCACTTAAACTTGAAGAACAATAAATTGGCGAATTGTACTGTTTGGATGCTTTGCATATATGTTTCTTAGACTATGTAGAAGCAATATATACAAAGATTTCAACCGTCTACCTGTTCCATTCATTGTTCTACTTGTCGAAAGTTACAAATAATTTCCGATAAAGGATTAACCATTGGGGCTTATTGTTCACTTAAACTTGAAGAACAATAAATTCGCGAATTGTACTGTTTGGATGCTTTGCATATATGTTTCTTAGACTATGTAGAAGCAATATATACAAAGATTTCAACCGTCTACCTGTTCCATTCATTGTTCTACTTGTCGAAAGTTACAAATAATTTCCGATAAAGGATTAACCATTGGGGCTTATTGTTCACTTAAACTTGAAGAACAATAAATTCGCGAATTGTACTGTTTGGATGCTTTGCATATATGTTTCTTAGATTATATAGTAGCAATATATACAAAGATTTCAACCATCTACCTGATCCATTCATTGTTCTACTTGTCGAAATTTACAAATAATTTCCTTTAAAGGATTAACAATGGGGCTCGTAGTTCACTTGAACTTGAAGAACAAAAAATTGGCGAATGGTACTGTTTGGATGCTTTGCATATATGTTTCTTAGACTATATAAACGCAATATATACAAAGATTTCAACCGTCTACCTGTTCCATTCATTGTTCTACTTGTCGAAAGTTACAAATAATTTCCGATAAAGAATTAACCATTGGGGCTCGTTGTTCACTTAAACTTGAAGAACAAAAAATTGGCGAATGGTACTGTTTGGATGCTTTGCATATATGTTTCTTAGACTATATAGATGCAATATATACATTGATTTCAACAGTCTACCTGTTCCATTCATTGTTCTACTTGTTGAAATTTACAAATAATTTCCTTTAAAGGATTAACAATGGGGCTCGTAGTTCACTTAAACTTGAAGATCAAAAAATTGGCGAATGGTACTGTTTGGATGCTTTGCATATATGTTTCTTAGATTATATAGTAGCAATATATACAAAGATTTCAACCGTCTACCTGTTCCATTCATTGTTCTACTTGTCGAAATTTACAAATAATTTCCTTTAAAGGATTAACAATGGGGCTCGTTGTTCACTTAAACGTGAAGAACAATAAATTGGCGTATTGTACTTTTTGGATGCATTGCATATATGTTTCTTAGACTATATAGAAGCAATATATACAAAGATTTCAACCGTCTACGTGTTCCAATCATTGTTCTACTTGTCGAAATTTACAAATAATTTCCTTTAAAGGATTAACAATGGGGCTCGTTGTTCACTTAAACTTGAAGAACAATAAATTCGCGAATTGTACTGTTTGGATGCTTTGCATATATGTTTCTTAGACTATATAGAAGCAATATATACATTGGTTTCAACCGGCTACCTGTTCCATTCATTGTTCTACTTGTCGCAAGTTACAAATAATTTCCGTTAAAGTATTAACAATGGGGCTCGTAGTTCACATAAACTTGAAGATCAAATAATTGACGAATTGTACTGTTTGGATTCTTTGCATATATGTTTCTTAGACTATACAGAAGCAATATATACAATGATTTCAACAGTCTACCTGTTCCATTCATTGTTCTACTTGTTGAAATTTACAAATAATTTCCTTTAAAGGATTAACAATGGGGCTCGTAGTTCACTTAAACTTGAAGATCAAAAAATTGGCGAATGGTACTGTTTGGATGCTTTGCATATATGTTTCTTAGATTATATAGTAGCAATATATACAAAGATTTCAACCGTCTACCTGTTCCATTCATTGTTCTACTTGTCGAAATTTACAAATAATTTCCTTTAAAGGATTAACAATGTGGCTCGTTGTTCACTTAAACGTGAAGAACAATAAATTGGCGAATTGTACTGTTTGGATGCTTTGCATATATGTTTCTTAGACTATATAGAAGCAATATATACAAAGATTTCAACCGTCTACGTGTTCCAATCATTGTTCTACTTGTCGAAATTTACAAATAATTTCCTTTAAAGGATTAACAATGGGGCTCGTTGTTCACTTAAACTTGAAGAACAATAAATTGGCGAATTGTACTGTTTGGATGCTTTGCATATATGTTTCTTAGACTATGTAGAAGCAATATATACAAAGATTTCAACCGTCTACCTGTTCCATTCATTGTTCTACTTGTCGAAAGTTACAAATAATTTCCGATAAAGGATTAACCATTGGGGCTTATTGTTCACTTAAACTTGAAGAACAAAAAATTGGCGAATTGTACTGTTTGGATGCTTTGCATATATGTTTCTTAGACTATGTAGAAGCAATATATACAAAGATTTCAACCGTCTACCTGTTCCATCCATTGTTCTACTTGTCGAAAGTTACAAATAATTTCCGATAAAGGATTAACCATTGGGGCTTGTTGTTCACTTAAACTTGAAGAACAAAAAATTGGCGAATTGTACTGTTTGGATTCTTTGCATATATGTTTCTTAGACTATACAGAAGCAATATATACAATGATTTCAACAGTCTACCTGTTCCATTCATTGTTCTACTTGTTGAAATTTACAAATAATTTCCTTTAAAGGATTAACAATGGGGCTCGTAGTTCACTTAAACTTGAAGATCAAAAAATTGGCGAAAGGTACTGTTTGGATGCTTTGCATATATGTTTCTTAGATTATATAGTAGCAATATATACAAAGATTTCAACCATCTACCTGATCCATTCATTGTTCTACTTGTCGAAATTTACAAATAATTTCCTTTAAAGGATTAACAATGGGGCTCGTTGTTCACGTAAACTTGAAGAACAATAAATTGGCGAATTGTACTGTTTGGATGCTTTGCATATATGTTTCTTAGACTATGTAGAAGCAATATATACAAAGATTTCAACCGTCTACCTGTTCCATTCATTGTTCTACTTGTCGAAATTTACAAATAATTTCCTTTAAAGGATTAACAATGGGGCTCGTTGTTCACTTAAACGTGAAGAACAATAAATTGGCGTATTGTACTTTTTGGATGCTTTGCATATATGTTTCTTAGACTATATAGAAGCATTATATACAAAGATTTCAACCGTCTACGTGTTCCAATCATTGTTCTACTTGTCGAAATTTACAAATAATTTCCTTTAAAGGATTAACAATAGGGCTCGTTGTTCACTTAAACTTGAAGAACAATAAATTCGCGAATTGTACTGTTTGGATGCTTTGCATATATGTTTCTTAGACTATATAGAAGCAATATATACATTGGTTTCAACCGGCTACCTGTTCCATTCATTGTTCTACTTGTCGCAAGTTACAAATAATTTCCGTTAAAGTATTAACAATGGGGCTCGTAGTTCACTTAAACTTGAAGATCAAATAATTGACGAATTGTACTGTTTGGATTCTTTGCATATATGTTTCTTAGACTATATAGAAGCAATATATACATTGGTTTCAACCGGCTACCTGTTCCATTCATTGTTCTACTTGTCGCAAGTTACAAATAATTTCCGTTAAAGTATTAACAATGGGGCTCGTAGTTCACTTAAACTTGAAGATCAAATAATTGACGAATTGTACTGTTTGGATTCTTTGCATATATGTTTCTTAGACTATACAGAAGCAATATATACAATGATTTCAACAGTCTACCTGTTCCATTCATTGTTCTACTTGTTGAAATTTACAAATAATTTCCTTTAAAGGATTAACAATGGGGCTCGTAGTTCACTTAAACTTGAAGATCAAAAAATTGGCGAATGGTACTGTTTGGATGCTTTGCATATATGTTTCTTAGATTATATAGTAGCAATATATACAAAGATTTCAACCGTCTACCTGTTCCATTCATTGTTCTACTTGTCGAAATTTACAAATAATTTCCTTTAAAGGATTAACAATGGGGCTCGTTGTTCACTTAAACGTGAAGAACAATAAATTGGCGTATTGTACTTTTTGGATGCTTTGCATATATGTTTCTTAGACTATATAGAAGCATTATATACAAAGATTTCAACCGTCTACGTGTTCCAATCATTGTTCTACTTGTCGAAATTTACAAATAATTTCCTTTAAAGGATTAACAATAGGGCTCGTTGTTCACTTAAACTTGAAGAACAATAAATTCGCGAATTGTACTGTTTGGATGCTTTGCATATATGTTTCTTAGACTATATAGAAGCAATATATACATTGGTTTCAACCGGCTACCTGTTCCATTCATTGTTCTACTTGTCGCAAGTTACAAATAATTTCCGTTAAAGTATTAACAATGGGGCTCGTAGTTCACATAAACTTGAAGATCAAATAATTGACGAATTGTACTGTTTGGATTCTTTGCATATATGTTTCTTAGACTATACAGAAGCAATATATACAATGATTTCAACAGTCTACCTGTTCCATTCATTGTTCTACTTGTCGAAATTTACAAATAATTTCCTTTAAAGGATTAACAATGGGGCTCGTTGTTCACTTAAACTTGAAGAACAATAAATTGGCGAATTGTACTGTTTGGATGCTTTGCATATATGTTTCTTAGATTATATAGTAGCAATATATACAAAGATTTCAACCGTCTACCTGTTCCATTCATTGTTCTACTTGTCGAAATTTACAAATAATTTCCTTTAAAGGATTAACAATGGGGCTCGTTGTTCACTTAAACGTGAAGAACAATAAATTGGCGTATTGTACTGTTTGGATGCTTTGCATATATGTTTCTTAGACTATATAGAAGCAATATATACAAAGATTTCAACCGTCTACGTGTTCCAATCATTGTTCTACTTGTCGAAATTTACAAATAATTTCCTTTAAAGGATTAACAATGGGGCTCGTTGTTCACTTAAACTTGAAGAACAATAAATTGGCGAATTGTACTGTTTGGATGCTTTGCATATATGTTTCTTAGACTATGTAGAAGCAATATATACAAAGATTTCAACCGTCTACCTGTTCCATTCATTGTTCTACTTGTCGAAAGTTACAAATAATTTCCGATAAAGGATTAACCATTGGGGCTTATTGTTCACTTAAACTTGAAGAACAATAAATTCGCGAATTGTACTGTTTGGATGCTTTGCATATATGTTTCTTAGACTATGTAGAAGCAATATATACAAAGATTTCAACCGTCTACCTGTTCCATTCATTGTTCTACTTGTCGAAAGTTACAAATAATTTCCGATAAAGGATTAACCATTGGGGCTTATTGTTCACTTAAACTTGAAGAACAATAAATTCGCGAATTGTACTGTTTGGATGCTTTGCATATATGTTTCTTAGATTATATAGTAGCAATATATACAAAGATTTCAACCATCTACCTGATCCATTCATTGTTCTACTTGTCGAAATTTACAAATAATTTCCTTTAAAGGATTAACAATGGGGCTCGTAGTTCACTTGAACTTGAAGAACAAAAAATTGGCGAATGGTACTGTTTGGATGCTTTGCATATATGTTTCTTAGACTATATAAACGCAATATATACAAAGATTTCAACCGTCTACCTGTTCCATTCATTGTTCTACTTGTCGAAAGTTACAAATAATTTCCGATAAAGGATTAACCATTGGGGCTCGTTGTTCACTTAAACTTGAAGAACAAAAAATTGGCGAATGGTACTGTTTGGATGCTTTGCATATATGTTTCTTAGACTATATAGATGCAATATATACATTGATTTCAACAGTCTACCTGTTCCATTCATTGTTCTACTTGTTGAAATTTACAAATAATTTCCTTTAAAGGATTAACAATGGGGCTCGTAGTTCACTTAAACTTGAAGATCAAAAAATTGGCGAATGGTACTGTTTGGATGCTTTGCATATATGTTTCTTAGATTATATAGTAGCAATATATACAAAGATTTCAACCGTCTACCTGTTCCATTCATTGTTCTACTTGTCGAAATTTACAAATAATTTCCTTTAAAGGATTAACAATGGGGCTCGTTGTTCACTTAAACGTGAAGAACAATAAATTGGCGTATTGTACTTTTTGGATGCATTGCATATATGTTTCTTAGACTATATAGAAGCAATATATACAAAGATTTCAACCGTCTACGTGTTCCAATCATTGTTCTACTTGTCGAAATTTACAAATAATTTCCTTTAAAGGATTAACAATGGGGCTCGTTGTTCACTTAAACTTGAAGAACAATAAATTCGCGAATTGTACTGTTTGGATGCTTTGCATATATGTTTCTTAGACTATATAGAAGCAATATATACATTGGTTTCAACCGGCTACCTGTTCCATTCATTGTTCTACTTGTCGCAAGTTACAAATAATTTCCGTTAAAGTATTAACAATGGGGCTCGTAGTTCACATAAACTTGAAGATCAAATAATTGACGAATTGTACTGTTTGGATTCTTTGCATATATGTTTCTTAGACTATACAGAAGCAATATATACAATGATTTCAACAGTCTACCTGTTCCATTCATTGTTCTACTTGTTGAAATTTACAAATAATTTCCTTTAAAGGATTAACAATGGGGCTCGTAGTTCACTTAAACTTGAAGATCAAAAAATTGGCGAATGGTACTGTTTGGATGCTTTGCATATATGTTTCTTAGATTATATAGTAGCAATATATACAAAGATTTCAACCGTCTACCTGTTCCATTCATTGTTCTACTTGTCGAAATTTACAAATAATTTCCTTTAAAGGATTAACAATGTGGCTCGTTGTTCACTTAAACGTGAAGAACAATAAATTGGCGAATTGTACTGTTTGGATGCTTTGCATATATGTTTCTTAGACTATATAGAAGCAATATATACAAAGATTTCAACCGTCTACGTGTTCCAATCATTGTTCTACTTGTCGAAATTTACAAATAATTTCCTTTAAAGGATTAACAATGGGGCTCGTTGTTCACTTAAACTTGAAGAACAATAAATTGGCGAATTGTACTGTTTGGATGCTTTGCATATATGTTTCTTAGACTATGTAGAAGCAATATATACAAAGATTTCAACCGTCTACCTGTTCCATTCATTGTTCTACTTGTCGAAAGTTACAAATAATTTCCGATAAAGGATTAACCATTGGGGCTTATTGTTCACTTAAACTTGAAGAACAAAAAATTGGCGAATTGTACTGTTTGGATGCTTTGCATATATGTTTCTTAGACTATGTAGAAGCAATATATACAAAGATTTCAACCGTCTACCTGTTCCATCCATTGTTCTACTTGTCGAAAGTTACAAATAATTTCCGATAAAGGATTAACCATTGGGGCTTGTTGTTCACTTAAACTTGAAGAACAAAAAATTGGCGAATTGTACTGTTTGGATTCTTTGCATATATGTTTCTTAGACTATACAGAAGCAATATATACAATGATTTCAACAGTCTACCTGTTCCATTCATTGTTCTACTTGTTGAAATTTACAAATAATTTCCTTTAAAGGATTAACAATGGGGCTCGTAGTTCACTTAAACTTGAAGATCAAAAAATTGGCGAAAGGTACTGTTTGGATGCTTTGCATATATGTTTCTTAGATTATATAGTAGCAATATATACAAAGATTTCAACCATCTACCTGATCCATTCATTGTTCTACTTGTCGAAATTTACAAATAATTTCCTTTAAAGGATTAACAATGGGGCTCGTTGTTCACGTAAACTTGAAGAACAATAAATTGGCGAATTGTACTGTTTGGATGCTT
This sequence comes from Cerceris ruficornis, assembly GCA_963989415.1. Taxonomy (NCBI): domain Eukaryota; kingdom Metazoa; phylum Arthropoda; class Insecta; order Hymenoptera; family Crabronidae; genus Cerceris; species Cerceris ruficornis. The sequence continues at coordinate 141,328 of CAXDIW010000209.1, forward strand.
TGCATATATGTTTCTTAGACTATGTAGAAGCAATATATACAAAGATTTCAACCGTCTACCTGTTCCATTCATTGTTCTACTTGTCGAAAGTTACAAATAATTTCCGATAAAGGATTAACCATTGGGGCTTATTGTTCACTTAAACTTGAAGAACAAAAAATTGGCGAATTGTACTGTTTGGATGCTTTGCATATATGTTTCTTAGACTATATAGAAGCAATATATACAAAGATTTCAACCGTCTACCTGTTCCATTCATTGTTCTACTTGTCGAAAGTTACAAATAATTTCCGATAAAGGATTAACCATTGGGGCTCATTGTTCACTTAAACTTGAAGAACAAAAAATTGGCGAATGGTACTGTTTGGATGCTTTGCATATATGTTTCTTAGACTATATAGAAGCAATATATACATTGATTTCAACCGGCTACCTGTTCCATTCATTGTTCTACTTGTCGCAAGTTACAAATAATTTCCGTTAAAGTATTAACAATGGGGCTCGTAGTTCACTTAAACTTGAAGATCAAATAATTGGCGAATTGTACTGTTTGGATTCTTTGCATATATGTTTCTTAGACTATACAGAAGCAATATATACAATGATTTCAACAGACTACCTGTTCCATTCATTGTTCTACTTGTTGAAATTTACAAATAATTTCCTTTAAAGGATTAACAATGGGGCTCGTAGTTCACTTAAACTTGAAGATCAAAAAATTGGCGAATGGTACTGTTTGGATGCTTTGCATATATGTTTCTTAGATTATATAGTAGCAATATATACAAAGATTTCAACCGTCTACCTGTTCCATTCATTGTTCTACTTGTCGAAATTTACAAATAATTTCCTTTAAAGGATTAACAATGGGGCTCGTTGTTCACTTAAACTTGAAGAACAATAAATTGGCGAATTGTACTGTTTGGGTGCTTTGCATATATGTTTCTTAGACTATATAGATGCAATATATACAAAGATTTCAACCGTCTACCTGTTCCATTCATTGTTCTACTTGTCGAAAGTTACAAAGAATTTCCGATAAAGGATTAACCATTGGGGCTCATTGTTCACTTAAACTTGAAGAACAAAAAATTGGCGAATGGTACTGTTTGGATGCTTTGCATATATGTTTCTTAGACTATATAGAAGCAATATATACATTGATTTCAACCGGCTACCTGTTCCATTCATTGTTCTACTTGTCGCAAGTTACAAATAATTTCCGGTAAAGTATTAACAATGGGGCTCGTAGTTCACTTTAACTTGAAGATCAAATAATTGACGAATTGTACTGTTTGGATTCTTTGCATATATGTTTCTTAGACTATACAGAAGCAATATATACAATGATTTCAACAGTCTACCTGTTCCATTCATTGTTCTACTTGTCGAAATTTACAAATAATTTCCTTTAAAGGATTAACAATGGGGCTCGTTGTTCACTTAAACTTGAAGAACAATAAATTGGCGAATTGTACTGTTTGGATGCTTTGCATATATGTTTCTTAGACTATGTAGAAGCAATATATACAAAGATTTCAACCGTCTACCTGTTCCATTCATTGTTCTACTTGTCGAAAGTTACAAATAATTTCCGATAAAGGATTAACCATTGGGGCTTATTGTTCACTTAAACTTGAAGAACAAAAAATTGGCGAATTGTACTGTTTGGATGCTTTGCATATATGTTTCTTAGACTATATAGAAGCAATATATACAAAGATTTCAACCGTCTACCTGTTCCATTCATTGTTCTACTTGTTGAAATTTACAAATAATTTCCTTTAAAGGATTAACAATGGGGCTCGTAGTTCACTTAAACTTGAAGATCAAAAAATTGGCGAATGGTACTGTTTGGATGCTTTGCATATATGTTTCTTAGATTATATAGTAGCACTATATACAAAGATTTCAACCGTCTACCTGTTCCATTCATTGTTCTACTTGTCGAAATTTACAAATAATTTCCTTTAAAGGATTAACAATGGGGCTCGTTGTTCACTTAAACTTGAAGAACAATAAATTGGCGAATTGTACTGTTTGGATGCTTTGCATATATGTTTCTTAGACTATATAGAAGCAATATATACAAAGATTTCAACCGTCTACCTGTTCCATTCATTGTTCTACTTGTCGAAAGTTACAAATAATTTCCGATAAAGGATTAACCATTGGGGCTCATTGTTCACTTAAACTTGAAGAACAAAAAATTGGCGAATGGTACTGTTTGGATGCTTTGCATATATGTTTCTTAGACTATATAGAAGCAATATATACATTGATTTCAACCGGCTACCTGTTCCATTCATTGTTCTACTTGTCGCAAGTTACAAATAATTTCCGTTAAAGTATTAACAATGGGGCTCGTAGTTCACTTAAACTTGAAGATCAAATAATTGGCGAATTGTACTGTTTGGATTCTTTGCATATATGTTTCTTAGACTATACAGAAGCAATATATACAATGATTTCAACAGACTACCTGTTCCATTCATTGTTCTACTTGTTGAAATTTACAAATAATTTCCTTTAAAGGATTAACAATGGGGCTCGTAGTTCACTTAAACTTGAAGATCAAAAAATTGGCGAATGGTACTGTTTGGATGCTTTGCATATATGTTTCTTAGATTATATAGTAGCACTATATACAAAGATTTCAACCGTCTACCTGTTCCATTCATTGTTCTACATGTCGAAATTTACAAATAATTTCCTTTAAAGGATTAACAATGGGGCTCGTTGTTCACTTAAACTTGAAGAACAATAAATTGGCGAATTGTACTGTTTGGATGCTTTGCATATATGTTTCTTAGACTATATAGAAGCAATATATACAAAGATTTCAACCGTCTACCTGTTCCATTCATTGTTCTACTTATCGCAAGTTACAAATAATTTCCGTTAAAGTATTAACAATGGGGCTCGTAGTTCACTTAAACTTGAAGATCAAATAATTGCCGAATTGTACTGTTTGGATTCTTTGCATATATGGTTCTTAGACTATACAGAAGCAATATATACAATGATTTCAACAGTCTACCTGTTCCATTCATTGTTCTACTTGTCGAAATTTACAAATAATTTCCTTTAAAGGATTAACAATGGGGCTCGTTGTTCACTTAAACTTGAAGAACAATAAATTGGCGAATTGTACTGTTTGGATGCTTTGCATATATGTTTCTTAGACTATGTAGAAGCAATATATACAAAGATTTCAACCGTCTACCTGTTCCATTCATTGTTCTACTTGTCGAAAGTTACAAATAATTTCCGATAAAGGATTAACCATTGGGGCTTATTGTTCACTTAAACTTGAAGAACAAAAAATTGGCGAATTGTACTGTTTGGATGCTTTGCATATATGTTTCTTAGACTATATAGAAGCAATATATACAAAGATTTCAACCGTCTACCTGTTCCATTCAGTGTTCTACTTGTCGAAAGTTACAAATAATTTCCGATAAAGGATTAACAATGGGACTCATTGTTCACATAAACTTGAAGAACAAAAAATTGGCGAATGGTACTGTTTGGATGCTTTGCATATATGTTTCTTAGACTATATGGAAGCAATATATACAAAGATTTCAACCGTCTACGTGTTCCAATCATTGTTCTACTTGTCGAAATTTACAAATAATTTCCTTTAAAGGATTAACAATGGGGCTCGTTGTTCACTTAAACTTGAAGAACAATAAATTCGCGAATTGTACTGTTTGGATGCTTTGCATATATGTTTCTTAGACTAAATAGAAGCAATATATACAAAGATTTCAACCGTCAACCTGTTCCATTCAGTGTTCTACTTGTCGAAAGTTACAAATAATTTCCGTTAAAGTATTAACAATGGGGCTCGTAGTTCACTTAAACTTGAAGATCAAATAATTGGCGAATTGTACTGTTTGGATTCTTTGCATATATGTTTCTTAGACTATACAGAAGCAATATATACAATGATTTCAACAGTCTACCTGTTCCATTCATTGTTCTACTTGTTGAAATTTACAAATAATTTCCTTTAAAGGATTAACAATGGGGCTCGTAGTTCACTTAAACTTGAAGATCAAAAAATTGGCGATTGGTACTGTTTGGATGCTTTGCATATATGTTTCTTAGATTATATAGTAGCACTATATACAAAGATTTCAACCGTCTACCTGTTCCATTCATTGTTCTACTTGTCGAAATTTACAAATAATTTCCTTTAAAGGATTAACAATGGGGCTCGTTGTTCACTTAAACTTGAAGAACAATAAATTGGCGAATTGTACTGTTTGGATGCTTTGCATATATGTTTCTTAGACTATATAGAAGCAATATATACAAAGATTTCAACCGTCTACCTGTTCCATTCATTGTTCTACTTGTCGCAAGTTACAAATAATTTCCGTTAAAGTATTAACAATGGGGCTCGTAGTTCACTTAAACTTGAAGATCAAATAATTGGCGAATTGTACTGTTTGGATTCTTTGCATATATGGTTCTTAGACTATACAGAAGCAATATATACAATGATTTCAACAGTCTACCTGTTCCATTCATTGTTCTACTTGTCGAAATTTACAAATAATTTCCTTTAAAGGATTAACAATGGGGCTCGTTGTTCACTTAAACTTGAAGAACAATAAATTGGTGAATTGTACTGTTTGGATGCTTTGCATATATGTTTCTTAGACTATATAGAAGCAATATATACAAAGATTTCAACCGTCTACCTGTTCCATTCATTGTTCTACTTGTCGAAAGTTACAAATAATTTCCGATAAAGGATTAACCATTGGGGCTCATTGTTCACTTAAACTTGAAGAACAAAAAATTGGCGAATGGTACTGTTTGGATGATTTGCATATATGTTTCTTAGACTATATAGAAGCAATATATACATTGACTTCAACCGGCTACCTGTTCCATTCATTGTTCTACTTGTCGTAAGTTACAAATAATTTCCGTTAAAGTATTAACAATGGGGCTCGTAGTTCACTTAAACTTGAAGATCAAATAATTGACGAATTGTACTGTTTGGATTCTTTGCATATATGTTTCTTAGACTATACAGAAGCAATATATACAATGATTTCAACAGTCTACCTGTTCCATTCATTGTTCTACTTGTTGAAATTTACAAATAATTTCCTTTAAAGGATTAACAATGGGGCTCGTAGTTCACTTAAACTTGAAGATCAAAAAATTGGCGAATGGTACTGTTTGGATGCTTTGCATATATGTTTCTTAGATTATATAGTAGCAATATATACAAAGATTTCAACCGTCTACCTGTTCCATTCATTGTTCTACTTGTCGAAATTTACAAATAATTTCCTTTAAAGGATTAACAATGGGGCTCGTTGTTCACTTAAACTTGAAGAACAATAAATTGGCGAATTGTACTGTTTGGATGCTTTGCAAATATGTTTCTTAGACTATATAGAAGCAATATATACAAAGATTTCAACCGTCTACCTGTTCCATTCATTGTTCTACTTGTCGAAAGTTACAAATAATTTCCGATAAAGGATTAACCATTGGGGCTCATTGTTCACTTAAACTTGAAGAACAAAAAAGTGGCGAATTGTACTGTTTGGATGCTTTGCATATATGTTTCTTAGACTATATAGAAGCAATATATACAAAGATTTCAACCGTCTACCTGTTCCATTCAGTGTTCTACTTGTCGAAAGTTACAAATAATTTCCGATAAAGGATTAACAATGGGACTCATTGTTCACATAAACTTGAAGAACAAAAAATTGGCGAATGGTACTGTTTGGATGCTTTGCATATATGTTTCTTAGACTATATGGAAGCAATATATACAAAGATTTCAACCGTCTACGTGTTCCAATCATTGTTCTACTTGTCGAAATTTACAAATAATTTCCTTTAAAGGATTAACAATGGGGCTCGTTGTTCACTTAAACTTGAAGAACAATAAATTCGCGAATTGTACTGTTTGGATGCTTTGCATATATGTTTCTTAGACTATATAGAAGCAATATATACAGAGATTTCAACCGTCTACCTGTTCCATTCAGTGTTCTACTTGTCGAAAGTTACAAATAATTTCCGTTAAAGTATTAACAATGGGGCTCGTAGTTCACTTAAACTTGAAGATCAAATAATTGGCGAATTGTACTGTTTGGATTCTTTGCATATATGTTTCTTAGACTATACAGAAGCAATATATACAATGATTTCAACAGTCTACCTGTTCCATTCATTGTTCTACTTGTTGAAATTTACAAATAATTTCCTTTAAAGGATTAACAATGGGGCTCGTAGTTCACTTAAACTTGAAGAGCAATAAATTGGCGAATCGTACTGTTTGGACGCTTTGCATATATGTTTCTTGGACTATATAGAAGCAATATATACAAAGATTTCAACAGTCCTCCTGTTCCATTCATTGTTCTACTTGTCGAAAGTCACAAATAATTTCCGTTAAGGGATTAACAATGGGGATCGTAGTTTACTTAAACTTGAAGAACAAAAAATTGGCGAATTGTACTGTTTGGATGCTTTGCATATATGTTTCTTAGACTATATAGAAGCAATATATACAAAGATTTCAACCGTCTACCTGTTCCGTTCATTGTTCTACTTGTCGAAATTTACAAATAATTTCCTTTAAAGGATTAACAATTGGGGCTCATTGTTCACTTAAACTTGAAGAACAAAAAATTGGCGAATTGTACTGTTTGGATGCTTTGCATATATGTTTCTTAGACTATATAGAAGCAATATATACAAAGATTTCAACCGTCTACCTGTTCCATTCATTGTTCTACTTGTCGAAATTTACAAATAATTTCCTTTAAAGGATTAACAATGGGGCTCGTAGTTCACTCAAACTTGAAGAACAAAAAATTGGCGAATGGTACTGTTTGGATGCTTTGCATATATGTTTCTTAGACTATATAGAAGCAATATATACAAAGATTTCAACAGTCCTCCTGTTCCATTCATTGTTCTACTTGTCGAAAGTTACAAATAATTTCCGATAACGGATTAACCATTGGGGCTCATTGTTCACTTAAACTTGAAGAACAAAAAATTGGCGAATTGTACTGTTTGGATGCTTTGCATATATGTTTCTTATACTATATAGAAGCAATATATACAAAGATTTCAACCGTCTACCTGTTCCATTCACTGTTCTACTTGTCCAAAATTACAAATAATTTACGATAAAGGGTTAACAATGGGGCTCGCTGTTCACTTAAACTTGAAGAACAAAAAATTGTCGAATTGTACTATTTGGATGCTTTGCATATATGTTTCTTAGACTATATAGATGCAATATATACAAAGATTTCATCCGTCTACCTGTTCCATTCATTGTTCTACTTGTCGAAAGTTACAAATAATTTCCGTTAAGGGATTAACAATGGGGATCGTAGTTTACTTAAACTTGAAGAACAAGAAATTGGCGAATTCTACTGTTTGGATGCTTTGCATATATGTTTCTTAGATTATATAGAAGCAATATATGCAATGATTTCAACAGTCTACCTGTTCCATTCATTGTTCTACTTGCCGAAATTTACAATTAATTTCCTTTAATGGATTAACAATGGGGCTCATTGTTCACTTAAACTTGAAGAACAATAAATTGGCGAATTGTACTGTTTGGATGCTTTGCATATATGTTTCTTAGACTATATAGAAGCAATATATACAAAGATTTCGAGCGTCTACCTGTTCCATTCATTGTTCTACTTGTCGAAAGTTACAAATAATTTCCGATAAAGGATTAACCATTGGGGCTCATTGTTCACTTAAACTTGAAGAACAAAAAATTGGCGAATTGTACTGTTTGGATGCTTTGCATATATGTTTCTTAGACTATATAGAAGCAATATATACAAAGATTTCAACCGTCTACCTGTTCCATTCATTGTTCTACTTGTCGACAGTTTCAAATAATTTCCGTTAAGGGATTAACAATGGGGATCGTAGTTTACTTAAACTTGAAGAACAAAAAATTGGCGAATTGTACTGTTTGGATGCTTTGCATATATGTTTCTTAGACCATATAGAAGCAATATATACAATGATTTCAACAGTCTACCTGTTCCATTCATTGTTCTACTTGTCGAAAGTTACAAATAATTTCCGATAACGGATTAACTATTGGGGCTCATTGTTCACTTAAACTTGAAGAACAAAAAATTGGCGAATTGTACTGTTTGGATGCTTTGCATATATGTTTCTTATACTATATAGAAGCAATATATACAAAGATTTCAACCGTCTACCTGTTCCATTCACTGTTCTACTTGTCGAAAATTACAAATAATTTACGATAAAGGGTTAACAATGGGGCTCGCTGTTCACTTAAACTTGAAGAACAAAAAATTGTCGAATTGTACTATTTGGATGCTTTGCATATATGTTTCTTAGACTATATAGATGCAATATATACAAAGATTTCATCCGTCTACCTGTTCCATTCATTGTTCTACTTGTCGAAAGTTACAAATAATTTCCGTTAAGGGATTAACAATGGGGATCGTAGTTTACTTAAACTTGAAGAACAAGAAATTGGCGAATTCTACTGTTTGGATGCTTTGCATATATGTTTCTTAGATTATATAGAAGCAATATATGCAATGATTTCAACAGTCTACCTGTTCCATTCATTGTTCTACTTGCCGAAATTTACAATTAATTTCCTTTAATGGATTAACAATGGGGCTCATTGTTCACTTAAACTTGAAGAACAATAAATTGGCGAATTGTACTGTTTGGATGCTTTGCATATATGTTTCTTAGACTATATAGAAGCAATATATACAGAGATTTCGAGCGTCTACCTGTTCCATTCATTGTTCTACTTGTCGAAAGTTACAAATAATTTCCGATAAAGGATTAACCATTGGGGCTCATTGTTCACTTAAACTTGAAGAACAAAAAAGTGGCGAATTGTACTGTTTGGATGCTTTGCATATATGTTTCTTAGACTATATAGAAGCAATATATACAAAGATTTCAACCGTCTACCTGTTCCATTCAGTGTTCTACTTGTCGAAAGTTACAAATAATTTCCGATAAAGGATTAACAATGGGACTCATTGTTCACATAAACTTGAAGAACAAAAAATTGGCGAATGGTACTGTTTGGATGCTTTGCATATATGTTTCTTAGACTATATGGAAGCAATATATACAAAGATTTCAACCGTCTACGTGTTCCAATCATTGTTCTACTTGTCGAAATTTACAAATAATTTCCTTTAAAGGATTAACAATGGGGCTCGTTGTTCACTTAAACTTGAAGAACAATAAATTCGCGAATTGTACTGTTTGGATGCTTTGCATATATGTTTCTTAGACTATATAGAAGCAATATATACAGAGATTTCAACCGTCTACCTGTTCCATTCAGTGTTCTACTTGTCGAAAGTTACAAATAATTTCCGTTAAAGTATTAACAATGGGGCTCGTAGTTCACTTAAACTTGAAGATCAAATAATTGGCGAATTGTACTGTTTGGATTCTTTGCATATATGTTTCTTAGACTATACAGAAGCAATATATACAATGATTTCAACAGTCTACCTGTTCCATTCATTGTTCTACTTGTTGAAATTTACAAATAATTTCCTTTAAAGGATTAACAATGGGGCTCGTAGTTCACTTAAACTTGAAGAGCAATAAATTGGCGAATCGTACTGTTTGGACGCTTTGCATATATGTTTCTTGGACTATATAGAAGCAATATATACAAAGATTTCAACAGTCCTCCTGTTCCATTCATTGTTCTACTTGTCGAAAGTCACAAATAATTTCCGTTAAGGGATTAACAATGGGGATCGTAGTTTACTTAAACTTGAAGAACAAAAAATTGGCGAATTGTACTGTTTGGATGCTTTGCATATATGTTTCTTAGACTATATAGAAGCAATATATACAAAGATTTCAACCGTCTACCTGTTCCATTCATTGTTCTACTTGTCGAAATTTACAAATAATTTCCTTTAAAGGATTAACAATTGGGGCTCATTGTTCACTTAAACTTGAAGAACAAAAAATTGGCGAATTGTACTGTTTGGATGCTTTGCATATATGTTTCTTAGACTATATAGAAGCAATATATACAAAGATTTCAACCGTCTACCTGTTCCATTCATTGTTCTACTTGTCGAAATTTACAAATAATTTCCTTTAAAGGATTAACAATGGGGCTCGTAGTTCACTCAAACTTGAAGAACAAAAAATTGGCGAATGGTACTGTTTGGATGCTTTGCATATATGTTTCTTAGACTATATAGAAGCAATATATACAAAGATTTCAACAGTCCTCCTGTTCCATTCATTGTTCTACTTGTCGAAAGTTACAAATAATTTCCGATAACGGATTAACCATTGGGGCTCATTCTTCACTTAAACTTGAAGAACAAAAAATTGGCGAATTGTACTGTTTGGATGCTTTGCATATATGTTTCTTATACTATATAGAAGCAATATATACAAAGATTTCAACCGTCTACCTGTTCCATTCACTGTTCTACTTGTCGAAAATTACAAATAATTTACGATAAAGGGTTAACAATGGGGCTCGCTGTTCACTTAAACTTGAAGAACAAAAAATTGTCGAATTGTACTATTTGGATGCTTTGCATATATGTTTCTTAGACTATATAGATGCAATATATACAAAGATTTCATCCGTCTACCTGTTCCATTCATTGTTCTACTTGTCGAAAGTTACAAATAATTTCCGTTAAGGGATTAACAATGGGGATCGTAGTTTACTTAAACTTGAAGAACAAGAAATTGGCGAATTCTACTGTTTGGATGCTTTGCATATATGTTTCTTAGATTATATAGAAGCAATATATGCAATGATTTCAACAGTCTACCTGTTCCATTCATTGTTCTACTTGCCGAAATTTACAATTAATTTCCTTTAATGGATTAACAATGGGGCTCATTGTTCACTTAAACTTGAAGAACAATAAATTGGCGAATTGTACTGTTTGGATGCGTTGCATATATGTTTCTTAGACTATATAGAAGCAATATATACAAAGATTTCGAGCGTCTACCTGTTCCATTCATTGTTCTACTTGTCGAAAGTTACAAATAATTTCCGATAAAGGATTAACCATTGGGGCTCATTGTTCACTTAAACTTGAAGAACAAAAAATTGGCGAATTGTACTGTTTGGATGCTTTGCATATATGTTTCTTAGACTATATAGAAGCAATATATACAAAGATTTCAACCGTCTACCTGTTCCATTCATTGTTCTACTTGTCGACAGTTTCAAATAATTTCCGTTAAGGGATTAACAATGGGGATCGTAGTTTACTTAAACTTGAAGAACAAAAAATTGGCGAATTGTACTGTTTGGATGCTTTGCATATATGTTTCTTAGACCATATAGAAGCAATATATACAATGATTTCAACAGTCTACCTGTTCCATTCATTGTTCTACTTGTCGAAAGTTACAAATAATTTCCGATAACGGATTAACTATTGGGGCTCATTGTTCACTTAAACTTGAAGAACAAAAAATTGGCGAATTGTACTGTTTGGATGCTTTGCATATATGTTTCTTATACTATATAGAAGCAATATATACAAAGATTTCAACCGTCTACCTGTTCCATTCACTGTTCTACTTGTCGAAAATTACAAATAATTTACGATAAAGGGTTAACAATGGGGCTCGCTGTTCACTTAAACTTGAAGAACAAAAAATTGTCGAATTGTACTATTTGGATGCTTTGCATATATGTTTCTTAGACTATATAGATGCAATATATACAAAGATTTCATCCGTCTACCTGTTCCATTCATTGTTCTACTTGTCGAAAGTTACAAATAATTTCCGTTAAGGGATTAACAATGGGGATCGTAGTTTACTTAAACTTGAAGAACAAGAAATTGGCGAATTCTACTGTTTGGATGCTTTGCATATATGTTTCTTAGATTATATAGAAGCAATATATGCAATGATTTCAACAGTCTACCTGTTCCATTCATTGTTCTACTTGCCGAAATTTACAATTAATTTCCTTTAATGGATTAACAATGGGGCTCATTGTTCACTTAAACTTGAAGAACAATAAATTGGCGAATTGTACTGTTTGGATGCTTTGCATATATGTTTCTTAGACTATATAGAAGCAATATATACAATGATTTCAACAGTCTACCTGTTCCATTCATTGTTCTACTTGCCGAAATTTACAATTAATTTCCTTTAATGGATTAACAATGGGGCTCATTGTTCACTTAAACTTGAAGAACAATAAATTGGCGAATTGTACTGTTTGGATGCTTTGCATATATGTTTCTTAGACTATATAGAAGCAATATATACAAAGATTTCGAGCGTCTACCTGTTCCACTCATTGTTCTCCTTGTCGCAAGTTACAAATAATTTCCGTTAAAGTTTTAACAATGGGGCTCGTAGTTCACTTAAACATGAAGATGAAATAATTGGCGATTTGTACTGTTTGGATGCTTTGCATATATGTTTCTTAGATTATATAGAAGCAATATATACAATGATTTCAACCGTCTACCTGTTCCATTCCTTGTTCTACTTGTCGAAAGTTACAAATAATTTCCTTTAAAGGTTGAACAATGGGGCTCGTTGTTCACTTAAACTTGAAGAACAATGAATTGGCGACTTGTACTGTTTGGATGCTTTGCATATATGTTTCTTAGACTATATAGATGCAATATATACAAAGATTTCATCCGTCTACCTGTTCCATTCATTGTTCTACTTGTCGAAATTTACAAATAATTTCCTTTAAAGGATTAACAATGGGGCTCGTTGTTCACTTAAACTTGAAGAACAATAAATTGGCGAATTGTACTGTTTGGACGCTTTGCATATATGTTTCTTGGACTATATAGAAGCAATATATACAAAGATTTCAACAGTCCTCCTGTTCCATTCATTGTTCTACTTGTCGAAAGTCACAAATAATTTCCGTTAAGGGATTAACAATGGGGATCGTAGTTTACTTAAACTTGAAGAACAAAAAATTGGCGAATTGTACTGTTTGGATGCTTTGCATATATGTTTCTTAGACTATATAGAAGCAATATATACAATGATTTCAACCGTCTACCTGTTCCATTCCTTGTTCTACTTGTCGAAAGTTACAAATAATTTCCTTTAAAGGTTGAACAATGGGGCTCGTTGTTCACTTAAACTTGAAGAACAATGAATTGGCGACTTGTACTGTTTGGATGCTTTGCATATATGTTTCTTAGACTATATAGATGCAATATATACAAAGATTTCATCCGTCTACCTGATCCATTCATTGTTCTACTTGTCGAAAGTTACAAATAATTTCCGATAACGGATTAACCATTGGGGCTCATTGTTCACTTAAACTTGAAGAACAAAAAATTGGCGAATTGTACTGTTTGGATGCTTTGCATATATGTTTCTTATACTATATAGAAGCAATATATACAAAGATTTCAACCGTCTACCTGTTCCATTCACTGTTCTACTTGTCGAAAATTACAAATAATTTACGATAAAGGGTTAACAATGGGGCTCGCTGTTCACTTAAACTTGAAGAACAAAAAATTGGCGAATTGTACTGTTTGGATGCTTTGCATATATGTTTCTTAGACTATATAGAAGCAATATATACAAAGATTTCAACCGTCTACCTGTTCCATTCATTGTTCTACTTGTCGAAATTTACAAATAATTTCCTTTAAAGGATTAACAATGGGGCTCGTAGTTCACTTAAACTTGAAGAACAAAAAATTGGCGAATGGTACTGTTTGGATGCTTTGCATATATGTTTCGTAGACTATATAGAAGCAATATATACAATGATTTCAACCGTCTACATGATCCATTCATTGTTCTACTTGTCGAAATTTAGAAATAATTTCCTTTAAAGGATTAACAATGGGGCTCGTAGTTCACTTAAACTTGAAGAACAAAAAATTGGCGAATTGTACTGTTTGGATGCTTTTCATATATGTTTCATAGACTGTTTAGAAGCAATATATAGAAAGATTTCACCCGTCTACCTGTACTATTCATTGTTCTACTTGTGGAAAGTTACAAATAATTTCCATTTCATGATTATCAATGGGGCTCGCTGTTCACTTAAACTTGAAGATCAAAAAATTGACGATTGTTACCGTTTAGATGCTTTGCATATATGTTTCTTAGATTATATAGAAGCAATATATACAAAGATTTCAACCGTCTACCTGTTCCATTCATTGTTCTACTTGTCGAAAATTACAAATAATTTCCGATAAAGGATTAACAATGGGGCTCGTAGATCACTTAAACTTGAAGAACAAAAAATTGGCGAATGGTACTGTTTGGATGCTTTGAAGATATGTTTCTTAGATTATATAGAAGCAATATATACAATGATTTCAACCGTCTACCTGTTCCATCGATTGTTCTACTTGTCGAAAATTACAAGTAATTTCCGATAAAGGATTAACCATTGGGGCTCATTGTTCACTTAAACTTGAACAACAAAAAATTGGCGAATGGTACTCTTTGGATGCTTTGCATATATGTTTCTTAGACTATATAGAGGCAATATATAAAAAGATTTCAACCGTCTACCAGTTCCATTCATTGTTCTACTTGTCGAAAGTTACAAATAATTTCCGTTAAAGTTTTAACAATGGGGCTCGTAGTTCACTTAAACATGAAGATGAAATAATTAGCGATTTGTACTGTTTGGATGCTTTGCATATATGTTTCTTAGATTATATAGAAGCAATATATACAAAGATTTCAACTGTCTACCTGTTCCATTCATTGTTCTACTTGTCGAAAATTACAAATAATTTCCGATAAAGGATTAACCATTGGGGCTAATTGTTCACTTAAACTTGAAGAACAAAAAATTGTCGAATTGTACTATTTGGATGCTTTGCATATATGTTTCTTAGACTATATAGAAGCAATATATACAATGATTTCAACCGTCTACCAGTTCCATTCATTGTTCTACTTGTCGAAAGTTACAAATAATTTCCGTTAAGGGATTAACACTGGGGATCGTAGTTTACTTAAACTTGAAGAACAAAAAATTGGCGAATTGTACTGTTTGGATGATTTGCAGATATGCTTCTTAGACTATATAGAAGCAATATATACAATGATTTCAACCGTCTACCTATTCCATTCATTGTTCTACTTGCCGAAATTTACAAATAATTTCCTTTAAAGGATTAACAATGGGGCTCGTAGTTCACTTAAACTTGAAGAGCAAAAAATTGGCGAATTGTACTGTTTGGACGCTATGCATATATGTTTCTTAGACTATATAGAAGCAATATATACAATGATTTCAACAGTCTACCTGTTCCATTCATTGTTCTACTTGTCGAAATTTACAAATAATTTCCTTTAAAGGATTAACAATGGGGCTCGTAGTTTACTTAAACTTGGACAACAAAAAATTGGCGAATGGTACTGTTTGGATGCTTTGCATATATGTTTCTTAGATTATATAGTAACAATATATACAAAGATTTCAACCGTCTACCTGTTCCATTCATTGTTCTACTTGTCGAAATTTACAAATAATTTCCTTTAAAGGATTAACAATGGGGCTCGTTGTTCACTTAAACGTGAAGAACAATAAATTGGCGTATTGTACTGTTTGGATGCTTTGCATATATGTTTCTTAGACTATATAGAAGCAATATATACAAAGATTTCAACCGTCTACGTGTTCCAATCATTGTTCTACTTGTCGAAATTTACAAATAATTTCCTTTAAAGGATTAACAATGGGGCTCGTAGTTCACTTGAACTTGAAGAACAAAAAATTGGCGAATGGTACTGTTTGGATGCTTTGCATATATGTTTCTTAGACTATATAAACGCAATATATACAAAGATTTCAACCGTCTACCTGTTCCATTCATTGTTCTACTTGTCGAAAGTTACAAATAATTTCCGATAAAGGATTAACCATTGGGGCTCGTTGTTCACTTAAACTTGAAGAACAAAAAATTGGCGAATGGTACTGTTTGGATGCTTTGCATATATGTTTCTTAGACTATATAGATGCAATATATACATTGATTTCAACCGGCTACCTGTTCCATTCATTGTTCTACTTGTCGCAAGTTACAAATAATTTCCGTTAAAGTATTAACAATGGGGCTCGTAGTTCACTTAAACTTGAAGATCAAATAATTGACGAATTGTACTGTTTGGATTCTTTGCATATATGTTTCTTAGACTATACAGAAGCAATATATACAATGATTTCAACAGTCTACCTGTTCCATTCATTGTTCTACTTGTTGAAATTTACAAATAATTTCCTTTAAAGGATTAACAATGGGTCTCGTAGTTCACTTAAACTTGAAGATCAAAAAATTGGCGAATGGTACTGTTTGGATGCTTTGCATATATGTTTCTTAGATTATATAGTAGCAATATATACAAAGATTTCAACCGTCTACCTGTTCCATTCATTGTTCTACTTGTCGAAATTTACAAATAATTTCCTTTAAAGGATTAACAATGGGGCTCGTTGTTCACTTAAACGTGAAGAACAATAAATTGGCGTATTGTACTTTTTGGATGCTTTGCATATATGTTTCTTAGACTATATAGAAGCAATATATACAAAGATTTCAACCGTCTACGTGTTCCAATCATTGTTCTACTTGTCGAAATTTACAAATAATTTCCTTTAAAGGATTAACAATAGGGCTCGTTGTTCACTTAAACTTGAAGAACAATAAATTCGCGAATTGTACTGTTTGGATGCTTTGCATATATGTTTTTTAGACTATATAGAAGCAATATATACATTGGTTTCAACCGGCTACCTGTTCCATTCATTGTTCTACTTGTCGCAAGTTACAAATAATTTCCGT
Organism: Cerceris ruficornis; assembly: GCA_963989415.1. Lineage (NCBI taxonomy): Eukaryota > Metazoa > Arthropoda > Insecta > Hymenoptera > Crabronidae > Cerceris > Cerceris ruficornis. The sequence continues at coordinate 158,196 of CAXDIW010000209.1, forward strand.
TAAAGTATTAACAATGGGGCTCGTAGTTCACTTAAACTTGAAGATCAAATAATTGACGAATTGTACTGTTTGGATTCTTTGCATATATGTTTCTTAGACTATACAGAAGCAATATATACAATGATTTCAACAGTCTACCTGTTCCATTCATTGTTCTACTTGTTGAAATTTACAAATAATTTCCTTTAAAGGATTAACAATGGGGCTCGTAGTTCACTTAAACTTGAAGATCAAAAAATTGGCGAATGGTACTGTTTGGATGCTTTGCATATATGTTTCTTAGATTATATAGTAGCAATATATACAAAGATTTCAACCGTCTACCTGTTCCATTCATTGTTCTACTTGTCGAAATTTACAAATAATTTCCTTTAAAGGATTAACAATGGGGCTCGTTGTTCACTTAAACTTGAAGAACAATAAATTGGCGAATTGTACTGTTTGGATGCTTTGCATATATGTTTCTTAGACTATATAGAAGCAATATATACAAAGATTTCAACCGTCTACCTGTTCCATTCATTGTTCTACTAGTCGCAAGTTACAAATAATTTCCGTTAAAGTATTAACAATGGGGCTCGTAGTTCACTTAAACTTGAAGATCAAATAATTGGCGAATTGTACTGTTTGGATTCTTTGCATATATGTTTCTTAGACTATATAGAAGCAATATATACAAAGATTTCAACCGTCTACCTGTTCCATTCCTTGTTCTACTTGTCGAAAGTTACAAATAATTTCCCTTTAATGATTATCAGTGGGGTTCGTTGTTCACTTAAACTTGAAGAACAATAAATTGGCGAATGGTACTGTTTGGATGCTTTGCATATATGTTTCTTAGACTATATAGAAGCAATATATACAATGATTTCAACCGTCTACCTATTCCATTCATTGTTCTAATTGTCGAAATTTACAAATAATTTCCTTTAAAGGATAAACAATGGGGCTCGTTGTTCACTTAAACTTGAAGAACAATGAATTGGCGAATTGTACTGTATGGATGCTTTGCATATATGTTTCTTAAACTATATAGAAGCAATATATACAATGATTTCAACAGTCTAACTGCTCTATTCATTGTTCTACTTGTAGAAAGTTACAAATAATTTCCCTTTCATGATTATCAATGGGACTCGTTGTTCACTTAAACTTGAAGAACAATAAATTGGCGAATGGTACTGTTTGGATTCTTTGCATATATGTTTCTTAGACTATACAGAAGCAATATATACAAAGATTTCAACCGTCTACCTGTTCCATTCATTGTTCTACTTGTCGAAATTTACAAATAATTTCCTTTAAAGGATTAACAATGGGGCTCGTTGTTCACTTAAACTTGAAGAACAATAAATTGGCGAATTGTACTGTTTGGATGCCTTGCATATATGTTTCTTAGACTATATAGAAGCAATATATACATAGATTTCAACCGTCTACCTGTTCCATTCATTGTTCTACTTGTCGAAAGTTACAAATAATTTCCGATATACGATTAACCATTGGGGCTCATTGTTCACTTAAACTTGAAGAACAAAAAATTGGCGAATGGTACTGTTTGGATGCTTTGCATATATGTTTCTTAGACTATATGGAAGCAATATATACAAAGATTTCAACCGTCTACGTGTTCCAATCATTGTTCTACTTGTCGAAATTTACTAATAATTTCCTTTAAAGGATTAACAATGGGGCTCGTAGTTCACTTGAACTTGAAGAACAAAAAATTGGCGAATGGTACTGTTTGGATGCTTTGCATATATGTTTCTTAGACTATATAAACGCAATATATACAAAGATTTCAACCGGCTACCTGTTCCATTCATTGTTCTACTTGTCGCAAGTTACAAATAATTTCCGTTAAAGTATTAACAATGGGGCTCGTAGTTCACTTAAACTTGAAGATCAAATAATTGACGAATTGTACTGTTTGGATTCTTTGCATATATGTTTCTTAGACTATACAGAAGCAATATATACAATGATTTCAACAGTCTACGTGTTCCAATCATTGTTCTACTTGTCGAAATTTACAAATAATTTCCTTTAAAGGATTAACAATGGGGCTCGTTGTTCACTTAAACGTGAAGAACAATAAATTGGCGTATTGTACTTTTTGGATGCTTTGCATATATGTTTCTTAGACTATATAGAAGCAATATATACAAAGATTTCAACCGTCTACGTGTTCCAATCATTGTTCTACTTGTCGAAAGTTACAAATAATTTCCGATAAAGGATTAACCATTGGGGCTCATTGTTCACTTAAACTTGAAGAACAAAAAATTGGCGAATTGTACTGTTTGGATGCTTTGCATATATGTTTCTTAGACTATATAGAAGCAATATATACAAAGATTTCAACCGTCTACCTGTTCCATTCATTGTTCTACTTGTCGAAATTTACAAATAATTTCCTTTAAAGGATTAACAATGGGGCTCGTAGTTCACTTAAACTTGAAGAACAAAAAATTGGCGAATTGTACTGTTTGGATGCTTTGCATATATGTTTCTTAGACTATATAGAAGCAATATATACAAAGATTTCAACAGTCTACCTGTTCCATTCATTGTTCTACTTGTCGAAAATTACAAATATATTCCGATAAAGGATTAACCATTGGGGCTCATTGTTCACTTAAACTTGAAGAACAAAAAATTGGCGAATGGTACTGTTTGGATTCTTTGCGTACATGTTTCTTAGACTATATGGAAGCAATATGTACAAGATTTCAACCGTCTACGTGTTCCATTCATTGTTCTACTTGTCGCAAGTTACAAATAATTTCCGTTAAAGTATTAACCATGGGGCTCGTAGTTCACTTAAACTTGAAGAACAAAAAATTGGCGAATTGTACTGTTTGGATGCTTTGCATATATGTTTCTTAGACTATATAGAAGCAATATATACAATGATTTCAACAGTCTACCTGTTCCATTCATTGTTCTACTTGCCGAAATTTACAATTAATTTCCTTTAATGGATTAACAATGGGGCTCATTGTTCACTTAAACTTGAAGAACAATAAATTGGCGAATTGTACTGTTTGGATGCTTTGCATATATGTTTCTTAGACTATATAGAAGCAATATATACAAAGATTTCGAGCGTCTACCTGTTCCACTCATTGTTCTCCTTGTCGCAAGTTACAAATAATTTCCGTTAAAGTTTTAACAATGGGGCTCGTAGTTCACTTAAACATGAAGATGAAATAATTGGCGATTTGTACTGTTTGGATGCTTTGCATATATGTTTCTTAGATTATATAGAAGCAATATATACAATGATTTCAACCGTCTACCTGTTCCATTCCTTGTTCTACTTGTCGAAAGTTACAAATAATTTCCTTTAAAGGTTGAACAATGGGGCTCGTTGTTCACTTAAACTTGAAGAACAATGAATTGGCGACTTGTACTGTTTGGATGCTTTGCATATATGTTTCTTAGACTATATAGATGCAATATATACAAAGATTTCATCCGTCTACCTGTTCCATTCATTGTTCTACTTGTCGAAATTTACAAATAATTTCCTTTAAAGGATTAACAATGGGGCTCGTAGATCACTTAAACTTGAAGAGCAGAAAATTGGCGAATTGTACTGTTTGGACTCTATGCATATATGTTTCTTGGACTATATAGAAGCAATATATACAATGATTTCAACAGTCTACCTGTTCCATTCATTGTTCTACTTGTCGAAATTTACAAATAATTTCCGATAAAGGATTAACAATGGGGCTCGTAGTTCACTTAAACTTGAAGAGCAATAAATTGGCGAATTGTACTGTTTGGACGCTTTGCATATATGTTTCTTGGACTATATAGAAGCAATATATACAAACATTTCAACAGTCCTCCTGTTCCATTCATTGTTCTACTTGTCGAAAGTCACAAATAATTTCAGTTAAGGGATTAACAATGGGGATCGTAGTTTACTTAAACTTGAAGAACAAAAAATTGGCGAATTGTACTGTTTGGATGCTTTGCATATATGTTTCTTAGACTATATAGAAGCAATATATACAATGATTTCAACAGTCTACCTGTTCCATTCATTGTTCTACTTGTCGAAATTTACAAATAATTTCCTTTAAAGGATTAACAATGGGGCTCGTAGTTCACTTAAACTTGAAGAACAAAAAATTGGCGAATGGTACTGTTTGGATGCTTTGCATATATGTTTCTTAGACTATATAGAAGCAATATATACAAAGATTTCAACAGTCCTCCTGATCCATTCATTGTTCTACTTGTCGAAAGTTACAAATAATTTCCGATAACGGATTAATCATTGGGGCTCATTGTTCACTTAAACTTGAAGAACAAAAAATTGGCGAATTGTACTGTTTGGATGCTTTGCATATATGTTTCTTATACTATATAGAAGCAATATATACAAAGATTTCAACCGTCTACCTGTTCCATTCACTGTTCTACTTGTCGAAAATTACAAATAATTTACGATAAAGGGTTAACAATGGGGCTCGCTGTTCACTTAAACTTGAAGAACAAAAAATTGGCGAATTGTACTGTTTGGATGCTTTGCATATATGTTTCTTAGACTATATAGAAGCAATATATACAAAGATTTCAACCGTCTACCTGTTCCATTCATTGTTCTACTTGTCGAAATTTACAAATAATTTCCTTTAAAGGATTAACAATGGGGCTCGTAGTTCACTTAAACTTGAAGAACAAAAAATTGGCGAATTGTACTGTTTGGATGCTTTTCATATATGTTTCATAGACTATTTAGAAGCAATATATAGAAAGATTTCACCCGTCTACCTGTACTATTCATTGTTCTACTTGTGGAAAGTTACAAATAATTTCCATTTCATGATTATCAATGGGGCTCGCTGTTCACTTAAACTTGAAGATCAAAAAATTGACGATTGTTACCGTTTAGATGCTTTGCATATATGTTTCTTAGATTATATAGAAGCAATATATACAAAGATTTCAACCGTCTACCTGTTCCATTCATTGTTCTACTTGTCGAAAATTACAAATAATTTCCGATAAAGGATTAACAATGGGGCTCGTAGATCACTTAAACTTGAAGAACAAAAAATTGGCGAATGGTACTGTTTGGATGCTTTGAAGATATGTTTCTTAGATTATATAGAAGCAATATATACAATGATTTCAACCGTCTACCTGTTCCATCGATTGTTCTACTTGTCGAAAATTACAAGTAATTTCCGATAAAGGATTAACCATTGGGGCTCATTGTTCACTTAAACTTGAACAACAAAAAATTGGCGAATGGTACTCTTTGGATGCTTTGCATATATGTTTCTTAGACTATATAGAGGCAATATATAAAAAGATTTCAACCGTCTACCAGTTCCATTCATTGTTCTACTTGTCGAAAGTTACAAATAATTTCCGTTAAAGTTTTAACAATGGGGCTCGTAGTTCACTTAAACATGAAGATGAAATAATTGGCGATTTGTACTGTTTGGATGCTTTGCATATATGTTTCTTAGATTATATAGAAGCAATATATACAAAGATTTCAACTGTCTACCTGTTCCATTCATTGTTCTACTTGTCGAAAATTACAAATAATTTCCGATAAAGGATTAACCATTGGGGCTAATTGTTCACTTAAACTTGAAGAACAAAAAATTGTCGAATTGTACTATTTGGATGCTTTGCATATATGTTTCTTAGACTATATAGAAGCAATATATACAATGATTTCAACCGTCTACCAGTTCCATTCATTGTTCTACTTGTCGAAAGTTACAAATAATTTCCGTTAAGGGATTAACACTGGGGATCGTAGTTTACTTAAACTTGAAGAACAAAAAATTGGCGAATTGTACTGTTTGGATGATTTGCAGATATGCTTCTTAGACTATATAGAAGCAATATATACAATGATTTCAACCGTCTACCTATTCCATTCATTGTTCTACTTGCCGAAATTTACAAATAATTTCCTTTAAAGGATTAACAATGGGGCTCGTAGTTCACTTAAACTTGAAGAGCAAAAAATTGGCGAATTGTACTGTTTGGACGCTATGCATATATGTTTCTTAGACTATATAGAAGCAATATATACAATGATTTCAACAGTCTACCTGTTCCATTCATTGTTCTACTTGTCGAAATTTACAAATAATTTCCTTTAAAGGATTAACAATGGGGCTCGTAGTTTACTTAAACTTGGACAACAAAAAATTGGCGAATGGTACTGTTTGGATGCTTTGCATATATGTTTCTTAGACTATATAGAAGCAATATATACAAAGATTTCGAGCGTCTACCTGTTCCACTCATTGTTCTCCTTGTCGCAAGTTACAAATAATTTCCGTTAAAGTTTTAACAATGGGGCTCGTAGTTCACTTAAACATGAAGATGAAATAATTGGCGATTTGTACTGTTTGGATGCTTTGCATATATGTTTCTTAGATTATATAGAAGCAATATATACAATGATTTCAACCGTCTACCTGTTCCATTCCTTGTTCTACTTGTCGAAAGTTACAAATAATTTCCTTTAAAGGTTGAACAATGGGGCTCGTTGTTCACTTAAACTTGAAGAACAATGAATTGGCGACTTGTACTGTTTGGATGCTTTGCATATATGTTTCTTAGACTATATAGATGCAATATATACAAAGATTTCATCCGTCTACCTGTTCCATTCATTGTTCTACTTGTCGAAATTTACAAATAATTTCCTTTAAAGGATTAACAATGGGGCTCGTAGATCACTTAAACTTGAAGAGCAGAAAATTGGCGAATTGTACTGTTTGGACTCTATGCATATATGTTTCTTGGACTATATAGAAGCAATATATACAATGATTTCAACAGTCTACCTGTTCCATTCATTGTTCTACTTGTCGAAATTTACAAATAATTTCCGATAAAGGATTAACAATGGGGCTCGTAGTTCACTTAAACTTGAAGAGCAATAAATTGGCGAATTGTACTGTTTGGACGCTTTGCATATATGTTTCTTGGACTATATAGAAGCAATATATACAAACATTTCAACAGTCCTCCTGTTCCATTCATTGTTCTACTTGTCGAAAGTCACAAATAATTTCAGTTAAGGGATTAACAATGGGGATCGTAGTTTACTTAAACTTGAAGAACAAAAAATTGGCGAATTGTACTGTTTGGATGCTTTGCATATATGTTTCTTAGACTATATAGAAGCAATATATACAATGATTTCAACAGTCTACCTGTTCCATTCATTGTTCTACTTGTCGAAATTTACAAATAATTTCCTTTAAAGGATTAACAATGGGGCTCGTAGTTCACTTGAACTTGAAGAACAAAAAATTGGCGAATGGTACTGTTTGGATGCTTTGCATATATGTTTCTTAGATTATATAGTAACAATATATACAAAGATTTCAACCGTCTACCTGTTCCATTCATTGTTCTACTTGTCGAAATTTACAAATAATTTCCTTTAAAGGATTAACAATGGGGCTCGTTGTTCACTTAAACGTGAAGAACAATAAATTGGCGTATTGTACTGTTTGGATGCTTTGCATATATGTTTCTTAGACTATATAGAAGCAATATATACAAAGATTTCAACCGTCTACGTGTTCCAATCATTGTTCTACTTGTCGAAATTTACAAATAATTTCCTTTAAAGGATTAACAATGGGGCTCGTAGTTCACTTGAACTTGAAGAACAAAAAATTGGCGAATGGTACTGTTTGGATGCTTTGCATATATGTTTCTTAGACTATATAAACGCAATATATACAAAGATTTCAACCGTCTACCTGTTCCATTCATTGTTCTACTTGTCGAAAGTTACAAATAATTTCCGATAAAGGATTAACCATTGGGGCTCGTTGTTCACTTAAACTTGAAGAACAAAAAATTGGCGAATGGTACTGTTTGGATGCTTTGCATATATGTTTCTTAGACTATATAGATGCAATATATACATTGATTTCAACCGGCTACCTGTTCCATTCATTGTTCTACTTGTCGCAAGTTACAAATAATTTCCGTTAAAGTATTAACAATGGGGCTCGTAGTTCACTTAAACTTGAAGATCAAATAATTGACGAATTGTACTGTTTGGATTCTTTGCATATATGTTTCTTAGACTATACAGAAGCAATATATACAATGATTTCAACAGTCTACCTGTTCCATTCATTGTTCTACTTGTTGAAATTTACAAATAATTTCCTTTAAAGGATTAACAATGGGTCTCGTAGTTCACTTAAACTTGAAGATCAAAAAATTGGCGAATGGTACTGTTTGGATGCTTTGCATATATGTTTCTTAGATTATATAGTAGCAATATATACAAAGATTTCAACCGTCTACCTGTTCCATTCATTGTTCTACTTGTCGAAATTTACAAATAATTTCCTTTAAAGGATTAACAATGGGGCTCGTTGTTCACTTAAACGTGAAGAACAATAAATTGGCGTATTGTACTTTTTGGATGCTTTGCATATATGTTTCTTAGACTATATAGAAGCAATATATACAAAGATTTCAACCGTCTACGTGTTCCAATCATTGTTCTACTTGTCGAAATTTACAAATAATTTCCTTTAAAGGATTAACAATAGGGCTCGTTGTTCACTTAAACTTGAAGAACAATAAATTCGCGAATTGTACTGTTTGGATGCTTTGCATATATGTTTTTTAGACTATATAGAAGCAATATATACATTGGTTTCAACCGGCTACCTGTTCCATTCATTGTTCTACTTGTCGCAAGTTACAAATAATTTCCGTTAAAGTATTAACAATGGGGCTCGTAGTTCACTTAAACTTGAAGATCAAATAATTGACGAATTGTACTGTTTGGATTCTTTGCATATATGTTTCTTAGACTATACAGAAGCAATATATACAATGATTTCAACAGTCTACCTGTTCCATTCATTGTTCTACTTGTTGAAATTTACAAATAATTTCCTTTAAAGGATTAACAATGGGGCTCGTAGTTCACTTAAACTTGAAGATCAAAAAATTGGCGAATGGTACTGTTTGGATGCTTTGCATATATGTTTCTTAGATTATATAGTAGCAATATATACAAAGATTTCAACCGTCTACCTGTTCCATTCATTGTTCTACTTGTCGAAATTTACAAATAATTTCCTTTAAAGGATTAACAATGGGGCTCGTTGTTCACTTAAACTTGAAGAACAATAAATTGGCGAATTGTACTGTTTGGATGCTTTGCATATATGTTTGTTAGACTATATAGAAGCAATATATACAAAGATTTCAACCGTCTACCTGTTCCATTCATTGTTCTACTAGTCGCAAGTTACAAATAATTTCCGTTAAAGTATTAACAATGGGGCTCGTAGTTCACTTAAACTTGAAGATCAAATAATTGGCGAATTGTACTGTTTGGATTCTTTGCATATATGTTTCTTAGACTATATAGAAGCAATATATACAAAGATTTCAACCGTCTACCTGTTCCATTCCTTGTTCTACTTGTCGAAAGTTACAAATAATTTCCCTTTAATGATTATCAGTGGGGTTCGTTGTTCACTTAAACTTGAAGAACAATAAATTGGCGAATGGTACTGTTTGGATGCTTTGCATATATGTTTCTTAGACTATATAGAAGCAATATATACAATGATTTCAACCGTCTACCTATTCCATTCATTGTTCTAATTGTCGAAAGTTACAAATAATTTCCTTTAAAGGATAAACAATGGGGCTCGTTGTTCACTTAAACTTGAAGAACAATGAATTGGCAAATTGTACTGTATGGATGCTTTGCATATATGTTTCTTAAACTATATAGAAGCAATATATACAATGATTTCAACAGTCTAACTGCTCTATTCATTGTTCTACTTGTAGAAAGTTACAAATAATTTCCCTTTCATGATTATCAATGGGACTCGTTGTTCACTTAAACTTGAAGAACAATAAATTGGCGAATGGTACTGTTTGGATTCTTTGCATATATGTTTCTTAGACTATACAGAAGCAATATATACAAAGATTTCAACCGTCTACCTGTTCCATTCATTGTTCTACTTGTCGAAATTTACAAATAATTTCCTTTAAAGGATTAACAATGGGGCTCGTTGTTCACTTAAACTTGAAGAACAATAAATTGGCGAATTGTACTGTTTGGATGCCTTGCATATATGTTTCTTAGACTATATAGAAGCAATATATACATAGATTTCAACCGTCTACCTGTTCCATTCATTGTTCTACTTGTCGAAAGTTACAAATAATTTCCGATATACGATTAACCATTGGGGCTCATTGTTCACTTAAACTTGAAGAACAAAAAATTGGCGAATGGTACTGTTTGGATGCTTTGCATATATGTTTCTTAGACTATATGGAAGCAATATATACAAAGATTTCAACCGTCTACGTGTTCCAATCATTGTTCTACTTGTCGAAATTTACTAATAATTTCCTTTAAAGGATTAACAATGGGGCTCGTAGTTCACTTGAACTTGAAGAACAAAAAATTGGCGAATGGTACTGTTTGGATGCTTTGCATATATGTTTCTTAGACTATATAAACGCAATATATACAAAGATTTCAACCGGCTACCTGTTCCATTCATTGTTCTACTTGTCGCAAGTTACAAATAATTTCCGTTAAAGTATTAACAATGGGGCTCGTAGTTCACTTAAACTTGAAGATCAAATAATTGACGAATTGTACTGTTTGGATTCTTTGCATATATGTTTCTTAGACTATACAGAAGCAATATATACAATGATTTCAACAGTCTACGTGTTCCAATCATTGTTCTACTTGTCGAAATTTACAAATAATTTCCTTTAAAGGATTAACAATGGGGCTCGTTGTTCACTTAAACGTGAAGAACAATAAATTGGCGTATTGTACTTTTTGGATGCTTTGCATATATGTTTCTTAGACTATATAGAAGCAATATATACAAAGATTTCAACCGTCTACGTGTTCCAATCATTGTTCTACTTGTCGAAATTTACAAATAATTTCCTTTAAAGGATTAACAATGGGGCTCGTTGTTCACTTAAACTTGAAGAACAATAAATTGGCGAATTGTACTGTTTGGATGCTTTGCATATATGTTTCTTAGACTATGTAGAAGCAATATATACAAAGATTTCAACCGTCTACCTGTTCCATTCATTGTTCTACTTGTCGAAAGTTACAAATAATTTCCGATAAAGGATTAACCATTGGGGCTTATTGTTCACTTAAACTTGAAGAACAAAAAATTGGCGAATTGTACTGTTTGGATGCTTTGCATATATGTTTCTTATACTATGTAGAAGCAATATATACAAAGATTTCAACCGTCTACCTGTTCCATTCATTGTTCTACTTGTCGAAATTTACAAATAATTTCCGATAAAGGATTAACCATTGGGGCTTATTGTTCACTTAAACTTGAAGAACAAAAAATTGGCGAATGTACTGTTTGGATTCTTTGCATATATGTTTCTTAGACTATACAGAAGCAATATATACAATGATTTCAACAGTCTACCTGTTCCATTCATTGTTCTACTAGTTGAAATTTACAAATAATTTCCTTTAAAGGATTAACAATGGGGCTCGTAGTTCACTTAAACTTGAAGATCAAGAAATTGGCGAAAGGTACTGTTTGGATGCTTTGCATATATGTTTCTTAGATTATATAGTAGCAATATATACAAAGATTTCAACCATCTACCTGATCCATTCATTGTTCTACTTGTCGAAATTTACAAATAATTTCCTTTAAAGGATTAACAATGGGGCTCGTTGTTCACGTAAACTTGAAGAACAATAAATTGGCGAATTGTACTGTTTGGATGCTTTGCATATATGTTTCTTAGACTATGTAGAAGCAATATATACAAAGATTTCAACCGTCTACCTGTTCCATTCATTGTTCTACTTGTCGAAAGTTACAAATAATTTCCGATAAAGGATTAACCATTGGGGCTTATTGTTCACTTAAACTTGAAGAACAAAAAATTGGCGAATTGTACTGTTTGGATGCTTTGCATATATGTTTCTTAGACTATATAGAAGCAATATATACAAAGATTTCAACCGTCTACCTGTTCCATTCATTGTTCTACTTGTCGAAAGTTACAAATAATTTCCGATAAAGGATTAACCATTGGGGCTCATTGTTCACTTAAACTTGAAGAACAAAAAATTGGCGAATGGTACTGTTTGGATGCTTTGCATATATGTTTCTTAGACTATATAGAAGCAATATATACATTGATTTCAACCGGCTACCTGTTCCATTCATTGTTCTACTTGTCGCAAGTTACAAATAATTTCCGTTAAAGTATTAACAATGGGGCTCGTAGTTCACTTAAACTTGAAGATCAAATAATTGGCGAATTGTACTGTTCGGATTCTTTGCATATATGTTTCTTAGACTATACAGAAGCAATATATACAATGATTTCAACAGACTACCTGTTCCATTCATTGTTCTACTTGTTGAAATTTACAAATAATTTCCTTTAAAGGATTAACAATGGGGCTCGTAGTTCACTTAAACTTGAAGATCAAAAAATTGGCGAATGGTACTGTTTGGATGCTTTGCATATATGTTTCTTAGACTATATAGAAGCAATATATACAATGATTTCAACCGTCTACCTATTCCATTCATTGTTCTAATTGTCGAAAGTTACAAATAATTTCCTTTAAAGGATAAACAATGGGGCTCGTTGTTCACTTAAACTTGAAGAACAATGAATTGGCAAATTGTACTGTATGGATGCTTTGCATATATGTTTCTTAAACTATATAGAAGCAATATATACAATGATTTCAACAGTCTAACTGCTCTATTCATTGTTCTACTTGTAGAAAGTTACAAATAATTTCCCTTTCATGATTATCAATGGGACTCGTTGTTCACTTAAACTTGAAGAACAATAAATTGGCGAATGGTACTGTTTGGATTCTTTGCATATATGTTTCTTAGACTATACAGAAGCAATATATACAAAGATTTCAACCGTCTACCTGTTCCATTCATTGTTCTACTTGTCGAAATTTACAAATAATTTCCTTTAAAGGATTAACAATGGGGCTCGTTGTTCACTTAAACTTGAAGAACAATAAATTGGCGAATTGTACTGTTTGGATGCCTTGCATATATGTTTCTTAGACTATATAGAAGCAATATATACATAGATTTCAACCGTCTACCTGTTCCATTCATTGTTCTACTTGTCGAAAGTTACAAATAATTTCCGATATACGATTAACCATTGGGGCTCATTGTTCACTTAAACTTGAAGAACAAAAAATTGGCGAATGGTACTGTTTGGATGCTTTGCATATATGTTTCTTAGACTATATGGAAGCAATATATACAAAGATTTCAACCGTCTACGTGTTCCAATCATTGTTCTACTTGTCGAAATTTACTAATAATTTCCTTTAAAGGATTAACAATGGGGCTCGTAGTTCACTTGAACTTGAAGAACAAAAAATTGGCGAATGGTACTGTTTGGATGCTTTGCATATATGTTTCTTAGACTATATAAACGCAATATATACAAAGATTTCAACCGGCTACCTGTTCCATTCATTGTTCTACTTGTCGCAAGTTACAAATAATTTCCGTTAAAGTATTAACAATGGGGCTCGTAGTTCACTTAAACTTGAAGATCAAATAATTGACGAATTGTACTGTTTGGATTCTTTGCATATATGTTTCTTAGACTATACAGAAGCAATATATACAATGATTTCAACAGTCTACGTGTTCCAATCATTGTTCTACTTGTCGAAATTTACAAATAATTTCCTTTAAAGGATTAACAATGGGGCTCGTTGTTCACTTAAACGTGAAGAACAATAAATTGGCGTATTGTACTTTTTGGATGCTTTGCATATATGTTTCTTAGACTATATAGAAGCAATATATACAAAGATTTCAACCGTCTACGTGTTCCAATCATTGTTCTACTTGTCGAAATTTACAAATAATTTCCTTTAAAGGATTAACAATGGGGCTCGTTGTTCACTTAAACTTGAAGAACAATAAATTGGCGAATTGTACTGTTTGGATGCTTTGCATATATGTTTCTTAGACTATGTAGAAGCAATATATACAAAGATTTCAACCGTCTACCTGTTCCATTCATTGTTCTACTTGTCGAAAGTTACAAATAATTTCCGATAAAGGATTAACCATTGGGGCTTATTGTTCACTTAAACTTGAAGAACAAAAAATTGGCGAATTGTACTGTTTGGATGCTTTGCATATATGTTTCTTATACTATGTAGAAGCAATATATACAAAGATTTCAACCGTCTACCTGTTCCATTCATTGTTCTACTTGTCGAAATTTACAAATAATTTCCGATAAAGGATTAACCATTGGGGCTTATTGTTCACTTAAACTTGAAGAACAAAAAATTGGCGAATGTACTGTTTGGATTCTTTGCATATATGTTTCTTAGACTATACAGAAGCAATATATACAATGATTTCAACAGTCTACCTGTTCCATTCATTGTTCTACTAGTTGAAATTTACAAATAATTTCCTTTAAAGGATTAACAATGGGGCTCGTAGTTCACTTAAACTTGAAGATCAAAAAATTGGCGAAAGGTACTGTTTGGATGCTTTGCATATATGTTTCTTAGATTATATAGTAGCAATATATACAAAGATTTCAACCATCTACCTGATCCATTCATTGTTCTACTTGTCGAAATTTACAAATAATTTCCTTTAAAGGATTAACAATGGGGCTCGTTGTTCACGTAAACTTGAAGAACAATAAATTGGCGAATTGTACTGTTTGGATGCTTTGCATATATGTTTCTTAGACTATGTAGAAGCAATATATACAAAGATTTCAACCGTCTACCTGTTCCATTCATTGTTCTACTTGTCGAAAGTTACAAATAATTTCCGATAAAGGATTAACCATTGGGGCTTATTGTTCACTTAAACTTGAAGAACAAAAAATTGGCGAATTGTACTGTTTGGATGCTTTGCATATATGTTTCTTAGACTATATAGAAGCAATATATACAAAGATTTCAACCGTCTACCTGTTCCATTCATTGTTCTACTTGTCGAAAGTTACAAATAATTTCCGATAAAGGATTAACCATTGGGGCTCATTGTTCACTTAAACTTGAAGAACAAAAAATTGGCGAATGGTACTGTTTGGATGCTTTGCATATATGTTTCTTAGACTATATAGAAGCAATATATACATTGATTTCAACCGGCTACCTGTTCCATTCATTGTTCTACTTGTCGCAAGTTACAAATAATTTCCGTTAAAGTATTAACAATGGGGCTCGTAGTTCACTTAAACTTGAAGATCAAATAATTGGCGAATTGTACTGTTCGGATTCTTTGCATATATGTTTCTTAGACTATACAGAAGCAATATATACATTGATTTCAACAGACTACCTGTTCCATTCATTGTTCTACTTGTTGAAATTTACAAATAATTTCCTTTAAAGGATTAACAATGGGGCTCGTAGTTCACTTAAACTTGAAGATCAAAAAATTGGCGAATGGTACTGTTTGGATGCTTTGCATATATGTTTCTTAGATTATATAGTAGCAATATATACAAAGATTTCAACCGTCTACCTGTTCCATTCATTGTTCTACTTGTCGAAATTTACAAATAATTTCCTTTAAAGGATTAACAATGGGGCTCGTTGTTCACTTAAACTTGAAGAACAAAAAATTGGCGAATGGTACTGTTTGGATGCTTTGCATATATGTTTCTTAGACTATATAGAAGCAATATATACATTGATTTCAACCGTCTACCTGTTCCATTCATTGTTCTACTTGTCGAAATTTACAAATAATTTCCTTTAAAGGATTAACAATGGGGCTCGTTGTTCACTTAAACTTGAAGAACAATAAATTGCCGAATTGTACTGTTTGGATGCTTTGCATATATGTTTCTTAGACTATATAGAAGCAATATATACAAAGATTTCAACCGTCTACCTGTTCCATTCATTGTTCTACTTGTCGAAATGTACAAATAATTTCCTTTAAAGGATTAACAATGGGGCTCGTTGTTCACTTAAACTTGAAGAACAAAAAATTGGCGAATGGTACTGTTTGGATGCTTTGCATATATGTTTTTTAGACTATATAGAAGCAATATATACATTGGTTTCAACCGGCTACCTGTTCCATTCATTGTTCTACTTGTCGCAAGTTACAAATAATTTCCGTTAAAGTATTAACAATGGGGCTCGTAGTTCACTTAAACTTGAAGGTCAAATAATTGACGAATTGTACTGTTTGGATTCTTTGCATATATGTTTCTTAGACTATACAGAAGCAATATATACAATGATTTTAACAGTCTACCTGTTCCATTCATTGTTCTACTTGTTGAAATTTACAAATAATTTCCTTTAAAGGATTAACAATGGGGCTCGTAGTTCACTTAAACTTGAAGATCAAAAAATTGGCGAATGGTACTGTTTGGATGCTTTGCATATATGTTTCTTAGATTATATAGTAGCAATATATACAAAGATTTCAACCGTCTACCTGTTCCATTCATTGTTCTACTTGTCGAAATTTACAAATAATTTCCTTTAAAGGATTAACAATGGGGCTCGTTGTTCACTTAAACGTGAAGAACAATAAATTGGCGTATTGTACTGTTTGGATGCTTTGCATATATGTTTCTTAGACTATATAGAAGCAATATATACAAAGATTTCAACCGTCTACGTGTTCCAATCATTGTTCTACTTGTCGAAATTTACAAATAATTTCCTTTAAAGGATTAACAATGGGGCTCGTTGTTCACTTAAACTTGAAGAACAATAAATTGGCGAATTGTACTGTTTGGATGCTTTGCATATATGTTTCTTAGACTATGTAGAAGCAATATATACAAAGATTTCAACCGTCTACCTGTTCCATTCATTGTTCTACTTGTCGAAAGTTACAAATAATTTCCGATAAAGGATTAACCATTGGGGCTTATTGTTCACTTAAACTTGAAGAACAATAAATTCGCGAATTGTACTGTTTGGATGCTTTGCATATATGTTTCTTAGATTATATAGTAGCAATATATACAAAGATTTCAACCATCTACCTGATCCATTCATTGTTCTACTTTTCGAAATTTACAAATAATTTCCTTTAAAGGATTAACAATGGGGCTCGTTGTTCACTTAAACTTGAAGAACAATAAATTGCGAATTGTACTGTTTGGATGCTTTGCATATATGTTTCTTAGACTATCTAGAAGCAATATATACATTGATTTCAACCGGCTACCTGTTCCATTCATTGTTCTACTTGTCGCAAGTTACAAATAATTTCCGATAAAGGATTAACCATTGGGGCTCATTGTTCACTTAAACTTGAAGAACAAAAAATTGGCGAATGGTACTGTTTGGATGCTTTGCATATATGTTTCTTAGACTATATAGAAGCAATATATACATTGATTTCAACCGGCTACCTGTTCCATTCATTGTTCTACTTGTCGCAAGTTACAAATAATTTCCGTTAAAGTATTACCAATGGGGCTCGTAGTTCACTTAAACTTGAAGATCAAATAATTGACGAATTGTACTGTTTGGATTCTTTGCATATATGTTTCTTAGACTATACAGAAGCAATATATACAATGTTTTCAACAGTCTACCTGTTCCATTCATTGTTCTACTTGTTGAAATTTACAAATAATTTCCTTTAAAGGATTAACAATGGGGCTCGTAGTTCACTTAAACTTGAAGATCAAAAAATTGGCGAATGGTACTGTTTGCATGCTTTGCATATATGTTTCTTAGACTATATAGAAGCAATATATACATTGATTTCAACCGGCTACCTGTTCCATTCATTGTTCTACTTGTCGCAAGTTACAAATAATTTCCGTTAAAGTATTAACAATGGGGCTCGTAGTTCACTTAAACTTGAAGATCAAATAATTGGCGAATTGTACTGTTCGGATTCTTTGCATATATGTTTCTTAGACTATACAGAAGCAATATATACAATGATTTCAACAGACTACCTGTTCCATTCATTGTTCTACTTGTTGAAATTTACAAATAATTTCCTTTAAAGGATTAACAATGGGGCTCGTAGTTCACTTAAACTTGAAGATCAAAAAATTGGCGAATGGTACTGTTTGGATGCTTTGCATATATGTTTCTTAGATTATATAGTAGCAATATATACAAAGATTTCAACCGTCTACCTGTTCCATTCATTGTTCTACTTGTCGAAATTTACAAATAATTTCCTTTAAAGGATTAACAATGGGGCTCGTTGTTCACTTAAACTTGAAGAACAAAAAATTGGCGAATGGTACTGTTTGGATGCTTTGCATATATGTTTCTTAGACTATATAGAAGCAATATATACATTGATTTCAACCGTCTACCTGTTCCATTCATTGTTCTACTTGTCGAAATTTACAAATAATTTCCTTTAAAGGATTAACAATGGGGCTCGTTGTTCACTTAAACTTGAAGAACAATAAATTGCCGAATTGTACTGTTTGGATGCTTTGCATATATGTTTCTTAGACTATATAGAAGCAATATATACAAAGATTTCAACCGTCTACCTGTTCCATTCATTGTTCTACTTGTCGAAATGTACAAATAATTTCCTTTAAAGGATTAACAATGGGGCTCGTTGTTCACTTAAACTTGAAGAACAAAAAATTGGCGAATGGTACTGTTTGGATGCTTTGCATATATGTTTTTTAGACTATATAGAAGCAATATATACATTGGTTTCAACCGGCTACCTGTTCCATTCATTGTTCTACTTGTCGCAAGTTACAAATAATTTCCGTTAAAGTATTAACAATGGGGCTCGTAGTTCACTTAAACTTGAAGGTCAAATAATTGACGAATTGTACTGTTTGGATTCTTTGCATATATGTTTCTTAGACTATACAGAAGCAATATATACAATGATTTTAACAGTCTACCTGTTCCATTCATTGTTCTACTTGTTGAAATTTACAAATAATTTCCTTTAAAGGATTAACAATGGGGCTCGTAGTTCACTTAAACTTGAAGATCAAAAAATTGGCGAATGGTACTGTTTGGATGCTTTGCATATATGTTTCTTAGATTATATAGTAGCAATATATACAAAGATTTCAACCGTCTACCTGTTCCATTCATTGTTCTACTTGTCGAAATTTACAAATAATTTCCTTTAAAGGATTAACAATGGGGCTCGTTGTTCACTTAAACGTGAAGAACAATAAATTGGCGTATTGTACTGTTTGGATGCTTTGCATATATGTTTCTTAGACTATATAGAAGCAATATATACAAAGATTTCAACCGTCTACGTGTTCCAATCATTGTTCTACTTGTCGAAATTTACAAATAATTTCCTTTAAAGGATTAACAATGGGGCTCGTTGTTCACTTAAACTTGAAGAACAATAAATTGGCGAATTGTACTGTTTGGATGCTTTGCATATATGTTTCTTAGACTATGTAGAAGCAATATATACAAAGATTTCAACCGTCTACCTGTTCCATTCATTGTTCTACTTGTCGAAAGTTACAAATAATTTCCGATAAAGGATTAACCATTGGGGCTTATTGTTCACTTAAACTTGAAGAACAATAAATTCGCGAATTGTACTGTTTGGATGCTTTGCATATATGTTTCTTAGATTATATAGTAGCAATATATACAAAGATTTCAACCATCTACCTGATCCATTCATTGTTCTACTTGTCGAAATTTACAAATAATTTCCTTTAAAGGATTAACAATGGGGCTCGTTGTTCACTTAAACTTGAAGAACAATAAATTGCGAATTGTACTGTTTGGATGCTTTGCATATATGTTTCTTAGACTATCTAGAAGCAATATATACATTGATTTCAACCGGCTACCTGTTCCATTCATTGTTCTACTTGTCGCAAGTTACAAATAATTTCCGATAAAGGATTAACCATTGGGGCTCATTGTTCACTTAAACTTGAAGAACAAAAAATTGGCGAATGGTACTGTTTGGATGCTTTGCATATATGTTTCTTAGACTATATAGAAGCAATATATACATTGATTTCAACCGGCTACCTGTTCCATTCATTGTTCTACTTGTCGCAAGTTACAAATAATTTCCGTTAAAGTATTACCAATGGGGCTCGTAGTTCACTTAAACTTGAAGATCAAATAATTGACGAATTGTACTGTTTGGATTCTTTGCATATATGTTTCTTAGACTATACAGAAGCAATATATACAATGTTTTCAACAGTCTACCTGTTCCATTCATTGTTCTACTTGTTGAAATTTACAAATAATTTCCTTTAAAGGATTAACAATGGGGCTCGTAGTTCACTTAAACTTGAAGATCAAAAAATTGGCGAATGGTACTGTTTGCATGCTTTGCATATATGTTTCTTAGATTATATAGTAGCACTATATACAAAGATTTCAACCGTCTACCTGTTCCATTCATTGTTCTACTTGTCGAAATTTACAAATAATTTCCTTTAAAGGATTAACAATGGGGCTCGTTGTTCACTTAAACTTGAAGAACAATAAATTGGCGAATTGTACTGTTTGGATGCTTTGCATATATGTTTCTTAGACTATATAGAAGCAATATATACAAAGATTTCAACCGTCTACCTGTTCCATTCATTGTTCTACTTGTCGCAAGTTACAAATAATTTCCGTTAAAGTATTAACAATGGGGCTCGTAGTTCACTTAAACTTGAAGATCAAATAATTGGCGAATTGTACTGTTTGGATTCTTTGCATATATGTTTCTTAGACTATATAGAAGCAATATATACAAAGATTTCAACCGTCTACCTGTTCCATTCCTTGTTCTACTTGTCGAAAGTTACAAATAATTTCCCTTTAATGATTATCAGTGGGGTTCGTTGTTCACTTAAACTTGAAGAACAATAAATTGGCGAATGGTACTGTTTGGATGCTTTGCATATATGTTTCTTAGACTATATAGAAGCAATATATACAATGATTTCAACCGTCTACCTATTCCATTCATTGTTCTAATTGTCGAAAGTTACAAATAATTTCCTTTAAAGGATAAACAATGGGGCTCGTTGTTCACTTAAACTTGAAGAACAATGAATTGGCGAATTGTACTGTATGGATGCTTTGCATATATGTTTCTTAAACTATATAGAAGCAATATATACAATGATTTCAACAGTCTAACTGCTCTATTCATTGTTCTACTTGTAGAAAGTTACAAATAATTTCCCTTTCATGATTATCAATGGGACTCGTTGTTCACTTAAACTTGAAGAACAATAAATTGGCGAATGGTACTGTTTGGATTCTTTGCATATATGTTTCTTAGACTATACAGAAGCAATATATACAAAGATTTCAACCGTCTACCTGTTCCAATCATTGTTCTACTTGTCGAAATTTACTAATAATTTCCTTTAAAGGATTAACAATGGGGCTCGTGGTTCACTTGAACTTGAAGAACAAAAAATTGGCGAATGGTACTGTTTGGATGCTTTGCATATATGTTTCTTAGACTATATAAACGCAATATATACAAAGATTTCAACCGTCTACCTGTTCCATTCATTGTTCTACTTGTCGAAAGTTACAAATAATTTCCGATAAAGGATTAACCATTGGGGCTCGTTGTTCACTTAAACTTGAAGAACAAAAAATTGGCGAATGGTACTGTTTGGATGCTTTGCATATATGTTTCTTAGACTATATAGATGCAATATATACATTGATTTCAACCGGCTACCTGTTCCATTCATTGTTCTACTTGTCGCAAGTTACAAATAATTTCCGTTAAAGTATTAACAATGGGGCTCGTAGTTCACTTAAACTTGAAGATCAAATAATTGACGAATTGTACTGTTTGGATTCTTTGCATATATGTTTCTTAGACTATACAGAAGCAATATATACAATGATTTCAACAGTCTACGTGTTCCAATCATTGTTCTACTTGTCGAAATTTACAAATAATTTCCTTTAAAGGATTAACGATGGGGCTCGTTGTTCACTTAAACGTGAAGAACAATAAATTGGCGTATTGTACTTTTTGGATGCTTTGCATATATGTTTCTTAGACTATATAGAAGCAATATATACAAAGATTTCAACCGTCTACGTGTTCCAATCATTGTTCTACTTGTCGAAATTTACAAATAATTTCCTTTAAAGGATTAACAATGGGGCTCGTTGTTCACTTAAACTTGAAGAACAATAAATTCGCGAATTGTACTGTTTGGATGCTTTGCATATATGTTTCTTAGACTATATAGAAGCAATATATACATTGGTTTCAACCGGCTATCTGTTCCATTCATTGTTCTACTTGTCGCAAGTTACAAATAATTTCCGTTAAAGTATTAACAATGGGGCTCGTAGTTCACTTAAACTTGAAGATCAAATAATTGGCGACTTGTACTGTTTGGATGCTTTGCATATATGTTTCTTAGACCATATAGAAGCAATATATACAATGATTTCAACAGTCTACCTGTTCCATTCATTGTTCTACTTGTCGAAAGATACAAATAATTTCCGTTAAGGGATTAACAATGGGGCTCGTAGTTCACTTAAACTTGAAGAACAAAAAATTGGCGAATGGTACTGTTTGGATGCTTTGCATATATGTTTCGTAGACTATATAGAAGCAATATATACAATGATTTCAACCGTCTACATGATCCATTCATTGTTCTTCTTGTCGAAATTTAGAAATAATTTCCTTTAAAGGATTAACAATGGGGCTCGTAGTTCACTTAAACTTGAAGAACAAAAAATTGGCGAATTGTACTGTTTGGATGCTTTTCATATATGTTTCATAGACTATTTAGAAGCAATATATAGAAAGATTTCACCCGTCTACCTGTACTATTCATTGTTCTACTTGTAGAAAGTTACAAATAATTTCCATTTCATGATTATCAATGGGGCTCGCTGTTCACTTAAACTTGAAGATCAAAAAATTGACGATTGTTACCGTTTAGATGCTTTGCATATATGTTTCTTAGATTATATAGAAGCAATATATACAAAGATTTCAACCGTCTACCTGTTCCATTCATTGTTCTACTTGTCGAAAATTACAAATAATTTCCGATAAAGGATTAACAATGGGGCTCGTAGTTCACTTAAACTTGAAGAACAAAAAATTGGCGAATTGTACTGTTTGGATGCTTTGCATATATGTTTCTTAGATTATATAGAAGCAATATATACAATGATTTCAACCGTCTACCTGTTCCATTCCTTGTTCTACTTGTCGAAAGTTACAAATAATTTCCCTTTAATGATTAGTAGTGGGGTTCGTTGTTCACTTAAACTTGAAGAACAATAAATTGGCGAATGGTACTGTTTGGATGCTTTGCATATATGTTTCTTAGACTATATAGAAGCAATATATACAAAGATTTCGAGCGTCTACCTGTTCCATTCATTGTTCTACTTGTCGAAAGTTACAAATAATTTCCGATAAAGGATTAACCATTGGGGCTCATTGTTCACTTAAACTTGAAGAACAAGAAATTGGCGAATTGTACTGTTTGGATGCTTTGCATATATGTTTCTTAGACTATATAGAAGCAATATATACAAAGATTTCAACCGTCTACCTGTTCCATTAATTGTTCTACTTGTCGAAATTTACAAATAATTTCCTTTAAAGGATTAACAATGGGGCTCGTAGTTCACTTAAACTTGAAGAACAAAAAATTGGCGAATGGTACTGTTTGGATGCTTTACATATATGTTTCTTAGACTATATAGAAGCAATATATACAATGATTTCAACCGTCTACCTGTTCCATTCATTGTTCTACTTGTCGACAGTTTCAAATAATTTCCGTTAAGGGATTAACAATGGGGATCGTAGTTTACTTATACTTGAAGAACAAAAAATTGGCGAATTGTACTGTTTGGATGCTTTGCATATATGTTTCTTAGACCATATAGGAGCAATATATACAATGATTTCAACAGTCTACCTGTTCCATTCATTGTTCTACTTGTCGAAAGATACAAATAATTTCCGTTAAGGGATTAACAATGGGGCTCGTAGTTCACTTAAACTTGAAGAGCAAAAAATTGGCGAATTGTACTGTTTGGATGCTTTTCATATATGTTTCATAGACTATTTAGAAGCAATATATAGAAAGATTTCACCCGTCTACCTGTACTATTCATTGTTCTACTTGTAGAAAGTTACAAATAATTTCCATTTCATGATTATCAATGGGGCTCGCTGTTCACTTAAACTTGAAGATCAAAAAATTGACGATTGTTACCGTTTAGATGCTTTGCATATATGTTTCTTAGATTATATAGAAGCAATATATACAAAGATTTCAACCGTCTACCTGTTCCATTCATTGTTCTACTTGTCGAAAATTACAAATAATTTCCGATAAAGGATTAACAATGGGGCTCGTAGTTCACTTAAACTTGAAGAACAAAAAATTGGCGAATTGTACTGTTTGGATGCTTTGCATATATGTTTCTTAGATTATATAGAAGCAATATATACAATGATTTCAACCGTCTACCTGTTCCATTCCTTGTTCTACTTGTCGAAAGTTACAAATAATTTCCCTTTAATGATTAGTAGTGGGGTTCGTTGTTCACTTAAACTTGAAGAACAATAAATTGGCGAATGGTACTGTTTGGATGCTTTGCATATATGTTTCTTAGACTATATAGAAGCAATATATACAAAGATTTCGAGCGTCTACCTGTTCCATTCATTGTTCTACTTGTCGAAAGTTACAAATAATTTCCGATAAAGGATTAACCATTGGGGCTCATTGTTCACTTAAACTTGAAGAACAAGAAATTGGCGAATTGTACTGTTTGGATGCTTTGCATATATGTTTCTTAGACTATATAGAAGCAATATATACAAAGATTTCAACCGTCTACCTGTTCCATTAATTGTTCTACTTGTCGAAATTTACAAATAATTTCCTTTAAAGGATTAACAATGGGGCTCGTAGTTCACTTAAACTTGAAGAACAAAAAATTGGCGAATGGTACTGTTTGGATGCTTTACATATATGTTTCTTAGACTATATAGAAGCAATATATACAATGATTTCAACCGTCTACCTGTTCCATTCATTGTTCTACTTGTCGACAGTTTCAAATAATTTCCGTTAAGGGATTAACAATGGGGATCGTAGTTTACTTATACTTGAAGAACAAAAAATTGGCGAATTGTACTGTTTGGATGCTTTGCATATATGTTTCTTAGACCATATAGGAGCAATATATACAATGATTTCAACAGTCTACCTGTTCCATTCATTGTTCTACTTGTCGAAAGATACAAATAATTTCCGTTAAGGGATTAACAATGGGGCTCGTAGTTCACTTAAACTTGAAGAGCAAAAAATTGGCGAATTGTACTGTTTGGACGCTATGCATATATGTTTCTTAGACTATATAGAAGCAATATATACAATGATTTCAACAGTCTACCTGTTCCATTCATTGTTCTACTTGTCGAAATTTACAAATAATTTCCTTTAAAGGATTAACAATGGGGCTCGTAGTTCACTTAATCTTGAAGAACAAAAAATTGGCGAATTGTACTGTTTGGATTCTTTGCATATATGTTTCTTAGACTATATAGAAGCAATATATACAAAGATTTCAACCGTCTACCTGTTCCATTCCTTGTTCTACTTGTCGAAAGTTACAAATAATTTCCCTTTAATGATTATCAGTGGGGTTCGTTGTTCACTTAAACTTGAAGAACAATAAATTGGCGAATGGTACTGTTTGGATGCTTTGCATATATGTTTCTTAGACTATATAGAAGCAATATATACAAAGATTTCGAGCGTCTACCTGTTCCATTCATTGTTCTACTTGTCGAAAGTTACAAATAATTTCCGATAAAGGATTAACCATTGGGGCTCATTGTTCACTTAAACTTGAAGAACAAAAAATTGGCGAATTGTACTGTTTGGATGCTTTGCATATATGTTTCTTAGACTATATAGAAGCAATATATACAAAGATTTCAACCGTCTACCTGTTCCATTCATTGTTCTACTTGTCGAAATTTACAAATAATTTCCTTTAAAGTATTAACAATGGGGCTCGTAGTTCACTTAAACTTGAAGAACAAAAAATTGGCGAATGGTACTGTTTGGATGCTTTACATATATGTTTCTTAGACTATATAGAAGCAATATATACAATGATTTCAACCGTCTACCTGTTCCATTCATTGTTCTACTTGTCGACAGTTTCAAATAATTTCCGTTAAGGGATTAACAATGGGGATCGTAGTTTACTTAAACTTGAAGAACAAAAAATTGGCGAATTGTACTGTTTGGATGCTTTGCATATATGTTTCTTAGACCATATAGAAGCAATATATACAATGATTTCAACAGTCTACCTGTTCCATTCATTGTTCTACTTGTCGAAAGATACAAATAATTTCCGTTAAGGGATTAACAATGGGGCTCGTAGTTCACTTAAACTTGAAGAACAAAAAATTGGCGAATGGTACTGTTTGGATGCTTTGCATATATGTTTCGCAGACTATATAGAAGCAATATATACAATGATTTCAACCGTCTACATGATCCATTCATTGTTCTACTTGTCGAAATTTAGAAATAATTTCCTTTAAAGGATTAACAATGGGGCTCGTAGTTCACTTAAACTTGAAGAACAAAAAATTGGCGAATTGAACTGTTTGGATGCTTTTCATATATGTTTCATAGACTATTTAGAAGCAATATATAGAAAGATTTCACCCGTCTACCTGTACTATTCATTGTTCTACTTGTAGAAAGTTACAAATAATTTCCATTTCATGATTATCAATGGGGCTCGCTGTTCACTTAAACTTGAAGATCAAAAAATTGACGATTGTTACCGTTTAGATGCTTTGCATATATGTTTCTTAGATTATATAGAAGCAATATATACAAAGATTTCAACCGTCTACCTGTTCCATTCATTGTTCTACTTGTCGAAAATTAAAAATAATTTCCGATAAAGGATTAACAATGGGGCTCGTAGATCACTTAAACTTGAAGAACAAAAAATTGGCGAATGGTACTGTTTGGATGCTTTGAAGATATGTTTCTTAGATTATATAGAAGCAATATATACAATGATTTCAACCGTCTACCTGTTCCATCGATTGTTCTACTTGTCGAAAATTACAAGTAATTTCCGATAAAGGATTAACCATTGGGGCTCATTGTTCACTTAAACTTGAACAACAAAAAATTGGCGAATGGTACTGTTTGGATGCTTTGCATATATGTTTCTTAGACTATATAGAGGCAATATATAAAAAGATTTCAACCGTCTACCAGTTCCATTCATTGTTCTACTTGTCGAAAGTTACAAATAATTTCCGTTAAAGTTTTAACAATGGGGCTCGTAGTTCACTTAAACATGAAGATGAAATAATTGGCGATTTGTACTGTTTGGATGCTTTGCATATATGTTTCTTAGATTATATAGAAGCAATATATACAAAGATTTCAACTGTCTACCTGTTCCATTCATTGTTCTACTTGTCGAAAATTACAAATAATTTCCGATAAAGGATTAACCATTGGGGCTAATTGTTCACTTAAACTTGAAGAACAAAAAATTGTCGAATTGTACTATTTGGATGCTTTGCATATATGTTTCTTAGACTATATAGATGCAATATATACATTGATTTCAACCGGCTACCTGTTCCATTCATTGTTCTACTTGTCGCAAGTTACAAATAATTTGCGTTAAAGTATTAACAATGGGGCTCGTAGTTCACTTAAACTTGAAGATCAAATAATTGACGAATTGTACTGTTTGGATTCTTTGCATATATGTTTCTTAGACTATACAGAAGCAATATATACAATGATTTCAACAGTATACCTGTTCCATTCATTGTTCTACTTGTTGAAATTTACAAATAATTTCCTTTAAAGGATTAACAATGGGGCTCGTAGTTCACTTAAACTTGAAGATCAAAAAATTGGCGAATGGTACTGTTTGGATGCTTTGCATATATGTTTCTTAGATTATATAGTAGCAATATATACAAAGATTTCAACCGTCTACCTGTTCCATTCATTGTTCTACTTGTCGAAATATACAAATAATTTCCTTTAAAGGATTAACAATGGGGCTCGTTGTTCACTTAAACTTGAAGAACAAAAAATTGGCGAATGGTACTGTTTGGATGCTTTGCATATATGTTTCTTAGACTATATAGAAGCAATATATACATTGATTTCAACCGTCTACCTGTTCCATTCATTGTTCTACTTGTCGAAATTTACAAATAATTTCCTTTAAAGGATTAACAATGGGGCTCGTTGTTCACTTAAACTTGAAGAACAATAAATTGGCGAATTGTACTGTTTGGATGCTTTGCATATATGTTTCTTAAACTATATAGAAGCAATATATACAATGATTTCAACAGTCTAACTGCTCTATTCATTGTTCTACTTGTAGAAAGTTACAAATAATTTCCCTTTCATGATTATCAATGGGACTCGTTGTTCACTTAAACTTGAAGAACAATAAATTGGCGAATGGTACTGTTTGGATTCTTTGCATATATGTTTCTTAGACTATACAGAAGCAATATATACAAAGATTTCAACCGTCTACCTGTTCCATTCATTGTTCTACTTGTCGAAATTTACAAATAATTTCCTTTAAAGGATTAACAATGGGGCTCGTTGTTCACTTAAACTTGAAGAACAATAAATTGGCGAATTGTACTGTTTGGATGCCTTGCATATATGTTTCTTAGACTATATAGAAGCAATATATACATAGATTTCAACCGTCTACCTGTTCCATTCATTGTTCTACTTGTCGAAAGTTACAAATAATTTCCGATATACGATTAACCATTGGGGCTCATTGTTCACTTAAACTTGAAGAACAAAAAATTGGCGAATGGTACTGTTTGGATGCTTTGCATATATGTTTCTTAGACTATATGGAAGCAATATATACAAAGATTTCAACCGTCTACGTGTTCCAATCATTGTTCTACTTGTCGAAATTTACAAATAATTTCCTTTAAAGGATTAACAATGGGGCTCGTAGTTCACTTGAACTTGAAGAACAAAAAATTGGCGAATGGTACTGTTTGGATGCTTTGCATATATGTTTCTTAGACTATATAAACGCAATATATACAAAGATTTCAACCGTCTACCTGTTCCATTCATTGTTCTACTTGTCGAAAGTTACAAATAATTTCCGATAAAGGATTAACCATTGGGGCTCGTTGTTCACTTAAACTTGAAGAACAAAAAATTGGCGAATGGTACTGTTTGGATGCTTTGCATATATGTTTCTTAGACTATATAGATGCAATATATACATTGATTTCAACCGGCTACCTGTTCCATTCATTGTTCTACTTGTCGCAAGTTACAAATAATTTCCGTTAAAGTATTAACAATGGGGCTCGTAGTTCACTTAAACTTGAAGATCAAATAATTGACGAATTGTACTGTTTGGATTCTTTGCATATATGTTTCTTAGACTATACAGAAGCAATATATACAATGATTTCAACAGTCTACCTGTTCCATTCATTGTTCTACTTGTTGAAATTTACAAATAATTTCCTTTAAAGGATTAACAATGGGGCTCGTAGTTCACTTAAACTTGAAGATCAAAAAATTGGCGAATGGTACTGTTTGGATGCTTTGCATATATGTTTCTTAGATTATATAGTAGCAATATATACAAAGATTTCAACCGTCTACCTGTTCCATTCATTGTTCTACTTGTCGAAATTTACAAATAATTTCCTTTAAAGGATTAACAATGGGGCTCGTTGTTCACTTAAACGTGAAGAACAATAAATTGGCGTATTGTACTTTTTGGATGCTTTGCATATATGTTTCTTAGACTATATAGAAGCAATATATACAAAGATTTCAACCGTCTACGTGTTCCAATCATTGTTCTACTTGTCGAAATTTACAAATAATTTCCTTTAAAGGATTAACAATGGGGCTCGTAGTTCACTTAAACTTGAAGATCAAATAATTGACGAATTGTACTGTTTGGATTCTTTGCATATATGTTTCTTAGACTATACAGAAGCAATATATACAATGATTTCAACAGTCTACCTGTTCCATTCATTGTTCTACTTGTTGAAATTTACAAATAATTTCCTTTAAAGGATTAACAATGGGGCTCGTAGTTCACTTAAACTTGAAGATCAAAAAATTGGCGAATGGTACTGTTTGGATGCTGTGCATATATGTTTCTTAGATTATATAGTAGCAATATATACAAAGATTTCAACCGTCTACCTGTTCCAATCATTGTTCTACTTGTCAAAATTTACAAATAATTTCCTTTAAAGGATTAACAATGGGGCTCGTAGTTCACTTGAACTTGAAGAACAAAAAATTGGCGAATGGTACTGTTTGGATGCTTTGCATATATGTTTCTTAGACTATATAAACGCAATATATACAAAGATTTCAACCGTCTACCTGTTCCATTCATTGTTCTACTTGTCGAAATTTACAAATAATTTCCTTTAAAGGATTAACAATGGGGCTCGTTGTTCACTTAAACGTGAAGAACAATAAATTGGCGTATTGTACTTTTTGGATGCTTTGCATATATGTTTCTTAGACTATATAGAAGCAATATATACAAAGATTTCAACCGTCTACGTGTTCCAATCATTGTTCTACTTGTCGAAATTTACAAATAATTTCCTTTAAAGGATTAACAATAGGGCTCGTTGTTCACTTAAACTTGAAGAACAATAAATTCGCGAATTGTACTGTTTGGATGCTTTGCATATATGTTTCTTAGACTATATAGAAGCAATATATACATTGGTTTCAACCGGCTACCTGTTCCATTCATTGTTCTACTTGTCGCAAGTTACAAATAATTTCCGTTAAAGTATTAACAATGGGGCTCGTAGTTCACTTAAACTTGAAGATCAAATAATTGGCGAATTGTACTGTTTGGATTCTTTGCATATATGGTTCTTAGACTATACAGAAGCAATATATACAATGATTTCAACAGTCTACCTGTTCCATTCATTGTTCTACTTGTTGAAATTTACAAATAATTTCCTTTAAAGGATTAACAATGGGGCTCGTAGTTCACTTAAACTTGAAGATCAAAAAATTGGCGAATGGTACTGTTTGGATGCTGTGCATATATGTTTCTTAGATTATATAGTAGCAATATATACAAAGATTTCAACCGTCTACCTGTTCCAATCATTGTTCTACTTGTCAAAATTTACAAATAATTTCCTTTAAAGGATTAACAATGGGGCTCGTAGTTCACTTGAACTTGAAGAACAAAAAATTGGCGAATGGTACTGTTTGGATGCTTTGCATATATGTTTCTTAGACTATATAAACGCAATATATACAAAGATTTCAACCGTCTACCTGTTCCATTCATTGTTCTACTTGTCGAAATTTACAAATAATTTCCTTTAAAGGATTAACAATGGGGCTCGTTGTTCACTTAAACGTGAAGAACAATAAATTGGCGTATTGTACTTTTTGGATGCTTTGCATATATGTTTCTTAGACTATATAGAAGCAATATATACAAAGATTTCAACCGTCTACGTGTTCCAATCATTGTTCTACTTGTCGAAATTTACAAATAATTTCCTTTAAAGGATTAACAATAGGGCTCGTTGTTCACTTAAACTTGAAGAACAATAAATTCGCGAATTGTACTGTTTGGATGCTTTGCATATATGTTTCTTAGACTATATAGAAGCAATATATACATTGGTTTCAACCGGCTACCTGTTCCATTCATTGTTCTACTTGTCGCAAGTTACAAATAATTTCCGTTAAAGTATTAACAATGGGGCTCGTAGTTCACTTAAACTTGAAGATCAAATAATTGGCGAATTGTACTGTTTGGATTCTTTGCATATATGGTTCTTAGACTATACAGAAGCAATATATACAATGATTTCAACAGTCTACCTGTTCCATTCATTGTTCTACTTGTCGAAATTTACAAATAATTTCCTTTAAAGGATTAACAATGGGGCTCGTTGTTCACTTAAACTTGAAGAACAATAAATTGGCGAATTGTACTGTTTGGATGCTTTGCATATATGTTTCTTAGACTATATAGAAGCAATATATACAAAGATTTCAACCGTCTACCTGTTCCATTCATTGTTCTACTTGTCGAAAGTTACAAATAATTTCCGATAAAGGATTAACCATTGGGGCTCGTTGTTCACTTAAACTTGAAGAACAAAAAATTGGCGAATGGTACTGTTTGGATGCATTGCATATATGTTTCTTAGACTATATAGAAGCAATATATACATTGATTTCAACCGGCTACCTGTTCCATTCATTGTTCTACTTGTCGAAAGTTACAAATAATTTCCGTTAAAGTATTAACAATGGGGCTCGTAGTTCACTTAAACTTGAAGATCAAATAATTGACGAATTGTACTGTTTGGATGCTTTGCATATATGTTTCTTAGATTATATAGTAGCAATATATACAAAGATTTCAACCGTCTACCTGTCCCATTCATTGTTCTACTTGTTGAAATTTACAAATAATTTCCTTTAAAGGATTAACAATGGGGCTCGTAGTTCACTTAAACTTGAAGATCAAAAAATTGGCGAATGGTACTGTTTGAATGCTTTGCATATATGTTTCTTAGACTATATAGAAGCAATATATACAAAGATTTCAACCGTCTACCTGATCCATTCATTGTTCTACTTGTCGAAAATTACAAATAATTTCCGATAAAGGATTAACCATTGGGGCTAATTGTTCACTTAAACTTGAAGAACAAAAAATTGTCGAATTGTACTATTTGGATGCTTTGCATATATGTTTCTTAGACTATATAGAAGCAATATATACAATGATTTCAACCGTCTACCAGTTCCATTCATTGTTCTACTTGTCGAAAGTTACAAATAATTTCCGTTAAGGGATTAACAATGGGGATCGTAGTTTACTTAAACTTGAAGAACAAAAAATTGGCGAATTGTACTGTTTGGATGATTTGCAGATATGCTTCTTAGACTATATAGAAGCAATACATACAAAGATTTCAACCGTCTACGTGTTCCAATCATTGTTCTACTTGTCGAAAATTACAAATAATTTCCGATAAAGGATTAACCATTGGGGCTCATTGTTCACTTAAACTTGAAGAACAAAAAATTGGCGAATGGTACTGTTTGGATGCTTTGTGTATATGTTTCTTAGACTATATAGAAGCAATATATACAATGATTTCAACAGTCTACCTGTTCCATTCATTGTTCTACTTGTCGAAATTTACAAATAATTTCCTTTAAAGGATTAACAATTGGGCTCGTAGTTCACTTAAACTTGAAGAACAAAAAATTGGCGAATTGTACTGTTTGGATGCTTTGAATATATGTTTCTTAGATTATTTAGAAGCAATATATAGAAAGATTTCACCCGTCTACCTGTACTATTCATTGTTCTACTTGTAGAAAGTTACAAATAATTTCCATTTCATGATTATCAATGGGGCTCGCTGTTCACTTAAACTTGAAGATCAAAAAATTGGCGATTGTTACTGTTTAGATGCTTTGCATATGTGTCTCTTAGATTATATAGAAGCAATATATACAATGATTTCAACCGTCTACCTGTTCCATTCATTGTTCTACTTGTCGACAGTTACAAATAATTTCCGTTAAGGGATTAACAATGGGGATCGTAGTTTACTTAAACTTGAAGAACAAAAAATTGGCGAATTGTACTGTTTGGATGCTTAGCATATATGTTTCTTAGACTATATAGAAGCAATATATACAATGATTTCAACAGTCAACCTGTTCCATTCATTGTTCTACTTGTCGAAATTTACAAATAATTACCTTTAAAGGATTAACAATGGGGCTCGTAGTTCACTTAAACTTGAAGAACAAAAAATTGGCGAATGGTACTGTTTGGATGCTTTGCATATATGTTTCGTAGATTATATAGAAGCAATATATACAATGATTTCAACCGTCTACCTGTTCCATTCATTGTTCTACTTGTCAAAAGTTTCAAATAATTTCCGTTAAGGGATTAACAATGGGGATCGTAGTTTACTTAAACTTGAAGAACAAAAAATTGGCGAATTGTACTGTTTGGATGCTTTGCATATATGTTTCGTAGATTATATAGAAGCAATATATATAATTATTTCAACCGTCTACCTGATCCATTCATTGTTCTACTTGTCGAAATTTACAAATAATTTCCTTTAAAGGATTAACAATGTGGCTCGTAGTTCACTTAAACTTGAAGAACAAAAAATTGGCGGATGGTACTGTATGGATGCTTTGCATATATGTTTCTTAGACTATTTAGAAGCAATATATAGAAAGATTTCAACCGTCTACCTGTACTATTCATTGTTCTACTTGTAGAAAGTTACAAATAATTTCCATTTCAAAATTATCAATGGGGCTCGCTGTTCACATAAACTTGAAGATAAAAAAATTGGCGATTGTTACTGTTTGGATGCTTTGCATATATGTTTCTTAGACTATTTAGAAGCAATATATAGAAAGATTTCACCCGTCTACCTGTACTATTCATTGTTCTACTTGTCGAAAGTTACAAATAATTACCGGTAAAGGATTAACCATTGGGGCTCACTGTTCGCTTAAACTTGAAGAACAAAAAATTGGCGAATTGTACTGTTTGGATGCTTTGCATATATGTTTCTTTGACTATTTAGAAGCAATATATAGAAAGATTTCACACGTCTACGTGTTCCAATCATTGTTCTACTTATCGAAAGTTACAAATAATTTCCGATAAAGGATTAACAATGGGTCTCATTGTTCACTTAAACTTGAAGAACAAAAAATTGGCGAATGGTACTGTTTGGATGCTTTGCATATATGTTTCTTAGACTATTTAGAAGCAATATATAGAAAGATTTCACCCGTCTACCTGTACTATTCATTGTTCTACTTGTAGAAAGTTACAAATAATTTCCATTTCATGATTATCAATGGGGCTCGCTGTTCACTTAAACTTGAAGATCAAAAAATTGGCGATTGTTACTGTTTAGATGCTTTGCATATAGGTTTCTTAGACTATATAGAAGCAATATATACAAAGATTTCAACCGTCTACCTGTTCCATTCATTGTTCTACTTGTCGAAAGTTACAAATAATTTCCGATAAAGGATTAACAATGGGGCTCGTAGTTCACTTAAACATGAAGATGAAATAATTGGCGAATTGTACTGTTTGGATGCTTTGCACATATGTTTCTTAGACTATATAGAAGCAATATATACAAAGATTTCAACTGTCTACCTGTTCCATTCATTGTTCTACTTGTCGAAAGTTACAAATAATTTCCGATAAAGGATTAACCATTGGGGCTCATTGTTCACTTAAACTGGAGGAACAAAAAATTGGCGAATTGTACTGTTTGGATGCTTTGCATATATGTTTCTTAGACTATATAGAAGCAACATATACAAAGATTTCAACCGTCTACCTGTTCTATTCATTGTTCTACTTGTCGAAATTTACAAATAATTTCCTTTAAAGGATTAACAATGGGGCTCGTTGTTCACTTAAACTTGAAGAACAATAAATTGGCGAATTGTACTGTTTGGATGCTTTGCATATATGTTTCTTAGACTATATAGAAGCAATATATACAAAGATTTCAACCGTCTACATGTTACATTCATTGTTCTACTTGTCGAAAGTTACAAATAATTACCGATAAAGGATTAACCATTGGGGCTCACTGTTCACTTAAACTTGAAGAATAAAAAATTGGCGAATTGTACTGTTTGGATGCTTTGCATATATGTTTCTTAGACTATATAGAAGCAATATATACAAAGATTTCAACCGTCTACCTGTTCCATTCATTGTACTACTTGTCGAAAATTACAAATAATTTCCGATAAAGGATTAACAATGGGGCTCGTAGTTCACTTAAACTTGAAGAGCAAAAAATTGGCGAATTGTACTGTTTGGCCGCTTTGCATTTATGTTTCTTGGACTATATAGAAGCAATATATACAATGATTTCAACCGTCTACGTGTTCCAATCATTGTTCTACTTATCGAAATTTACAAATAATTTCCGTTAAAGGATTAACAATGGGGCTCGTAGTTCACTTAAACTTGAAGAACAAAAAATTGGCGAATTGTACTGTTTGGATGCTTTGCATATATGTTTCTTAGACTATACTGAAGCAATATATACAAAGATTTCAACCGTCTACATGTTCCATTCATTGTTCTACTTGTCGAAAATTACAAATAATTTCCGATAAAGGATTAACCATTGGGGCTCATTGTTCACTTAAACTTGAAGAACAATAAATTGGCGAATTCTACTGTTTGGATGCTTTGCATATATGTTTCTTAGACTATGTAGACGCAATATATACAAGGATTTCAACCGTCTACCTATTCCATTAATTGTTCTACTTGCCGAAATTTACAAATAATTTCCTTTAAAGGATTAACAATGGGGCTCATTGTTCACTTAAACTTGAAGAACAAAAAATTGGCGAATGGTACTGTTTGGATGCTTTGCATATATGTTTCTTAGATTATATAGAAGCAATATATACAAAGATTTCAAACGTCTACCTGTTCCATTCATTGTTCTACTTGTCGCAAGTTACAAATAATTTCCGTTAAAGTATTAACAATGGGGCTGGTAGTTCACTTAAACTTGAAGATCAAATAATTGGCGAATTGTACTGTTTGGATGATTTGCAGATATGTTTCTTAGACTATATAGAAGCAATATATACAAAGATTTCAACCGTCTACCTGTTCCATTCATTGTTCTACTTGTCGAAATTTACAAATAATTTCCTTTAATGGATTAACAATGGGGCTCGTAGTTCACTTAAACTTGAAGAACAAAAAATTAGCGAGTTGTACTGTTTGGATGCTTTGCATATATGTTTCTTAGACTATATAGAAGCAACATATACAAAGATTTCAACCGTCTACCTGTACTATTCATTGTTCTAATTGTAGAAAGTTACAAATAATTTCCATTTCATGATTATCAATGGGGCTCGCAGTTCACTTAAACATGAAGATGAAATAATTGGCGAATTGTACTGTTTGGATGCTTTGCATATATGTTTCTTAGACTATATAGAAGCAATATATACAAAGATTTCAACCGTCTACCTGTTCCATTCATTGTTCTACTTGTCGAAAGTTACAAATAATTTCCGATAAAGGATTAACAATGGGGCTCGTAGTTCACTTAAACATGAAGATGAAATAATTGGCGAATTGTACTGTTTGGATGCTTTGCACATATGTTTCTTAGACTATATAGAAGCAATATATACAAAGATTTCAACTGTCTACCTGTTCCATTCATTGTTCTACTTGTCGAAAGTTACAAATAATTTCCGATAAAGGATTAACCATTGGGGCTCATTGTTCACTTAAACTGGAGGAACAAAAAATTGGCGAATGGTACTGTCTGCATGCTTTGCGTACATGTTTCTTAGACTATATGGAAGATATATACAAAGATTTCAACCGTCTACGTGTTCCAAACGTTGTCCTAATTGTCGAAATTTACAAATAATTTCCTTTAAAGGATTAACAATGCGGCTCGTAGTTCACTTAAACTTGAACAGCAAAAAATTGGCGAATTGTACTGTTTGGACGCTTTGCATATATGTTTCTTGGACTATATAGAAGCAATATATACAAAGATTTCAACCGTCTACCTGTTCCATTCATTGTTCTACTTGTCGAAAATTACAAGTAATTTCCGATAAAGGATTAACCATTGGGGCTCATTGTTCACTTAAACTTGAAGAACAAGAAATTGGCGAATGGTACTGTTTGGATGCTTTGCGTACATGTTTCTTAGACTATATGGTAGCAATATATACAAAGATTTCAACCGTCTACGTGTTCCAATCATTGTTCTACTTGTAGAAAGTTACAATTAATTTCCGTTAAAGGATTAACAATGGGGCTCGTAGTTCACTTAAACTTAAAGATCAAAAAATTGGCGATTGTTACTGTTTAGATGCTTTGCATATATGTTTCTTAGATTATATAGAAGCAATATATACAAACATTTCAACCGTCTACCTGTTCCACTCATTGTTCTACTTGTCGAAAATTACAAATAATTTCCGATAAAGTATTAACAATGGGGCTCATTGTTCACTTAAACTTGAAGAACAAGAAACTGGCGAATGGTACTGTTTGGATGCTTTGCATATATGTTTCTTAGACTATATAGAAGCAATATATACATTGATTTCAACCGTCTACTTGTTCCATTCATTGTTCTACTTGTCGGAAGTTACAAATAATTTCCGTTAAAGTATTAACAATGGGGCTCGTAGTTCACTTAAACATGAAGATGAAATAATTGGCGAATTGTACTGTTTGGATGCTTTGCATATATGTTTCTTAGATTATATAGAAGCAATATATACAAAGATATCAACCGTGTACCTGTTCCATTCATTGTTCTACTTGTCGAAAATTACAAATAATTTCCGATAAAGGATTAACCATTGGGGCTCATTGTTCACTTAAACTTGAAGAACAAAAAATTGTCGAATTGTACTATTTGGATGCTTTGCATATATGTTTCTTAGACTATATAGAAGCAATATATACAATGATTTCCACCGTTTACCTGTTCCATTCATTGTTCTACTTGTCGAAAGTTACAAATAATTTCCGATAACGGATTAACCATTGGGTGTCATTGTTCACTTAAACTTGAAGAACAAAAAATTGGCGAATTGTACTTTTTGGATGCTTTGCATATATGTTTCTTATACTATATAGAAGCAATATATACAATGATTTCAACAGTCTACCTGTTCCATTCATTGTTCTACTTGTCGAAATTTACAAATAATTTCCTTTAAAGGATTAACAATGGGGCTCGTAGTTCACTTAAACTTGAAGATCAAATAATTGGCGAATTGTACTGTTTGGATGATTTGCATATATGTTTCGTAGACTATATAGAAGCAATATATACAAAGATTTCAACCGGCTACCTGTTCCATTCATTGTTCTACTTGTCGAAAGTTACAAATAATTTCCGATAACGGATTAACCATTGGGGCTCATTGTTCACTTAAACTTGAAGAACAAAAAATTGGCGAATTGTACTGTTTGGATGCTTTGCATATATGTTTCTTAGACTATATAGAAGCAATATATACAAAGATTTCAACCGTCTACCTGTTCCATTCATTGTTCTACTTGTCGAAAGTTACAAATAATTTCCGATAAAGGATTAACCATTGGGGCTCATTGTTCACTTAAACTTGAAGAACAAAAAATTGGCGAATTGTACTGTTTGGATGCTTTGCATATATGTTTCTTAGACTATATAGATGCAATATATACAAAGATTTCATCCGTCTACCTGTTCCATTCATTGTTCTACTTGTCGAAAGTTACAAATAATTTCCGTTAAGGGATTAACAATGGGGATCGTAGTTTACTTAAACTTGAAGAACAAGAAATTGGCGAATTCTACTGTTTGGATGCTTTGCATATATGTTTCTTAGACTATATAGAAGCAACATATGCAATGATTTCAACAGTCTACCTGTTCCATTCATTGTTCTACTTGCCGAAATTTACAATTAATTTCCTTTAATGGATTAACAATGGGGCTCATTGTTCACTTAAACTTGAAGAACAATAAATTGGCGAATTGTACTGTTTGGATGCTTTGCATATATGTTTCTTAGACTATATAGAAGCAATATATACAAAGATTTCAACCATCTACCAGTTCCATTCATTGTTCTACTTGTCGAAATTTACAAATAATTTCCGTTAAGGCATTAACAATGAGGATCGTAGTTTACTTAAACTTGAACAACAAGAAATTGGCGAATTGTACTGTTTGGATGCTTTGCATATATGTTTCTTAGACTATATAGAAGCAATATATACAAAGATTTCAACCGTCTACCTGTTCCATTCATTGTTCTACTTGTCGAAAGTTACAAATAATTTCCTTTAAAGGATTAACAATGGGGCTCGTAGTTCACTTAAACTTGAAGAACAAAAAATTGGCGAATGGTACTGTTTGGATGATTTGCATATATGTTTCTTAGACTATATAGAAGCAATATATACAAAGATTTCAACCGTCTACCTGTTCCATTCATTGTTCTACTTGTCGAAAGTTACAAATAATTTCCGTTAAAGTATTAACAATGGGGCTCGTAGTTCACTTAAACTTGAAGATCAAATAATTGGCGAATTGTACTGTTTGGATGATTTGCATATATGTTTCTTAGACTTTATAGAAGCAATATATAAAAAGATTTCAACCGTCTACCTGTTCCATTCATTGTTCTACTTGTAGAAAGTTACAAATAATTTCCTTTAAAGGATTAACAATGGGGCTCGTAGTTCACTTAAACTTGAAGAACAAAAAATTGGCGAATTGTACTGTTTGGATGCTTTGCATAGATGTTTCTTAGACTAATTAGAAGCAATATATAGAAAGATTTCACCCGTCTACCTGTACTATTCATTGTTCTACTTGTAGAAAGTTACAAATAATTTCCATTTCATGATTATCAATGGGGCTCGCTGTTCACTTAAACTTGAAGATCAAAAAATTGGCGAATGGTACTGTTTGGTTGCTTTGCATATATGTTTCTTAGACTATATGGAAGCAATATATACAAAGATTTCAACCGGCTACCTGTTCCATTCATTGTTCTACTTGTCGCAAGTTACAAATAATTTCCGTTAAAGTATTAACAATGGGGCTCGTAGTTCACTTAAACTTGAAGAACAAAAAATTGGCGAATGGTACTATTTGGATGCTTTGCGTACATGTTTCTTAGACTATATGGAAGCAATATATACAAAGATTTCAACCGTCTACGTGTTCCAATCATTGTTCTACTTGCCGAAATTTACAAATAATTTCCTTTAAAGGATTAACAATGGGTCTCGTAGTTCACTTAAACTTGAAGAGCAAAAAATTGGCGAATTGTACTGTTTGGACGCTATGCATATATGTTTCTTAGACTATATAGAAGCAATATATACAATGATTTCAACAGTCTACCTGTTCTATTCATTGTTCTACTTGTAGAAAGTTACAAATAATTTCCGTTTCATAATTATCAATGGGGCTTGTTGTTCACTTAAACTTGAAGAACAAAAAATTGGCGAATGGTACTGTTTGGATGCTTTGCATATATGTTTCTTAGATTATATAGAAGCAATATATACAAAGATTTCAACCTTCTACCTGTTCCATTCATTGTTGTACTTGTCGAAAATTACAAATAATTTCCGATAAAGGATCAACCATTGGGGCTCATTGTTCACTTAAACTTGAAGAACAAAAAATTGGCGAATGGTACTGTTTGGATGCTTTGAGTACATGTTTCTTAGACTATATGGAAGCAATATATACAAAGATTTCAACCGTCTACGTGTTTCAATCATTGTTCTACTTGTAGAAAGTTACAATTAATTTCCGTTAAAGGATTAACAATGGGGCTCGTAGTTCACTTAAACTTGAAGAACAAAAAATTGGCGAATGGTACTATTTGGATGCTTTGCATATATGTTTCGTAGATTATATAGAAGCAATATATGCAATGATTTCAACCGTCTACCTGATCCATTCATTGTTTCACTTGTCGAAATTTACAAATAATTTCCTTTAAAGGATTAACAATGGGGCTCGTAGTTCACTTAAACTTGAAGAACAAAAAATTGGCGAATGGTACTATTTGGATGCTTTGCGTACATGTTTCTTAGACTATATGGAAGCAATATATACAAAGATTTCAACCGTCTACCTGTTCCATTCATAGTTCTACTTATCGAAATTTACAAATAATTTGCTTTAAAGGATTAACAATGGGGCTCGTAGTTCACTTAAACTTGAAGAGCAAAAAATTGGCGAATTGTACTGTTTGGACGCTATGCATATATGTTTCTTAGACTATATAGAAGCAATATATACAATGATTTCAACAGTCTAACTGTTCTATTCATTGTTCTACTTGTAGAAAGTTACAAATAATTTCCGTTTCATGATTATCAATGGGGCTTGTTGTTCACTTAAACTTGAAGAACAAAAAATTGGCGAATGGTACTGTTTGGATGCTTTGCATATATGTTTCTTAGATTATATAGAAGCAATATATACAAAGATTTCAACCTTCTACCTGTTCCATTCATTGTTCTACTTGTCGAAATTTACAAATAATTTCCTTTAAAGGATTAACAATGGGGCTCGTAGTTCACTTAAACTTGAAGAACAAAAAATTGGCGAATGGTACTGTTTGGATGCTTTACATATATGTTTCTTAGACTATATAGAAGCAATATATACAAAGATTTCAACCGTCTACCTGTTCCATTCATTGTTCTACTTGTCGAAATTTACAAATAATTTCCTTTAAAGGATTAACAATGGGGCTCGTAGTTCACTTAAACTTGAAGAACAAAAAATTGGCGAATGGTACTGTTTGGATGCTTTACATATATGTTTCTTAGACTATATAGAAGCAATATATACAAAGATTTCAACCGTCTACCTGTTCCATTCATTGTTCTACTTGTCGAAATTTACAAATAATTTCCTTTAATGGATTA
Source organism: Cerceris ruficornis (assembly GCA_963989415.1). Lineage (NCBI taxonomy): Eukaryota > Metazoa > Arthropoda > Insecta > Hymenoptera > Crabronidae > Cerceris > Cerceris ruficornis. The sequence goes on from CAXDIW010000209.1 coordinate 200,836, forward strand.
ACAATGGGGCTCGTAGTTCACTTAAACTTGAAGAACAAAAAATTGGCGAATTGTACTGTTTGGATGCTTTGCATATATGTTTCTTAGACCATATAGAAGCAATATATACAATGATTTCAACCGTCTACCTGTTCCATTCATTGTTCTACTTGTCGAAAGTTACAAATAATTTCCGTTAAAGTTTTAACAATGGGGCTCGTAGTTCACTTAAACATGAAGATGAAATAATTGGCGATTTGTACTGTTTGGATGCTTTGCAAATATGTTTCTTAGATTATATAGAAGCAATATATACAAAGATTTCAACTGTCTACCTGTTCCATTCATTGTTCTACTTGTCGAAAATTACAAATAATTTCCGATAAAGGATTAACCATTGGGGCTAATTGTTCACTTAAACTTGAAGAACAAAAAAGTGGCGAATGGTACTGTTTGGTTGCTTTGCATATATGTTTCTTAGACTATATGGAAGCAATATATACAAAGATTTCAACCGTCTACGTGTTCCAATCATTGTTCTACTTGTAGAAAGTTACAATTAATTTCCGTTAAAGGATTATCAATGGGGCTCGCTGTTCACTTAAACTTGAAGATCAAAATATTGGCGAATTGTACTGTTTGGACGCTTTGCATATATGTTTCTTAGACTATTTAGAAGCAATATATACAATGATTTCAACAGTCTACCTGTTCCATTCATTGTTCTACTTGTCGAAATTTACAAATAATTTCCTTTAAAGGATTAACAATGGGGCTCGTAGTTCACTTAAACTTGAAGAACAAAAAATTGGCGAATGGTACTGTTTGGATGATTTGCATATATGTTTCTTAGACTATATAGAAGCAATATATACAAAGATTTCAACCGTCTACCTGTTCCATTCATTGTTCTACTTGTCGAAAGTTACAAATAATTTCCGTTAAAGTATTAACAATGGGGCTCGTAGTTCACTTAAACTTGAAGATCAAATAATTGGCGAATTGTACTGTTTGGATGATTTGCATATATGTTTCTTAGACTTTATAGAAGCAATATATAAAAAGATTTCTACCGTCTACCTGTTCCATTCATTGTTCTACTTGTAGAAAGTTACAAATAATTTCCTTTAAAGGATTAACAATGGGGCTCGTAGTTCACTTAAACTTGAAGAACAAAAAATTGGCGAATTGTACTGTTTGGATGCTTTGCATAGATGTTTCTTAGACTAATTAGAAGCAATATATAGAAAGATTTCACCCGTCTACCTGTACTATTCATTGTTCTACTTGTAGAAAGTTACAAATAATTTCCATTTCATGATTATCAATGGGGCTCACTGTTCGCTTAAACTTGAAGAACAAAAAATTGGCGAATTGTACTGTTTGGATGCTTTGCATATATGTTTCTTTGACTATTTAGAAGCAATATATAGAAAGATTTCACACGTCTACGTGTTCCAATCATTGTTCTACTTATCGAAAGTTACAAATAATTTCCGATAAAGGATTAACAATGGGTCTCATTGTTCACTTAAACTTGAAGAACAAAAAATTGGCGAATGGTACTGTTTGGATGCTTTGCATATATGTTTCTTAGACTATTTAGAAGCAATATATAGAAAGATTTCACCCGTCTACCTGTACTATTCATTGTTCTACTTGTAGAAAGTTACAAATAATTTCCATTTCATGATTATCAATGGGGCTCGCTGTTCACTTAAACTTGAAGATCAAAAAATTGGCGATTGTTACTGTTTAGATGCTTTGCATATAGGTTTCTTAGACTATATACAAGCAATATATACAAAGATTTCAACCGTCTACCTGTTCCATTCATTGTTCTACTTGTCGAAAGTTACAAATAATTTCCGATAAAGGATTAACAATGGGGCTCGTAGTTCACTTAAACATGAAGATGAAATAATTGGCGAATTGTACTGTTTGGATGCTTTGCACATATGTTTCTTAGACTATATAGAAGCAATATATACAAAGATTTCAACTGTCTACCTGTTCCATTCATTGTTCTACTTGTCGAAAGTTACAAATAATTTCCGATAAAGGATTAACCATTGGGGCTCATTGTTCACTTAAACTGGAGGAACAAAAAATTGGCGAATTGTACTGTTTGGATGCTTTGCATATATGTTTCTTAGACTATATAGAAGCAACATATACAAAGATTTCAACCGTCTACCTGTTCTATTCATTGTTCTACTTGTCGAAATTTACAAATAATTTCCTTTAAAGGATTAACAATGGGGCTCGTTGTTCACTTAAACTTGAAGAACAATAAATTGGCGAATTGTACTGTTTGGATGCTTTGCATATATGTTTCTTAGACTATATAGACGCAATATATAGAAAGATTTCACCCGTCTACCTGTACTATTCATCGTTCTACTTGTAGAAAGTTACAAATAATTTCCATTTCATGATTATCAATGGGGCTCGCTGTTCACTTAAACTTGAAGTTCAAAAAATTGGCGATTGTTACTGTTTAGATGCTTTGCATATAGGTTTCGTAGACTACATAGAAGCAACATATACAAAGATTTCAACAGTCTACCTGTACTATTCATTGTTCTACTTGTAGAAAGTTAGAAATAATTTCCATTTCATGATTATCAATGGGGCTCGCTGTTCACTTAAACTTGAAGATCAAAAAATTGGCGATTGTTACTGTTTAGATGCTTTGCATATAAGTTTCTTAGACTATATAGAAGCAACATATACAAAGATTTCAACCGTCTACCTGTTCTATTCATTGTTCTACTTGTAGAAAGTTACAAATAATTTCCGTTAAAGTATTAAAAATGGGGCTCGTAGTTCACTTATACTTAAAGATCAAATAATTGGCGAATTGTACTGTTTAGATGCTTTGCATATATGTTTCTTAGACTATATAGACGCAATATATACAAGGATTTCAAACGTCTACCTGTTCCATTCATTGTTCTACTTGTCGAAAGTTACATATAATTTCCGTTTCATGATTATCAATGGGGCTCGTTGTTCACTTAAACTTGAAGAACAAGAAATTGGCGAATTGTACTGTTTGGACGCTTTGCATATATGTTTCTTGGACTATATAGAAGCAATATATACAATGATTTCAACCATCTACGTGTTCCAATCATTGTTCTACTTGTCGAAATTTACAAATAATTTCCTTTAAAGGATTAACAATGGGGCTCGTAGTTCACTTAAACTTGAAGAACAAAAAATTGGCGAATTGTACTGTTTGGATGCTTTGCATATATGTTTCTTAGACTATTTAGAAGCAATATATAGAAAGATTTCACCCGTCTACCTGTACTATTCATTGTTCTACTTGTAGAAATTTACAAATAATTTCCTTTAAAGGATTAACAATGGGGCTCGTAGTTCACTTAAACTTGAAGAACAAAAAATTGGCGAATGGTACTGTTTGGATGCTTTACATATATGTTTCTTAGACTATATAGAAGCAATATATACAAAGATTTCAACCGTCTACCTGTTCCATTCATTGTTCTACTTGTCGAAATTTACAAATAATTTCCTTTAATGGATTAACAATGGGGCTCGTAGTTCACTTAAACTTGAAGAACAAAAAATTGGGGAATTGTACTGTTTGGATGCTTTGCATATATGTTTCTTAGACCATATAGAAGCAATATATACAATGATTTCAACCGTCTACCTGTTCCATTCATTGTTCTGATTGTCGAAAGTTACAAATAATTTCCGTTAAAGTTTTAACAATGGGGCTCGTAGTTCACTTAAACATGAAGATGAAATAATTGGCGATTTGTACTGTTTGGATGCTTTGCAAATATGTTTCTTAGATTATATAGAAGCAATATATACAAAGATTTCAACTGTCTACCTGTTCCATTCATTGTTCTACTTGTCGAAAATTACAAATAATTTCCGATAAAGGATTAACCATTGGGGCTAATTGTTCACTTAAACTTGAAGAACAAAAAAGTGGCGAATGGTACTGTTTGGTTGCTTTGCATATATGTTTCTTAGACTATATGGAAGCAATATATACAAAGATTTCAACCGTCTACGTGTTCCAATCATTGTTCTACTTGTAGAAAGTTACAATTAATTTCCGTTAAAGGATTATCAATGGGGCTCGCTGTTCACTTAAACTTGAAGATCAAAATATTGGCGAATTGTACTGTTTGGACGCTTTGCATATATGTTTCTTAGACTATTTAGAAGCAATATATACAATGATTTCAACAGTCTACCTGTTCCATTCATTGTTCTACTTGTCGAAATTTACAAATAATTTCCTTTAAAGGATTAACAATGGGGCTCGTAGTTCACTTAAACTTGAAGAACAAAAAATTGGCGAATGGTACTGTTTGGATGCTTTGCATATATGTTTCTTAGACTATTTAGAAGCAATATATAGAAAGATTTCACCCGTCTACCTGTACTATTCATTGTTCTACTTGTAGAAAGTTACAAATAATTTCCATTTCATGATTATCAATGGGGCTCGCTGTTCACTTAAACTTGAAGATCAAAAAATTGGCGATTGTTACTGTTTAGATGCTTTGCATATAGGTTTCTTAGACTATATAGAAGCAATATATACAAAGATTTCAACCGTCTACCTGTTCCATTCATTGTTCTACTTGTCGAAAGTTACAAATAATTTCCGATAAAGGATTAACAATGGGGCTCGTAGTTCACTTAAACATGAAGATGAAATAATTGGCGAATTGTACTGTTTGGATGCTTTGCACATATGTTTCTTAGACTATATAGAAGCAATATATACAAAGATTTCAACTGTCTACCTGTTCCATTCATTGTTCTACTTGTCGAAAGTTACAAATAATTTCCGATAAAGGATTAACCATTGGGGCTCATTGTTCACTTAAACTGGAGGAACAAAAAATTGGCGAATTGTACTGTTTGGATGCTTTGCATATATGTTTCTTAGACTATATAGAAGCAACATATACAAAGATTTCAACCGTCTACCTGTTCTATTCATTGTTCTACTTGTCGAAATTTACAAATAATTTCCTTTAAAGGATTAACAATGGGGCTCGTTGTTCACTTAAACTTGAAGAACAATAAATTGGCGAATTGTACTGTTTGGATGCTTTGCATATATGTTTCTTAGACTATATAGACGCAATATATAGAAAGATTTCACCCGTCTACCTGTACTATTCATCGTTCTACTTGTAGAAAGTTACAAATAATTTCCATTTCATGATTATCAATGGGGCTCGCTGTTCACTTAAACTTGAAGTTCAAAAAATTGGCGATTGTTACTGTTTAGATGCTTTGCATATAGGTTTCGTAGACTACATAGAAGCAACATATACAAAGATTTCAACAGTCTACCTGTACTATTCATTGTTCTACTTGTAGAAAGTTACAAATAATTTCCATTTCATGATTATCAATGGGGCTCGCTGTTCACTTAAACTTGAAGATCAAAAAATTGGCGATTGTTACTGTTTAGATGCTTTGCATATAAGTTTCTTAGACTATATAGAAGCAACATATACAAAGATTTCAACCGTCTACCTGTTCTATTCATTGTTCTACTTGTAGAAAGTTACAAATAATTTCCGTTAAAGTATTAAAAATGGGGCTCGTAGTTCACTTATACTTAAAGATCAAATAATTGGCGAATTGTACTGTTTAGATGCTTTGCATATATGTTTCTTAGACTATATAGACGCAATATATACAAGGATTTCAAACGTCTACCTGTTCCATTCATTGTTCTACTTGTCGAAAGTTACATATAATTTCCGTTTCATGATTATCAATGGGGCTCGTTGTTCACTTAAACTTGAAGAACAAGAAATTGGCGAATTGTACTGTTTGGACGCTTTGCATATATGTTTCTTGGACTATATAGAAGCAATATACACAATGATTTCAACCATCTACGTGTTCCAATCATTGTTCTACTTGTCGAAATTTACAAATAATTTCCTTTAAAGGATTAACAATGGGGCTCGTAGTTCACTTAAACTTGAAGAACAAAAAATTGGCGAATTGTACTGTTTGGATGCTTTGCATATATGTTTCTTAGACTATTTAGAAGCAATATATAGAAAGATTTCACCCGTCTACCTGTACTATTCATTGTTCTACTTGTAGAAAGTTACAAATAATTTCCATTTCATGATTATCAATGGGGCTCGCTGTTCACTTAAACTTGAAGATGAAATAATTGGCGAATTGTACTGTTTGGATGCTTTGCACATATGTTTCTTAGACTATATAGAAGCATTATATACAATGATTTCAACCGTCTACCTATTCCATTCATTGTCCTACTTGCCGAAATTTACAAATAATTTCCTTTAAAGGATTAACAATGGGGCTCGTAGTTCACTTAAACTTGAAGAGCAAAAAATTGGCGAATTGTACTGTTTGGATGCTTTGCACAAATGTTTCTTAGACTATATAGAAGCAATATATACAAAGATTTCAACTGTCTACCTGTTCCATTCATTGTTCTACTTGTCGAAAGTTACAAATAATTTCCGATAAAGGATTAACCATTGGGGCTCATTGTTCACTTAAACTGGAGGAATAAAAAATTGGCGAATTGTACTGTTTGGATGCTTTGCATATATGTTTCTTAGACTATGTAGAAGCAATATATACAAAGATTTCAACCGTCTACCTGTTCCATTCATTGTCCTACTTGTCGAAAGTTACAAATAATATCCTTTAAAGGATTAACAATGGGGCTCGTAGTTCACTTAATCTTGAAGAGCAAAAAATTGGCGAATTGTACTGTTTGGACGCTTTGCATATATGTTTCTTAGACTATATAGAAGCAATATATACAAAGATTTCAACCGTCTACCTGTTCTATACATTGTTCTACTTGTAGAAAGTTACAAATAATTTCCGTTAAAGTATTAACAATGCGGCTCGTAGTTCACTTAAACTTGAAGATCAAATAATTGGCGAATTGTACTGTTTGGATGCTTTGCATATATGTTTCTTAGACTATTTAGAAGCAATATATAGAAAGATTTCACCCGTCTACCTGTACTATTCATTGTTCTACTTGTCGAAAGTTACAAATAATTACCGGTAAAGGATTAACCATTGGGGCTCACTGTTCGCTTAAACTTGAAGAACAAAAAATTGGCGAATTGTACTGTTTGGATGCTTTGCATATATGTTTCTTAGACTATTTAGAAGCAATATATAGAAAGATTTCACCCGTCTACCTGTACTATTCATTGTTCTACTTGTAGAAAGTTACAAATAATTTCCATTTCATGATTATCAATGGGGCTCGCTGTTCACTTAAACTTGAAGATCAAAAAATTGGCGATTGTTACTGTTTAGATGCTTTGCATATAGGTTTCTTAGACTATATAGAAGCAATATATACAAAGATTTCAACCGTCTACCTGTTCCGTTCATTGTTCTACTTGTCGAAAGTTACAAATAATTTCCGATAAAGGATTAACAATGGGGCTCATTGTTCACTTAAACTTGAAGAACAAGAAATTGGCGAATGGTACTGTTTGGATGCTTTGCACATATGTTTCTTAGACTATATAGAAGCAATATATACAAAGATTTCAACTGTCTACCTGTTCCATTCATTGTTCTACTTGTCGAAAGTTACAAATAATTTCCGATAAAGGATTAACCATTGGGGCTCATTGTTCACTTAAACTGGAGGAACAAAAAATTGGCGAATTGTACTGTTTGGATGCTTTGCATATATGTTTCTTAGACTATATAGAAGCAACATATACAAAGATTTCAACCGTCTACCTGTTCTATTCATTGTTCTACTTGTCGAAATTTACAAATAATTTCCTTTAAAGGATTAACAATGGGGCTCGTTGTTCACTTAAACTTGAAGAACAATAAATTGGCGAATTGTACTGTTTGGATGCTTTGCATATATGTTTCTTAGACTATATAGACGCAATATATACAAGGATTTCAACCGTTTACCTGTTCCATTCATTGTTCTACTTATCGAAAGTTACAAATAATTTCCGTTAAAGGATTAACAATGGGGCTCGTAGTTCACTTAAACTTGAAGAACAAAAAATTGGCGAATTGTACTGTTTGGATGCTTTGCATATATGTTTCTTAGACTATATAGAAGCAACATATACAAAGATTTCAACCGTCTACCTGTACTATTCATTGTTCTAATTGTAGAAAGTTACAAATAATTTCCATTTCATGATTATCAATGGGGCTCGCAGTTCACTTAAACATGAAGATGAAATAATTGGCGAATTGTACTGTTTGGATGCTTTGCATATATGTTTCTTAGACTATATAGAAGCAATATATACAAAGATTTCAACCGTCTACCTGTTCCATTCATTGTTCTACTTGTCGAAAGTTACAAATAATTTCCGATAAAGGATTAACAATGGGGCTCGTAGTTCACTTAAACATGAAGATGAAATAATTGGCGAATTGTACTGTTTGGATGCTTTGCACATATGTTTCTTAGACTATATAGAAGCAATATATACAAAGATTTCAACTGTCTACCTGTTCCATTCATTGTTCTACTTGTCGAAAGTTACAAATAATTTCCGATAAAGGATTAACCATTGGGGCTCATTGTTCACTTAAACTGGAGGAACAAAAAATTGGCGAATTGTACTGTTTGGATGCTTTGCATATATGTTTCTTTGACTATTTAGAAGCAATATATAGAAAGATTTCACACGTCTACGTGTTCCAATCATTGTTCTACTTATCGAAAGTTACAAATAATTTCCGATAAAGGATTAACAATGGGTCTCATTGTTCACTTAAACTTGAAGAACAAAAAATTGGCGAATGGTACTGTTTGGATGCTTTGCATATATGTTTCTTAGACTATTTAGAAGCAATATATAGAAAGATTTCACCCGTCTACCTGTACTATTCATTGTTCTACTTGTAGAAAGTTACAAATAATTTCCATTTCATGATTATCAATGGGGCTCGCTGTTCACTTAAACTTGAAGATCAAAAAATTGGCGATTGTTACTGTTTAGATGCTTTGCATATAGGTTTCTTAGACTATATAGAAGCAATATATACAAAGATTTCAACCGTCTACCTGTTCCATTCATTGTTCTACTTGTCGAAAGTTACAAATAATTTCCGATAAAGGATTAACAATGGGGCTCGTAGTTCACTTAAACATGAAGATGAAATAATTGGCGAATTGTACTGTTTGGATGCTTTGCACATATGTTTCTTAGACTATATAGAAGCAATATATACAAAGATTTCAACTGTCTACCTGTTCCATTCATTGTTCTACTTGTCGGAAGTTACAAATAATTTCCGATAAAGGATTAACCATTGGGGCTCATTGTTCACTTAAACTGGAGGAACAAAAAATTGGCGAATTGTACTGTTTGGATGCTTTGCATATATGTTTCTTAGACTATATAGAAGCAATATATACAAAGATTTGAACCGTCTACCTGTTCCATTCATTGTTCTACTTGTCGAATGTTACAAATAATTTCCGATAAAGGATTAACAATGGGTCTCATTGTTCACTTAAACTTGAAGAACAAAAAATTGGCGAATGGTACTGTTTGGATGCTTTGCATATATATTTCTTAGACTATTTAGAAGCAATATATAGAAAGATTTCACCCGTCTACCTGTACTATTCATTGTTCTACTTGTAGAAAGTTACAAATAATTTCCATTTCATGATTATCAATGGGGCTCGCTGTTCACTTAAACTTGAAGATCAAAAAATTGGCGATTGTTACTGTTTAGATGCTTTGCATATAGGTTTCTTAGACTATATAGAAGCAACATATACAAAGATTTCAACCGTCTACCTGTTCTATTCATTGTTCTACTTGTCGAAATTTACAAATAATTTCCTTTAAAGGATTAACAATGGGGCTCGTTGTTCACTTAAACTTGAATAACAATAAATTGGCGAATTGTACTGTTTGGATGCTTTGCATATATGTTTCTTAGACTATATAGACGCAATATATACAAGGATTTCAACCGTCTACCTGTTCCATTCATTGTTCTACTTGTCGAAAGTTACAAATAATTTCCGTTAAAGGATTAACAATGGGGCTCGTAGTTCACTTAAACTTGAAGAACAAAAAATTGGCGAATTGTACTGTTTGGATGCTTTGCATATATGTTTCTTAGACTATATAGATGCAATATATACAAAGATTTCATCCGTCTACCTGTTCCATTCATTGTTCTACTTGTCGAAAGTTACAAATAATTTCCGTTAAGGGATTAACAATGGGGATCGTAGTTTACTTAAACTTGAAGAACAAGAAATTGGCGAATTCTACTGTTTGGATGCTTTGCATATATGTTTCTTAGACTATATAGAAGCAACATATGCAATGATTTCAACAGTCTACCTGTTCCATTCATTGTTCTACTTGCCGAAATTTACAATTAATTTCCTTTAATGGATTAACAATGGGGCTCATTGTTCACTTAAACTTGAAGAACAATAAATTGGCGAATTGTACTGTTTGGATGCTTTGCATAAATGTTTCTTAGACTATATAGAAGCAATATATACAAAGATTTCGAGCGTCTACCTGTTCCATTCATTGTTCTACTTGTCGAAATTACAAATAATTTCCGATAAAGGATTAACCATTGGGGCTCATTGTTCACTTAAACTTGAAGAACAAAAAATTGGCGAATTGTACTGTTTGGATGCTTTGCATATATGTTTCTTAGACTATATAGAAGCAATATATACAAAGATTTCAACCGTCTACCTGTTCCATTCATTGTTCTACTTGTCGAAATTTACAAATAATTTCCTTTAAAGGATTAACAATGGGGCTCGTAGTTCACTTAAACTTGAAGAACAAAAAATTGGCGAATGGTACTGTTTGGATGCTTTACATATATGTTTCTTAGACTATATAGAAGCAATATATACAAAGATTTCAACCGTCTACCTGTTCCATTCATTGTTCTACTTGTCGAAATTTACAAATAATTTTCTTTAATGGATTAACAATGGGGCTCGTAGTTCACTTAAACTTGAAGAACAAAAAATTGGCGAATTGTACTGTTTGGATGCTTTGCATATATGTTTCTTAGACCATATAGAAGCAATATATACAATGATTTCAACCGTCTACCTGTTCCATTCATTGTTCTACTTGTCGAAAGTTACAAATAATTTCCGTTAAAGTTTTAACAATGGGGCTCGTAGTTCACTTAAACATGAAGATGAAATAATTGGCGATTTGTACTGTTTGGATGCTTTGCAAATATGTTTCTTAGATTATATAGAAGCAATATATACAAAGATTTCAACTGTCTACCTGTTCCATTCATTGTTCTACTTGTCGAAAATTACAAATAATTTCCGATAAAGGATTAACCATTGGGGCTAATTGTTCACTTAAACTTGAAGAACAAAAAAGTGGCGAATGGTACTGTTTGGTTGCTTTGCATATATGTTTCTTAAACTATATGGAAGCAATATATACAAAGATTTCAACCGTCTACGTGTTCCAATCATTGTTCTACTTGTAGAAAGTTACAATTAATTTCCGTTAAAGGATTATCAATGGGGCTCGCTGTTCACTTAAACTTGAAGATCAAAATATTGGCGAATTGTACTGTTTGGACGCTTTGCATATATGTTTCTTAGACTATTTAGAAGCAATATATACAATGATTTCAACAGTCTACCTGTTCCATTCATTGTTCTACTTGTCGAAATTTACAAATAATTTCCTTTAAAGGATTAACAATGGGGCTCGTAGTTCACTTAAACTTGAAGATCAAATAATTGGCGAATTGTACTGTTTGGATGATTTGCATATATGTTTCGTAGACTATATAGAAGCAATATATACAAAGATTTCAACCGTCTACGTGTTACAATCATTGTTCTACTTGTAGAAAGTTACAATTAATTTCCGTTAATGGATTAACAATGGGGCTCGTAGTTCACTTAAACTTGAAGACCAAAAAATTGGCGAATGGTACTGTTTGGATGCTTTGCGTACATGTTTCTTAGACTATATAGAAGCAATATATACAAAGATTTCAACCGTCTACGTGTTCCAATCATTGTTCTACTTGTAGAAAGTTACAATTAATATCCGATAAAGGATTGACAATGGGTCTCATTGTTCACTTAAACTTGAAGAACAAAAAAGTGGCGAATGGTACTGTTTGGTTGCTTTGCATATATGTTTCTTAGACTATATGGAAGCAATATATACAAAGATTTCAACCGTCTACGTGTTCCAATCATTGTTCTACTTGTAGAAAGTTACAATTAATTTCCGTTAAAGGATTAACAATGGGGCTCGTAGTTCACTTAAACTTGAAGATCAAATAATTGGCGAATTCTACTGTTTGGACGCTTTGCATATATGTTTCTTAGACTATTTAGAAGCAATATATACAATGATTTCAACAGTCTACCTGTTCCATTCATTGTTCTACTTGTCGAAATTTACAAATAATTTCCTTTAAAGGATTAACAATGGGGCTCGTAGTTCACTTAAACTTGAAGATCAAATAATTGGCGAATTGTACTGTTTGGATGCTTTGCATATATGTTTCTTAGACTATATAGAAGTAATATATACATTGATTTCAACCGGCTACCTGTTCCATTCATTGTTCTACTGGTCGCAAGTTACAAATAATTTCCGTTAAAGTATTAACAATGGGGCTCGTAGTTCACTTAAACTTGAAGATCAAATAATTGGCGAATTGTACTGTTTGGACGCTTTGCATATATGTTTCTTAGACTATTTAGAAGCAATATATACAATGATTTCAACAGTCTACCTGTTCCATTCATTGTTCTACTTGTCGAAATTTACAAATAATTTCCTTTAAAGGATTAACAATGGGGCTCGTAGTTCACTTAAACTTGAAGATCAAATAATTGGCGAATTGTACTGTTTGGATGATTTGCATATATGTTTCGTAGACTATATAGAAGCAATATATACAAAGATTTCAACCGTCTACCTGTTCCATTCATTGTTCTACTTGTCGAAAGTTACAAATAATTTCCGATAAACGATTAACCATTGGGGCTCATTGTTCACTTAAACTTGAAGAACAAAAAATTGGCGAATTGTATTGTTTGGATGCTTTGCATATATGTTTCTTAGCCTATATAGAAGCAATATATAAAAAAGATTTCAACCGTCTACCTGTTCCATTCATTGTTCTACTTGTCGAAAGTTACAAATAATTTCCGATAAAGGATTAACAATGGGTCTCATTGTTCACTTAAACTTGAAGAACAAAAAATTGGCGAATTGTATTGTTTGGATGCTTTGCATATATGTTTCTTAGACTATATAGAAGCAATATATACAAAGATTTCAACCATCTACCAGTTCCATTCATTGTTCTACTTGTCGAAATTTACAAATAATTTCCGTTAAGGCATTAACAATGAGGATCGTAGTTTACTTAAACTTGAACAACAAGAAATTGGCGAATTGTACTGTTTGGATGCTTTGCATATATGTTTCTTAGACTATATAGAAGCAATATATACAAAGATTTCAACCGTCTACCTGTTCCATTCATTGTTCTACTTGTCGAAAGTTACAAATAATTTCCTTTAAAGGATTAACAATGGGGCTCGTAGTTCACTTAAACTTGAAGAACAAAAAATTGGCGAATGGTACTGTTTGGATGATTTGCATATATGTTTCTTAGACTATATAGAAGCAATATATACAAAGATTTCAACCGTCTACCGGTTCCATTCATTGTTCTACTTGTCGAAAGTTACAAATAATTTCCGTTAAAGTATTAACAATGGGGCTCGTAGTTCACTTAAACTTGAAGATCAAATAATTGGCGAATTGTACTGTTTGGATGATTTGCATATATGTTTCTTAGACTTTATGGAAGCAATATATAAAAAGATTTCAACCGTCTACCTGTTCCATTCATTGTTCTACTTGTAGAAAGTTACAAATAATTTCCTTTAAAGGATTAACAATGGGGCTCGTAGTTCACTTAAACTTGAAGAACAAAAAATTGGCGAATTGTACTGTTTGGATGCTTTGCATAGATGTTTCTTAGACTAATTAGAAGCAATATATAGAAAGATTTCACCCGTCTACCTGTACTATTCATTGTTCTACTTGTAGAAAGTTACAAATAATTTCCATTTCATGATTATCAATGGGGCTCGCTGTTCACTTAAACTTGAAGATCAAAAAATTGGCGAATGGTACTGTTTGGTTGCTTTGCATATATGTTTCTTAGACTATATGGAAGCAATATATACAAAGATTTCAACCGGCTACCTGTTCCATTCATTGTTCTACTTGTCGCAAGTTACAAATAATTTCCGTTAAAGTATTAACAATGGGGCTCGTAGTTCACTTAAACTTGAAGAACAAAAAATTGGCGAATGGTACTATTTGGATGCTTTGCGTACATGTTTCTTAGACTATATGGAAGCAATATATACAAAGATTTCAACCGTCTACGTGTTCCAATCATTGTTCTACTTGCCGAAATTTACAAATAATTTCCTTTAAAGGATTAACAATGGGTCTCGTAGTTCACTTAAACTTGAAGAGCAAAAAATTGGCGAATTGTACTGTTTGGACGCTATGCATATATGTTTCTTAGACTATATAGAAGCAATATATACAATGATTTCAACAGTCTAACTGTTCTATTCATTGTTCTACTTGTAGAAAGTTACAAATAATTTCCGTTTCATGATTATCAATGGGGCTTGTTGTTCACTTAAACTTGAAGAACAAAAAATTGGCGAATGGTACTGTTTGGATGCTTTACATATATGTTTCTTAGACTATATAGAAGCAATATATACAAAGATTTCAACCGTCTACCTGTTCCATTCATTGTTCTACTTGTCGAAATTTACAAATAATTTCCTTTAATGGATTAACAATGGGGCTCGTAGTTCACTTAAACTTGAAGAACAAAAAATTGGCGAATTGTACTGTTTGGATGCTTTGCATATATGTTTCTTAGACCATATAGAAGCAATATATACAATGATTTCAACCGTCTACCTGTTCCATTCATTGTTCTACTTGTCGAAAGTTACAAATAATTTCCGTTAAAGTTTTAACAATGGGGCTCGTAGTTCACTTAAACATGAAGATGAAATAATTGGCGATTTGTACTGTTTGGATGCTTTGCAAATATGTTTCTTAGATTATATAGAAGCAATATATACAAAGATTTCAACTGTCTACCTGTTCCATTCATTGTTCTACTTGTCGAAAATTACAAATAATTTCCGATAAAGGATTAACCATTGGGGCTAATTGTTCACTTAAACTTGAAGAACAAAAAAGTGGCGAATGGTACTGTTTGGTTGCTTTGCATATATGTTTCTTAGACTATATGGAAGCAATATATACAAAGATTTCAACCGTCTACGTGTTCCAATCATTGTTCTACTTGTAGAAAGTTACAATTAATTTCCGTTAAAGGATTATCAATGGGGCTCGCTGTTCACTTAAACTTGAAGATCAAAATATTGGCGAATTGTACTGTTTGGACGCTTTGCATATATGTTTCTTAGACTATTTAGAAGCAATATATACAATGATTTCAACAGTCTACCTGTTCCATTCATTGTTCTACTTGTCGAAATTTACAAATAATTTCCTTTAAAGGATTAACAATGGGGCTCGTAGTTCACTTAAACTTGAAGAACAAAAAATTGGCGAATGGTACTGTTTGGATGATTTGCATATATGTTTCTTAGACTATATAGAAGCAATATATACAAAGATTTCAACCGTCTACCTGTTCCATTCATTGTTCTACTTGTCGAAAGTTACAAATAATTTCCGTTAAAGTATTAACAATGGGGCTCGTAGTTCACTTAAACTTGAAGATCAAATAATTGGCGAATTGTACTGTTTGGATGATTTGCATATATGTTTCTTAGACTTTATAGAAGCAATATATAAAAAGATTTCTACCGTCTACCTGTTCCATTCATTGTTCTACTTGTAGAAAGTTACAAATAATTTCCTTTAAAGGATTAACAATGGGGCTCGTAGTTCACTTAAACTTGAAGAACAAAAAATTGGCGAATTGTACTGTTTGGATGCTTTGCATAGATGTTTCTTAGACTAATTAGAAGCAATATATAGAAAGATTTCACCCGTCTACCTGTACTATTCATTGTTCTACTTGTAGAAAGTTACAAATAATTTCCATTTCATGATTATCAATGGGGCTCACTGTTCGCTTAAACTTGAAGAACAAAAAATTGGCGAATTGTACTGTTTGGATGCTTTGCATATATGTTTCTTTGACTATTTAGAAGCAATATATAGAAAGATTTCACACGTCTACGTGTTCCAATCATTGTTCTACTTATCGAAAGTTACAAATAATTTCCGATAAAGGATTAACAATGGGTCTCATTGTTCACTTAAACTTGAAGAACAAAAAATTGGCGAATGGTACTGTTTGGATGCTTTGCATATATGTTTCTTAGACTATTTAGAAGCAATATATAGAAAGATTTCACCCGTCTACCTGTACTATTCATTGTTCTACTTGTAGAAAGTTACAAATAATTTCCATTTCATGATTATCAATGGGGCTCGCTGTTCACTTAAACTTGAAGATCAAAAAATTGGCGATTGTTACTGTTTAGATGCTTTGCATATAGGTTTCTTAGACTATATAGAAGCAATATATACAAAGATTTCAACCGTCTACCTGTTCCATTCATTGTTCTACTTGTCGAAAGTTACAAATAATTTCCGATAAAGGATTAACAATGGGGCTCGTAGTTCACTTAAACATGAAGATGAAATAATTGGCGAATTGTACTGTTTGGATGCTTTGCACATATGTTTCTTAGACTA
Source organism: Cerceris ruficornis (assembly GCA_963989415.1). Lineage (NCBI taxonomy): Eukaryota > Metazoa > Arthropoda > Insecta > Hymenoptera > Crabronidae > Cerceris > Cerceris ruficornis. Next base: position 217,680 of record CAXDIW010000209.1, read on the forward strand.
TATAGAAGCAATATATACAAAGATTTCAACTGTCTACCTGTTCCATTCATTGTTCTACTTGTCGAAAGTTACAAATAATTTCCGATAAAGGATTAACCATTGGGGCTCATTGTTCACTTAAACTGGAGGAACAAAAAATTGGCGAATTGTACTGTTTGGATGCTTTGCATATATGTTTCTTAGACTATATAGAAGCAACATATACAAAGATTTCAACCGTCTACCTGTTCTATTCATTGTTCTACTTGTCGAAATTTACAAATAATTTCCTTTAAAGGATTAACAATGGGGCTCGTTGTTCACTTAAACTTGAAGAACAATAAATTGGCGAATTGTACTGTTTGGATGCTTTGCATATATGTTTCTTAGACTATATAGACGCAATATATACAAGGATTTCAACCGTTTACCTGTTCCATTCATTGTTCTACTTGTCGAAAGTTACAAATAATTTCCGATAAAGGATTAACCATTGGGGCTCATTGTTCACTTAAACTGGAGGAACAAAAAATTGGCGAATTGTACTGTTTGGATGCTTTGCATATATGTTTCTTAGACTATATAGAAGCAACATATACAAAGATTTCAACCGTCTACCTGTTCTATTCATTGTTCTACTTGTCGAAATTTACAAATAATTTCCTTTAAAGGATTAACAATGGGGCTCATTGTTCACTTACACTTGAAGAACAAAAAATTGGCGAATGGTACTGTTTGGATGCTTTGCAAACATGTTTCTTTGACTATCTAGAATCAATATATAGAAAGATTTCACCCGTCTACCTGTACTATTCATCGTTCTACTTGTAGAAAGTTACAAATAATTTCCATTTCATGATTATCAATGGGGCTCGCTGTTCACTTAAACTTGAAGTTCAAAAAATTGGCGATTGTTACTGTTTAGATGCTTTGCATATAGGTTTCGTAGACTACATAGAAGCAACATATACAAAGATTTCAACCGTCTACCTGTACTATTCATTGTTCTACTTGTAGAAAGTTACAAATAATTTCCATTTCATGATTATCAATGGGGCTCGCTGTTCACTTAAACTTGAAGATCAAAAAATTGGCGATTGTTACTGTTTAGATGCTTTGCATATAAGTTTCTTAGACTATATAGAAGCAACATATACAAAGATTTCAACCGTCTACCTGTTCTATTCATTGTTCTACTTGTAGAAAGTTACAAATAATTTCCGTTAAAGTATTAAAAATGGGGCTCGTAGTTCACTTATACTTAAAGATCAAATAATTGGCGAATTGTACTGTTTAGATGCTTTGCATATATGTTTCTTAGACTATATAGACGCAATATATACAAGGATTTCAAACGTCTACCTGTTCCATTCATTGTTCTACTTGTCGAAAGTTACATATAATTTCCGTTTCATGATTATCAATGGGGCTCGTTGTTCACTTAAACTTGAAGAACAAGAAATTGGCGAATTGTACTGTTTGGACGCTTTGCATATATGTTTCTTGGACTATATAGAAGCAATATATACAATGATTTCAACCATCTACGTGTTCCAATCATTGTTGTACTTGTCGAAATTTACAAATAATTTCCTTTAAAGGATTAACAATGGGGCTCGTAGTTCACTTAAACTTGAAGAACAAAAAATTGGCGAATTGTACTGTTTGGATGCTTTGCATATATGTTTCTTAGACTATTTAGAAGCAATATATAGAAAGATTTCACCCGTCTACCTGTACTATTCATTGTTCTACTTGTAGAAAGTTACAAATAATTTCCATTTCATGATTATCAATGGGGCTCGCTGTTCACTTAAACTTGAAGATGAAATAATTGGCGAATTGTACTGTTTGGATGCTTTGCACATATGTTTCTTAGACTATATAGAAGCATTATATACAATGATTTCAACCGTCTACCTATTCCATTCATTGTCCTACTTGCCGAAATTTACAAATAATTTCCTTTAAAGGATTAACAATGGGGCTCGTAGTTCACTTAAACTTGAAGAGCAAAAAATTGGCGAATTGTACTGTTTGGATGCTTTGCACAAATGTTTCTTAGACTATATAGAAGCAATATATACAAAGATTTCAACTGTCTACCTGTTCCATTCATTGTTCTACTTGTCGAAAGTTACAAATAATTTCCGATAAAGGATTAACAATGGGGCTCATTGTTCACTTAAACTTGAAGAACAAAAAATTGGCGAATGGTACTATTTGGATGCTTTGCGTACATGTTTCTTAGACTATATGGAAGCAATATATACAAAGATTTCAACCGTCTACGTGTTCCAATCATTGTTCTACTTGCCGAAATTTACAAATAATTTCCTTTAAAGGATTAACAATGGGTCTCGTAGTTCACTTAAACTTGAAGAGCAAAAAATTGGCGAATTGTACTGTTTGGACGCTATGCATATATGTTTCTTAGACTATATAGAAGCAATATATACAATGATTTCAACAGTCTACCTGTTCTATTCATTGTTCTACTTGTAGAAAGTTACAAATAATTTCCGTTTCATGATTATCAATGGGGCTTGTTGTTCACTTAAACTTGAAGAACAAAAAATTGGCGAATGGTACTGTTTGGATGCTTTGCATATATGTTTCTTAGATTATATAGAAGCAATATATACAAAGATTTCAACCTTCTACCTGTTCCATTCATTGTTGTACTTGTCGAAAATTACAAATAATTTCCGATAAAGGATCAACCATTGGGGCTCATTGTTCACTTAAACTTGAAGAACAAAAAATTGGCGAATGGTACTGTTTGGATGCTTTGAGTACATGTTTCTTAGACTATATGGAAGCAATATATACAAAGATTTCAACCGTCTACGTGTTTCAATCATTGTTCTACTTGTAGAAAGTTACAATTAATTTCCGTTAAAGGATTAACAATGGGGCTCGTAGTTCACTTAAACTTGAAGAACAAAAAATTGGCGAATGGTACTATTTGGATGCTTTGCATATATGTTTCGTAGATTATATAGAAGCAATATATGCAATGATTTCAACCGTCTACCTGATCCATTCATTGTTTCACTTGTCGAAATTTACAAATAATTTCCTTTAAAGGATTAACAATGGGGCTCGTAGTTCACTTAAACTTGAAGAACAAAAAATTGGCGAATGGTACTATTTGGATGCTTTGCGTACATGTTTCTTAGACTATATGGAAGCAATATATACAAAGATTTCAACCGTCTACCTGTTCCATTCATTGTTCTACTTATCGAAATTTACAAATAATTTGCTTTAAAGGATTAACAATGGGGCTCGTAGTTCACTTAAACTTGAAGAGCAAAAAATTGGCGAATTGTACTGTTTGGACGCTATGCATATATGTTTCTTAGACTATATAGAAGCAATATATACAATGATTTCAACAGTCTAACTGTTCTATTCATTGTTCTACTTGTAGAAAGTTACAAATAATTTCCGTTTCATGATTATCAATGGGGCTTGTTGTTCACTTAAACTTGAAGAACAAAAAATTGGCGAATGGTACTGTTTGGATGCTTTGCATATATGTTTCTTAGATTATATAGAAGCAATATATACAAAGATTTCAACCTTCTACCTGTTCCATTCATTGTTCTACTTGTCGAAATTTACAAATAATTTCCTTTAAAGGATTAACAATGGGGCTCGTAGTTCACTTAAACTTGAAGAACAAAAAATTGGCGAATGGTACTGTTTGGATGCTTTACATATATGTTTCTTAGACTATATAGAAGCAATATATACAAAGATTTCAACCGTCTACCTGTTCCATTCATTGTTCTACTTGTCGAAATTTACAAATAATTTCCTTTAAATGATTAACAATGGGGCTCGTAGTTCACTTAAACTTGAAGAACAAAAAATTGGCGAATGGTACTGTTTGGATGCTTTACATATATGTTTCTTAGACTATATAGAAGCAATATATACAAAGATTTCAACCGTCTACCTGTTCCATTCATTGTTCTACTTGTCGAAATTTACAAATAATTTCCTTTAATGGATTAACAATGGGGCTCGTAATTCACTTAAACTTGAAGAACAAAAAATTGGCGAATTGTACTGTTTGGATGCTTTGCATATATGTTTCTTAGACCATATAGAAGCAATATATACAATGATTTCAACCGTCTACCTGTTCCATTCATTGTTCTACTTGTCGAAAGTTACAAATAATTTCCGTTAAAGTTTTAACAATGGGGCTCGTAGTTCACTTAAACATGAAGATGAAATAATTGGCGATTTGTACTGTTTGGATGCTTTGCAAATATGTTTCTTAGATTATATAGAAGCAATATATACAAAGATTTCAACTGTCTACCTGTTCCATTCATTGTTCTACTTGTCGAAAATTACAAATAATTTCCGATAAAGGATTAACCATTGGGGCTAATTGTTCACTTAAACTTGAAGAACAAAAAAGTGGCGAATGGTACTGTTTGGTTGCTTTGCATATATGTTTCTTAGACTATATGGAAGCAATATATACAAAGATTTCAACCGTCTACGTGTTCCAATCATTGTTCTACTTGTAGAAAGTTACAATTAATTTCCGTTAAAGGATTATCAATGGGGCTCGCTGTTCACTTAAACTTGAAGATCAAAATATTGGCGAATTGTACTGTTTGGACGCTTTGCATATATGTTTCTTAGACTATTTAGAAGCAATATATACAATGATTTCAACAGTCTACCTGTTCCATTCATTGTTCTACTTGTCGAAATTTACAAATAATTTCCTTTAAAGGATTAACAATGGGGCTCGTAGTTCACTTAAACTTGAAGAACAAAAAATTGGCGAATGGTACTGTTTGGATGATTTGCATATATGTTTCTTAGACTATATAGAAGCAATATATACAAAGATTTCAACCGTCTACCTGTTCCATTCATTGTTCTACTTGTCGAAAGTTACAAATAATTTCCGTTAAAGTATTAACAATGGGGCTCGTAGTTCACTTAAACTTGAAGATCAAATAATTGGCGAATTGTACTGTTTGGATGATTTGCATATATGTTTCTTAGACTTTATAGAAGCAATATATAAAAAGATTTCTACCATCTACCTGTTCCATTCATTGTTCTACTTGTAGAAAGTTACAAATAATTTCCTTTAAAGGATTAACAATGGGGCTCGTAGTTCACTTAAACTTGAAGAACAAAAAATTGGCGAATTGTACTGTTTGGATGCTTTGCATAGATGTTTCTTAGACTAATTAGAAGCAATATATAGAAAGATTTCACCCGTCTACCTGTACTATTCATTGTTCTACTTGTAGAAAGTTACAAATAATTTCCATTTCATGATTATCAATGGGGCTCACTGTTCGCTTAAACTTGAAGAACAAAAAATTGGCGAATTGTACTGTTTGGATGCTTTGCATATATGTTTCTTTGACTATTTAGAAGCAATATATAGAAAGATTTCACACGTCTACGTGTTCCAATCATTGTTCTACTTATCGAAAGTTACAAATAATTTCCGATAAAGGATTAACAATGGGTCTCATTGTTCACTTAAACTTGAAGAACAAAAAATTGGCGAATGGTACTGTTTGGATGCTTTGCATATATGTTTCTTAGACTATATAGACGCAATATATACAAGGATTTCAACCGTTTACCTGTTCCATTCATTGTTCTACTTGTCGAAAGTTACAAATAATTTCCGATAAAGGATTAACAATGGGGCTCATTGTTCACTTAAACTTGAAGAACAAAAAATTGGCGAATGGTACTATTTGGATGCTTTGCGTACATGTTTCTTAGACTATATGGAAGCAATATATACAAAGATTTCAACCGTCTACGTGTTCCAATCATTGTTCTACTTGCCGAAATTTACAAATAATTTCCTTTAAAGGATTAACAATGGGTCTCGTAGTTCACTTAAACTTGAAGAGCAAAAAATTGGCGAATTGTACTGTTTGGACGCTATGCATATATGTTTCTTAGACTATATAGAAGCAATATATACAATGATTTCAACAGTCTACCTGTTCTATTCATTGTTCTACTTGTAGAAAGTTACAAATAATTTCCGTTTCATGATTATCAATGGGGCTTGTTGTTCACTTAAACTTGAAGAACAAAAAATTGGCGAATGGTACTGTTTGGATGCTTTGCATATATGTTTCTTAGATTATATAGAAGCAATATATACAAAGATTTCAACCTTCTACCTGTTCCATTCATTGTTGTACTTGTCGAAAATTACAAATAATTTCCGATAAAGGATCAACCATTGGGGCTCATTGTTCACTTAAACTTGAAGAACAAAAAATTGGCGAATGGTACTGTTTGGATGCTTTGAGTACATGTTTCTTAGACTATATGGAAGCAATATATACAAAGATTTCAACCGTCTACGTGTTTCAATCATTGTTCTACTTGTAGAAAGTTACAATTAATTTCCGTTAAAGGATTAACAATGGGGCTCGTAGTTCACTTAAACTTGAAGAACAAAAAATTGGCGAATGGTACTATTTGGATGCTTTGCATATATGTTTCGTAGATTATATAGAAGCAATATATGCAATGATTTCAACCGTCTACCTGATCCATTCATTGTTTCACTTGTCGAAATTTACAAATAATTTCCTTTAAAGGATTAACAATGGGGCTCGTAGTTCACTTAAACTTGAAGAACAAAAAATTGGCGAATGGTACTATTTGGATGCTTTGCGTACATGTTTCTTAGACTATATGGAAGCAATATATACAAAGATTTCAACCGTCTACCTGTTCCATTCATTGTTCTACTTATCGAAATTTACAAATAATTTGCTTTAAAGGATTAACAATGGGGCTCGTAGTTCACTTAAACTTGAAGAGCAAAAAATTGGCGAATTGTACTGTTTGGACGCTATGCATATATGTTTCTTAGACTATATAGAAGCAATATATACAATGATTTCAACAGTCTAACTGTTCTATTCATTGTTCTACTTGTAGAAAGTTACAAATAATTTCCGTTTCATGATTATCAATGGGGCTTGTTGTTCACTTAAACTTGAAGAACAAAAAATTGGCGAATGGTACTGTTTGGATGCTTTGCATATATGTTTCTTAGATTATATAGAAGCAATATATACAAAGATTTCAACCTTCTACCTGTTCCATTCATTGTTCTACTTGTCGAAATTTACAAATAATTTCCTTTAAAGGATTAACAATGGGGCTCGTAGTTCACTTAAACTTGAAGAACAAAAAATTGGCGAATGGTACTGTTTGGATGCTTTACATATATGTTTCTTAGACTATATAGAAGCAATATATACAAAGATTTCAACCGTCTACCTGTTCCATTCATTGTTCTACTTGTCGAAATTTACAAATAATTTCCTTTAAATGATTAACAATGGGGCTCGTAGTTCACTTAAACTTGAAGAACAAAAAATTGGCGAATGGTACTGTTTGGATGCTTTACATATATGTTTCTTAGACTATATAGAAGCAATATATACAAAGATTTCAACCGTCTACCTGTTCCATTCATTGTTCTACTTGTCGAAATTTACAAATAATTTCCTTTAATGGATTAACAATGGGGCTCGTAATTCACTTAAACTTGAAGAACAAAAAATTGGCGAATTGTACTGTTTGGATGCTTTGCATATATGTTTCTTAGACCATATAGAAGCAATATATACAATGATTTCAACCGTCTACCTGTTCCATTCATTGTTCTACTTGTCGAAAGTTACAAATAATTTCCGTTAAAGTTTTAACAATGGGGCTCGTAGTTCACTTAAACATGAAGATGAAATAATTGGCGATTTGTACTGTTTGGATGCTTTGCAAATATGTTTCTTAGATTATATAGAAGCAATATATACAAAGATTTCAACTGTCTACCTGTTCCATTCATTGTTCTACTTGTCGAAAATTACAAATAATTTCCGATAAAGGATTAACCATTGGGGCTAATTGTTCACTTAAACTTGAAGAACAAAAAAGTGGCGAATGGTACTGTTTGGTTGCTTTGCATATATGTTTCTTAGACTATATGGAAGCAATATATACAAAGATTTCAACCGTCTACGTGTTCCAATCATTGTTCTACTTGTAGAAAGTTACAATTAATTTCCGTTAAAGGATTATCAATGGGGCTCGCTGTTCACTTAAACTTGAAGATCAAAATATTGGCGAATTGTACTGTTTGGACGCTTTGCATATATGTTTCTTAGACTATTTAGAAGCAATATATACAATGATTTCAACAGTCTACCTGTTCCATTCATTGTTCTACTTGTCGAAATTTACAAATAATTTCCTTTAAAGGATTAACAATGGGGCTCGTAGTTCACTTAAACTTGAAGAACAAAAAATTGGCGAATGGTACTGTTTGGATGATTTGCATATATGTTTCTTAGACTATATAGAAGCAATATATACAAAGATTTCAACCGTCTACCTGTTCCATTCATTGTTCTACTTGTCGAAAGTTACAAATAATTTCCGTTAAAGTATTAACAATGGGGCTCGTAGTTCACTTAAACTTGAAGATCAAATAATTGGCGAATTGTACTGTTTGGATGATTTGCATATATGTTTCTTAGACTTTATAGAAGCAATATATAAAAAGATTTCTACCATCTACCTGTTCCATTCATTGTTCTACTTGTAGAAAGTTACAAATAATTTCCTTTAAAGGATTAACAATGGGGCTCGTAGTTCACTTAAACTTGAAGAACAAAAAATTGGCGAATTGTACTGTTTGGATGCTTTGCATAGATGTTTCTTAGACTAATTAGAAGCAATATATAGAAAGATTTCACCCGTCTACCTGTACTATTCATTGTTCTACTTGTAGAAAGTTACAAATAATTTCCATTTCATGATTATCAATGGGGCTCACTGTTCGCTTAAACTTGAAGAACAAAAAATTGGCGAATTGTACTGTTTGGATGCTTTGCATATATGTTTCTTTGACTATTTAGAAGCAATATATAGAAAGATTTCACACGTCTACGTGTTCCAATCATTGTTCTACTTATCGAAAGTTACAAATAATTTCCGATAAAGGATTAACAATGGGTCTCATTGTTCACTTAAACTTGAAGAACAAAAAATTGGCGAATGGTACTGTTTGGATGCTTTGCATATATGTTTCTTAGACTATATAGACGCAATATATACAAGGATTTCAACCGTTTACCTGTTCCATTCATTGTTCTACTTGTCGAAAGTTACAAATAATTTCCGATAAAGGATTAACAATGGGGCTCGCTGTTCACTTAAACTTGAAGATCAAAAAATTGGCGATTGTTACTGTTTAGATGCTTTGCATATAGGTTTCTTAGACTATATAGAAGCAATATATACAAAGATTTCAACCGTCTACCTGTTCCATTCATTGTTCTACTTGTCGAAAGTTACAAATAATTTCCGATAAAGGATTAACAATGGGGCTCGTAGTTCACTTAAACATGAAGATGAAATAATTGGCGAATTGTACTGTTTGGATGCTTTGCACATATGTTTCTTAGACTATATAGAAGCAATATATACAAAGATTTCAACTGTCTACCTGTTCCATTCATTGTTCTACTTGTCGAAAGTTACAAATAATTTCCGATAAAGGATTAACCATTGGGGCTCATTGTTCACTTAAACTGGAGGAACAAAAAATTGGCGAATTGTACTGTTTGGATGCTTTGCATATATGTTTCTTAGACTATATAGAAGCAACATATACAAAGATTTCAACCGTCTACCTGTTCTATTCATTGTTCTACTTGTCGAAATTTACAAATAATTTCCTTTAAAGGATTAACAATGGGGCTCGTTGTTCACTTAAACTTGAAGAACAATAAATTGGCGAATTGTACTGTTTGGATGCTTTGCATATATGTTTCTTAGACTATATAGACGCAATATATACAAGGATTTCAACCGTTTACCTGTTCCATTCATTGTTCTACTTGTCGAAAGTTACAAATAATTTCCGATAAAGGATTAACCATTGGGGCTCATTGTTCACTTAAACTGGAGGAACAAAAAATTGGCGAATTGTACTGTTTGGATGCTTTGCATATATGTTTCTTAGACTATATAGAAGCAACATATACAAAGATTTCAACCGTCTACCTGTTCTATTCATTGTTCTACTTGTCGAAATTTACAAATAATTTCCTTTAAAGGATTAACAATGGGGCTCGTTGTTCACTTAAACTTGAAGAACAATAAATTGGCGAATTGTACTGTTTGGATGCTTTGCATATATGTTTCTTAGACTATATAGACGCAATATATACAAGGATTTCAACCGTTTACCTGTTCCATTCATTGTTCTACTTGTCGAAAGTTACAAATAATTTCCGATAAAGGATTAACCATTGGGGCTCATTGTTCACTTACACTTGAAGAACAAAAAATTGGCGAATGGTACTGTTTGGATGCTTTGCATACATGTTTCTTTGACTATCTAGAATCAATATATAGAAAGATTTCACCCGTCTACCTGTACTATTCATCGTTCTACTTGTAGAAAGTTACAAATAATTTCCATTTCATGATTATCAATGGGGCTCGCTGTTCACTTAAACTTGAAGTTCAAAAAATTGGCGATTGTTACTGTTTAGATGCTTTGCATATAGGTTTCGTAGACTACATAGAAGCAACATATACAAAGATTTCAACCGTCTACCTGTACTATTCATTGTTCTACTTGTAGAAAGTTACAAATAATTTCCATTTCATGATTATCAATGGGGCTCGCTGTTCACTTAAACTTGAAGATCAAAAAATTGGCTATTGTTACTGTTTAGATGCTTTGCATATAAGTTTCTTAGACTATATAGAAGCAACATATACAAAGATTTCAACCGTCTACCTGTTCTATTCATTGTTCTACTTGTAGAAAGTTACAAATAATTTCCGTTAAAGTATTAAAAATGGGGCTCGTAGTTCACTTATACTTAAAGATCAAATAATTGGCGAATTGTACTGTTTAGATGCTTTGCATATATGTTTCTTAGACTATATAGACGCAATATATACAAGGATTTCAAACGTCTACCTGTTCCATTCATTGTTCTACTTGTCGAAAGTTACATATAATTTCCGTTTCATGATTATCAATGGGGCTCGTTGTTCACTTAAACTTGAAGAACAAGAAATTGGCGAATTGTACTGTTTGGACGCTTTGCATATATGTTTCTTGGACTATATAGAAGCAATATATACAATGATTTCAACCATCTACGTGTTCCAATCATTGTTCTACTTGTCGAAATTTACAAATAATTTCCTTTAAAGGATTAACAATGGGGCTCGTAGTTCACTTAAACTTGAAGAACAAAAAATTGGCGAATTGTACTGTTTGGATGCTTTGCATATATGTTTCTTAGACTATTTAGAAGCAATATATAGAAAGATTTCACCCGTCTACCTGTACTATTCATTGTTCTACTTGTAGAAAGTTACAAATAATTTCCATTTCATGATTATCAATGGGGCTCGCTGTTCACTTAAACTTGAAGATGAAATAATTGGCGAATTGTACTGTTTGGATGCTTTGCACATATGTTTCTTAGACTATATAGAAGCATTATATACAATGATTTCAACCGTCTACCTATTCCATTCATTGTCCTACTTGCCGAAATTTACAAATAATTTCCTTTAAAGGATTAACAATGGGGCTCGTAGTTCACTTAAACTTGAAGAGCAAAAAATTGGCGAATTGTACTGTTTGGATGCTTTGCACAAATGTTTCTTAGACTATATAGAAGCAATATATACAAAGATTTCAACTGTCTACCTGTTCCATTCATTGTTCTACTTGTCGAAAGTTACAAATAATTTCCGATAAAGGATTAACCATTGGGGCTCATTGTTCACTTAAACTGGAGGAATAAAAAATTGGCGAATTGTACTGTTTGGATGCTTTGCATATATGTTTCTTAGACTATGTAGAAGCAATATATACAAAGATTTCAACCGTCTACCTGTTCCATTCATTGTCCTACTTGTCGAAAGTTACAAATAATATCCTTTAAAGGATTAACAATGGGGCTCGTAGTTCACTTAATCTTGAAGAGCAAAAAATTGGCGAATTGTACTGTTTGGACGCTTTGCATATATGTTTCTTAGACTATATAGAAGCAATATATACAAAGATTTCAACCGTCTACCTGTTCTATACATTGTTCTACTTGTAGAAAGTTACAAATAATTTCCGTTAAAGTATTAACAATGCGGCTCGTAGTTCACTTAAACTTGAAGATCAAATAATTGGCGAATTGTACTGTTTGGATGCTTTGCATATATGTTTCTTAGACTATTTAGAAGCAATATATAGAAAGATTTCACCCGTCTACCTGTACTATTCATTGTTCTACTTGTCGAAAGTTACAAATAATTACCGGTAAAGGATTAACCATTGGGGCTCACTGTTCGCTTAAACTTGAAGAACAAAAAATTGGCGAATTGTACTGTTTGGATGCTTTGCATATATGTTTCTTTGACTATTTAGAAGCAATATATAGAAAGATTTCACACGTCTACGTGTTCCAATCATTGTTCTACTTATCGAAAGTTACAAATAATTTCCGATAAAGGATTAACAATGGGTCTCATTGTTCACTTAAACTTGAAGAACAAAAAATTGGCGAATGGTACTGTTTGGATGCTTTGCATATATGTTTCTTAGACTATTTAGAAGCAATATATAGAAAGATTTCACCCGTCTACCTGTACTATTCATTGTTCTACTTGTAGAAAGTTACAAATAATTTCCATTTCATGATTATCAATGGGGCTCGCTGTTCACTTAAACTTGAAGATCAAAAAATTGGCGATTGTTACTGTTTAGATGCTTTGCATATAGGTTTCTTAGACTATATAGAAGCAATATATACAAAGATTTCAACCGTCTACCTGTTCCATTCATTGTTCTACTTGTCGAAAGTTACAAATAATTTCCGATAAAGGATTAACAATGGGGCTCATTGTTCACTTAAACTTGAAGAACAAGAAATTGGCGAATGGTACTGTTTGGATGCTTTGCACATATGTTTCTTAGACTATATAGAAGCAATATATACAAAGATTTCAACTGTCTACCTGTTCCATTCATTGTTCTACTTGTCGAAAGTTACAAATAATTTCCGATAAAGGATTAACCATTGGGGCTCATTGTTCACTTAAACTGGAGGAACAAAAAATTGGCGAATTGTACTGTTTGGATGCTTTGCATATATGTTTCTTAGACTATATAGAAGCAACATATACAAAGATTTCAACCGTCTACCTGTTCTATTCATTGTTCTACTTGTCGAAATTTACAAATAATTTCCTTTAAAGGATTAACAATGGGGCTCGTTGTTCACTTAAACTTGAAGAACAATAAATTGGCGAATTGTACTGTTTGGATGCTTTGCATATATGTTTCTTAGACTATATAGACGCAATATATACAAGGATTTCAACCGTTTACCTGTTCCATTCATTGTTCTACTTATCGAAAGTTACAAATAATTTCCGTTAAAGGATTAACAATGGGGCTCGTAGTTCACTTAAACTTGAAGAACAAAAAATTGGCGAATTGTACTGTTTGGATGCTTTGCATATATGTTTCTTAGACTATATAGAAGCAACATATACAAAGATTTCAACCGTCTACCTGTACTATTCATTGTTCTAATTGTAGAAAGTTACAAATAATTTCCATTTCATGATTATCAATGGGGCTCGCAGTTCACTTAAACATGAAGATGAAATAATTGGCGAATTGTACTGCTTGGATGCTTTGCATATATGTTTCTTAGACTATATAGAAGCAATATATACAAAGATTTCAACCGTCTACTTGTTCCATTCATTGTTCTACTTGTCGAAAGTTACAAATAATTTCCGATAAAGGATTAACAATGGGGCTCGTAGTTCACTTAAACATGAAGATGAAATAATTGGCGAATTGTACTGTTTGGATGCTTTGCACATATGTTTCTTAGACTATATAGAAGCAATATATACAAAGATTTCAACTGTCTACCTGTTCCATTCATTGTTCTACTTGTCGAAAGTTACAAATAATTTCCGATAAAGGATTAACCATTGGGGCTCATTGTTCACTTAAACTGGAGGAACAAAAAATTGGCGAATTGTACTGTTTGGATGCTTTGCATATATGTTTCTTTGACTATTTAGAAGCAATATATAGAAAGATTTCACACGTCTACGTGTTCCAATCATTGTTCTACTTATCGAAAGTTACAAATAATTTCCGATAAAGGATTAACAATGGGTCTCATTGTTCACTTAAACTTGAAGAACAAAAAATTGGCGAATGGTACTGTTTGGATGCTTTGCATATATGTTTCTTAGACTATTTAGAAGCAATATATAGAAAGATTTCACCCGTCTACCTGTACTATTCATTGTTCTACTTGTAGAAAGTTACAAATAATTTCCATTTCATGATTATCAATGGGGCTCGCTGTTCACTTAAACTTGAAGATCAAAAAATTGGCGATTGTTACTGTTTAGATGCTTTGCATATAGGTTTCTTAGACTATATAGAAGCAATATATACAAAGATTTCAACCGTCTACCTGTTCCATTCATTGTTCTACTTATCGAAAGTTACAAATAATTTCCGATAAAGGATTAACAATGGGGCTCGTAGTTCACTTAAACATGAAGATGAAATAATTGGCGAATTGTACTGTTTGGATGCTTTGCACATATGTTTCTTAGACTATATAGAAGCAATATATACAAAGATTTCAACTGTCTACCTGTTCCATTCATTGTTCTACTTGTCGGAAGTTACAAATAATTTCCGATAAAGGATTAACCATTGGGGCTCATTGTTCACTTAAACTGGAGGAACAAAAAATTGGCGAATTGTACTGTTTGGATGCTTTGCATATATGTTTCTTAGACTATATAGAAGCAATATATACAAAGATTTTAACCGTCTACCTGTTCCATTCATTGTTCTACTTGTCGAATGTTACAAATAATTTCCGATAAAGGATTAACAATGGGTCTCATTGTTCACTTAAACTTGAAGAACAAAAAATTGGCGAATGGTACTGTTTGGATGCTTTGCATATATATTTCTTAGACTATTTAGAAGCAATATATAGAAAGATTTCACCCGTCTACCTGTACTATTCATTGTTCTACTTGTAGAAAGTTACAAATAATTTCCATTTCATGATTATCAATGGGGCTCGCTGTTCACTTAAACTTGAAGATCAAAAAATTGGCGATTGTTACTGTTTAGATGCTTTGCATATAGGTTTCTTAGACTATATAGAAGCAACATATACAAAGATTTCAACCGTCTACCTGTTCTATTCATTGTTCTACTTGTCGAAATTTACAAATAATTTCCTTTAAAGGATTAACAATGGGGCTCGTTGTTCACTTAAACTTGAATAACAATAAATTGGCGAATTGTACTGTTTGGATGCTTTGCATATATGTTTCTTAGACTATATAGACGCAATATATACAAGGATTTCAACCGTCTACCTGTTCCATTCATTGTTCTACTTGTCGAAAGTTACAAATAATTTCCGTTAAAGGATTAACAATGGGGCTCGTAGTTCACTTAAACTTGAAGAACAAAAAATTGGCGAATTGTACTGTTTGGATGCTTTGCATATATGTTTCTTAGACTATATAGAAGCAACATATACAAAGATTTCAACCGTCTACCTGTACTATTCATTGTTCTAATTGTAGAAAGTTACAAATAATTTCCATTTCATGATTATCAATGGGGCTCGCAGTTCACTTAAACATGAAGATGAAATAATTGGCGAATTGTACTGTTTGGATGCTTTGCATATATGTTTCTTAGACTATATAGAAGCAATATATACAAAGATTTCAACCGTCTACCTGTTCCATTCATTGTTCTACTTGTCGAAAGTTACAAATAATTTCCGATAAAGGATTATCAATGGGGCTCGTAGTTCACTTAAACATGAAGATGAAATAATTGGCGAATTGTACTGTTTGGTTGCTTTGCACATATGTTTCTTAGACTATATAGGAGCAATATATACAAAGATTTCAACTGTCTACCTGTTCCATTCATTGATCTACTTGTCGAAAGTTACAAATAATTTCCGATAAAGGATTAACCATTGGGGCTCATTGTTCACTTAAACTGGAGGAACAAAAAATTGGCTAATTGTACTGTTTGGATGCTTTGCATATTTGTTTCTTAGACTATATAGAAGCAATATATACAAAGATTTCAACCGTCTACCTGTTCCATTCATTGTTCTACTTGTCGAAAGTTACAAATAATTTCCGATAAAGGATTAACCATTGGGGCTCATTGTTCACTTAAACTTGAAGAACAAAAAATTGGCGAATTGTACTGTTTGGATGCTTTGCATATATGTTTCTTAGACTATATAGAAGCAATATATAGAAAGATTTCACCCGTCTACCTGTACTATTCATTGTTCTACTTGTAGAAAGTTACAAATAATTTCCATTTCATGATTATCAATGGGGCTCGCTGTTCACTTAAACTTGAAGATCAAAAAATTGGCGATTGTTACTGTTTAGATGCTTTGCATATAGGTTTCTTAGACTATATAGAAGCAACATATACAAAGATTTCAACCGTCTACCTGTTCTATTCATTGTTCTACTTGTCAGAAATTTACAAATAATTTCCTTTAAAGGATTAACAATGGGGCTCGTTGTTCACTTAAACTTGAAGAACAAAAAATTGGCGAATGGTACTGTTTGGATGCTTTGCATATATGTTTCTTAGACTATTTAGAAGCAATATATAGAAAGATTTCACCCGTCTACCTGTACTATTCATTGTTCTACTTGTAGAAAGTTACAAATAATTTCCATTTCATGATTATCAATGGGGCTCGCTGTTCACTTAAACTTGAAGATCAAAAAATTTGCGATTGTTACTGTTTAGATGCTTTGCATATAGGTTTCTTAGACTATATAGAAGCAACATATACAAAGATTTCAACCGTCTACCTGTTCTATTCATTGTTCTACTTGTCGAAATTTACAAATAATTTCCTTTAAAGGATTAACAATGGGGCTCGTTGTTCACTTAAACTTGAAGAACAATAAATTGGCGAATTGTACTGTTTGGATGCTTTGCATATATGTTTCTTAGACTATATAGACGCAATATATACAAGGATTTCAACCGTCTACCTGTTCCATTCATTGTTCTACTTGTCGAAAGTTACAAATAATTTCCGTTAAAGGATTAACAATGGGGCTCGTAGTTCACTTAAACTTGAAGAACAAAAAATTGGCGAATTATACTGTTTGGATGCTTTGCATATATGTTTCTTAGACTATATGGAAGCAATATATACAATGATTTCAACCGTCTACCTGTTCCATTCATTGTTCTACTTGTCGAAAGTTACTAATAATTTCCGATAAAGGATTAACCATTGGGGCTCATTGTTCACTTAAACTTGAGGAACAAAAAATTGGCGAATTGTACTGTTTGGATGCTTTGCATATATGTTCCTTAGACTATATAGAAGCAATATATACAATGATTTCAACAGTCTACCTGTTCCATTCATTGTTCTACTTGTCGAAAGTTACAAATAATTTCCTTTAAAGGATTAGCAATGGGGCTCGTTGTTCACTTAAACTTGAAGAACAATAAATTGGCGAATTGTACTCTTTGGATGCTTTGCATATGTGTTTCTTAGACTATTTAGAAGCAATATATAGAAAGATTTCACCCGTCTACCTGTACTATTCATTGTTCTAATTGTAGAAAGTTACAAATAATTTCCATTTCATGATTATCAATGGGGCTCGCAGTTCACTTAAACATGAAGATGAAATAATTGGCGAATTGTACTGTTTGGATGCTTTGCATATATGTTTCTTAGACTATATAGAAGCAATATATACAAAGATTTCAACCGTCTACCAGTTCCATTCATTGTTCTACTTGTCGAAAGTTACAAATAATTTCCGATAAAGGATTAACAATGGGGCTCGTAGTTCACTTAAACATGAAGATGAAATAATTGGCGAATTGTACTGTTTGGATGCTTTGCACATATGTTTCTTAGACTATATAGAAGCAATATATACAAAGATTTCAACTGTCTACCTGTTCCAATCATTGTTCTACTTGTCGAAAGTTACAAATAATTAACGGAAAAGGATTAAACATTGAGGCTCATTGTTCACTTAAACTTGAAGAACAAAAAATTGGCGAATTGTACTGTTTGGATGCTTTGCATATATGTTTCTTAGACTATATGGAAGCAATATATACAAAGATTTCAACCGTCTACGTGTTCCAATCATTGTTCTACTTGTAGAAAGTTACAATTAATTTCCGTTAAAGGATTAACAATGGGGCTCGTAGTTCACTTAAACTTGAAGAACAAAAAATTGGCGAATTGTACTGTTTGGATGCTTTGCATATATGTTTCTTAGACTATATAGAAGCAATATATACAAAGATTTCAACCGTCTACATGTTACATTCATTGTTCTACTTGTCGAAAGTTACAAATAATTACCGATAAAGGATTAACCATTGGGGCTCACTGTTCACTTAAACTTGAAGAACAAAAAATTGGCGAATTGTACTGTTTGGATGCTTTGCATATATGTTTCTTAGACTATATAGAAGCAATATATACAAAGATTTCAACCGTCTACCTGTTCCATTCATTGTACTACTTGTCGAAAATTACAAATAATTTCCGATAAAGGATTAACAATGGGGCTCGTAGTTCACTTAAACTTGAAGAGCAAAAAATTGGCGAATTGTACTGTTTGGCCGCTTTGCATTTATGTTTCTTGGACTATATAGAAGCAATATATACAATGATTTCAACCGTCTACGTGTTCCAATCATTGTTCTACTTATCGAAATTTACAAATAATTTCCGTTAAAGGATTAACAATGGGGCTCGTAGTTCACTTAAACTTGAAGAACAAAAAATTGGCGAATTGTACTGTTTGGATGCTTTGCATATATGTTTCTTAGACTATACTGAAGCAATATATACAAAGATTTCAACCGTCTACATGTTCCATTCATTGTTCTACTTGTCGAAAATTACAAATAATTTCCGATAAAGGATTAACCATTGGGGCTCATTGTTCACTTAAACTTGAAGAACAATAAATTGGCGAATTCTACTGTTTGGATGCTTTGCATATATGTTTCTTAGACTATGTAGACGCAATATATACAAGGATTTCAACCGTCTACCTATTCCATTAATTGTTCTACTTGCCGAAATTTACAAATAATTTCCTTTAAAGGATTAACAATGGGGCTCATTGTTCACTTAAACTTGAAGAACAAAAAATTGGCGAATGGTACTGTTTGGATGCTTTGCATATATGTTTCTTAGATTATATAGAAGCAATATATACAAAGATTTCAAACGTCTACCTGTTCCATTCATTGTTCTACTTGTCGCAAGTTACAAATAATTTCCGTTAAAGTATTAACAATGGGGCTGGTAGTTCACTTAAACTTGAAGATCAAATAATTGGCGAATTGTACTGTTTGGATGATTTGCAGATATGTTTCTTAGACTATATAGAAGCAATATATACAAAGATTTCAACCGTCTACCTGTTCCATTCATTGTTCTACTTGTCGAAATTTACAAATAATTTCCTTTAATGGATTAACAATGGGGCTCGTAGTTCACTTAAACTTGAAGAACAAAAAATTAGCGAGTTGTACTGTTTGGATGCTTTGCATATATGTTTCTTAGACTATATAGAAGCAACATATACAAAGATTTCAACCGTCTACCTGTACTATTCATTGTTCTAATTGTAGAAAGTTACAAATAATTTCCATTTCATGATTATCAATGGGGCTCGCAGTTCACTTAAACATGAAGATGAAATAATTGGCGAATTGTACTGTTTGGATGCTTTGCATATATGTTTCTTAGACTATATAGAAGCAATATATACAAAGATTTCAACCGTCTACCTGTTCCATTCATTGTTCTACTTGTCGAAAGTTACAAATAATTTCCGATAAAGGATTAACAATGGGGCTCGTAGTTCACTTAAACATGAAGATGAAATAATTGGCGAATTGTACTGTTTGGATGCTTTGCACATATGTTTCTTAGACTATATAGAAGCAATATATACAAAGATTTCAACTGTCTACCTGTTCCATTCATTGTTCTACTTGTCGAAAGTTACAAATAATTTCCGATAAAGGATTAACCATTGGGGCTCATTGTTCACTTAAACTGGAGGAACAAAAAATTGGCGAATGGTACTGTCTGCATGCTTTGCGTACATGTTTCTTAGACTATATGGAAGATATATACAAAGATTTCAACCGTCTACGTGTTCCAAACGTTGTCCTAATTGTCGAAATTTACAAATAATTTCCTTTAAAGGATTAACAATGCGGCTCGTAGTTCACTTAAACTTGAACAGCAAAAAATTGGCGAATTGTACTGTTTGGACGCTTTGCATATATGTTTCTTGGACTATATAGAAGCAATATATACAAAGATTTCAACCGTCTACCTGTTCCATTCATTGTTCTACTTGTCGAAAATTACAAGTAATTTCCGATAAAGGATTAACCATTGGGGCTCATTGTTCACTTAAACTTGAAGAACAAGAAATTGGCGAATGGTACTGTTTGGATGCTTTGCGTACATGTTTCTTAGACTATATGGTAGCAATATATACAAAGATTTCAACCGTCTACGTGTTCCAATCATTGTTCTACTTGTAGAAAGTTACAATTAATTTCCGTTAAAGGATTAACAATGGGGCTCGTAGTTCACTTAAACTTAAAGATCAAAAAATTGGCGATTGTTACTGTTTAGATGCTTTGCATATATGTTTCTTAGATTATATAGAAGCAATATATACAAACATTTCAACCGTCTACCTGTTCCACTCATTGTTCTACTTGTCGAAAATTACAAATAATTTCCGATAAAGTATTAACAATGGGGCTCATTGTTCACTTAAACTTGAAGAACAAGAAACTGGCGAATGGTACTGTTTGGATGCTTTGCATATATGTTTCTTAGACTATATAGAAGCAATATATACATTGATTTCAACCGTCTACTTGTTCCATTCATTGTTCTACTTGTCGGAAGTTACAAATAATTTCCGTTAAAGTATTAACAATGGGGCTCGTAGTTCACTTAAACATGAAGATGAAATAATTGGCGAATTGTACTGTTTGGATGCTTTGCATATATGTTTCTTAGATTATATAGAAGCAATATATACAAAGATATCAACCGTGTACCTGTTCCATTCATTGTTCTACTTGTCGAAAATTACAAATAATTTCCGATAAAGGATTAACCATTGGGGCTCATTGTTCACTTAAACTTGAAGAACAAAAAATTGTCGAATTGTACTATTTGGATGCTTTGCATATATGTTTCTTAGACTATATAGAAGCAATATATACAATGATTTCCACCGTTTACCTGTTCCATTCATTGTTCTACTTGTCGAAAGTTACAAATAATTTCCGATAACGGATTAACCATTGGGTGTCATTGTTCACTTAAACTTGAAGAACAAAAAATTGGCGAATTGTACTTTTTGGATGCTTTGCATATATGTTTCTTATACTATATAGAAGCAATATATACAAAGATTTCAACCGTCTACCTGTTCCATTCACTGTTCTACTTGTCGAAAGTTACAAATAATTTCCGATAAAGGATTAACAATGGGGCTCATTGTTCACTTAAACTTGAAGAACAAAAAATTGTCGAATTGTACTATTTGGATGCATTGCATATATGTTTCTTAGACTATATAGAAGCAATATATACAATGATTTGAACCGTCTACCTGTTCCATTCATTGTTCTACTTGTCGACAGTTACAAATAATTTCCGTTAAGGGATTAACAATGGGGATCGTAGTTTACTTAAACTTGAAGAACAAAAAATTGGCGAATTGTACTGTTTGGATGCTTTGCATATATGTTCCTTAGACTATATAGAAGCAATATATACAATGATTTCAACAGTCTACCTGTTCCATTCATTGTTCTACTTGTCGAAATTTACAAATAATTTCCTTTAAAGGATTAACAATGGGGCTCGTAGTTCACTTAAACTTGAAGAACAAAAAATTGGCGAATGGTACTGTTTGGATGCTTTGCATATATGTTTCTTAGACTATATAGAAGCAATATATACAAAGATTTCAACAGTCCTCCTGTTCCATTCATTGTTCTACTTGTCGAAAGTTACAAATAATTTCCGATAACGGATTAACCATTGGGGCTCATTGTTCACTTAAACTTGAAGAACAAAAAATTGGCGAATTGTACTGTTTGGATGCTTTGCATATATGTTTCTCAGACTATATAGAAGCAATATATACAAAGATTTCAACTGTCTACCTGTTCCATTCATTGTTCTACTTGTCGAAAGTTACAAATAATTTCCGATAAAGGATTAACCATTGGGGCTCATTGTTCACTTAAACTGGAGGAACAAAAAATTGGCGAATGGTACTGTCTGCATGCTTTGCGTACATGTTTCTTAGACTATATGGAAGATATATACAAATATTTCAACCGTCTACGTGTTCCAATCGTTGTCCTAATTGTCGAAATTTACAAATAATTTCCTTTAAAGGATTAACAATGCGGCTCGTAGTTCACTTAAACTTGAAGAGCAAAAAATTGGCGAATTGTACTGTTTGGACGCTTTGCATATATGTTTCTTGGACTATATAGAAGCAATATATACAAAGATTTCAACCGTCTACCTGTTCCATTCATTGTTCTACTTGTCGAAAATTACAAGTAATTTCCGATAAAGGATTAACCATTGGGGCTCATTGTTCACTTAAACTTGAAGAACAAGAAATTGGCGAAAGGTACTGTTTGGATGCTTTGCGTACATGTTTCTTAGACTATATGGTAGCAATATATACAAAGATTTCAACCGTCTACGTGTTCCAATCATTGTTCTACTTGTAGAAAGTTACAATTAATTTCCGTTAAAGGATTAACAATGGGGCTCGTAGTTCACTTAAACTTAAAGATCAAAAAATTGGCGATTGTTACTGTTTAGATGCTTTGCATATATGTTTCATAGATTATATAGAAGCAATATATACAAACATTTCAACCGTCTACCTGTTCCATTCATTGTTCTACTTGTCGAAAATTACAAATAATTTCCGATAAAGTATTAACAATGGGGCTCATTGTTCACTTAAACTTGAAGAACAAGAAATAGGCGAATGGTACTGTTTGGATGCTTTGCATATATGTTTCTTAGACTATATAGAAGCAATATATACATTGATTTCAACCGTCTACTTGTTCCATTCATTGTTCTACTTGTCGGAAGTTACAAATAATTTCCGTTAAAGTATTAACAATGGGGCTCGTAGTTCACTTAAACATGAAGATGAAATAATTGGCGAATTGTACTGTTTGGATGCTTTGCATATATGTTTCTTAGATTATATAGAAGCAATATATACAAAGATATCAACCGTGTACCTGTTCCATTCCTTGTTCTACTTGTCGAAAGTTACAAATAATTTCCTTTAAAGGTTGAACAATGGGGCTCGTAGTTCACTTAAACTTGAAGAACAATGAATTGGCGACTTGTACTGTTTGGATGCTTTGCATATATGTTTCTTAGACTATATAGATGCAATATATACAAAGATTTCATCCGTCTACCTGTTCCATTCATTGTTCTACTTGTCGAAATTTACAAATAATTTCGTTTAAAGGATTAACAATGGGGCTCGTAGATCACTTAAACTTGAAGAGCAGAAAATTGGCGAATTGTACTGTTTGGACTCTATGCATATATGTTTCTTGGACTATATAGAAGCAATATATACAATGATTTCAACAGTCTACCTGTTCCATTCATTGTTCTACTTGTCGAAATTTACAAATAATTTCCGATAAAGGATTAACAATGGGGCTCGTAGTTCACTTAAACTTGAAGAGCAATAAATTGGCGAATTGTACTGTTTGGACGCTTTGCATATATGTTTCTTGGACTATATAGAAGCAATATATACAAAGATTTCAACAGTCCTCCTGTTCCATTCATTGTTCTACTTGTCGAAAGTCACAAATAATTTCCGTTAAGGGATTAACAATGGGGATCGTAGTTTACTTAAACTTGAAGAACAAAAAATTGGCGAATTGTACTGTTTGGATGCTTTGCATATATGTTTCTTAGACTATATAGAAGCAATATATACAATGATTTCAACAGTCTACCTGTTCCATTCATTGTTCTACTTGTCGAAATTTACAAATAATTTCCTTTAAAGGATTAACAATGGGGCTCGTAGTTCACTTAAACTTGAAGAACAAAAAATTGGCGAATGGTACTGTTTGGATGCTTTGCATATATGTTTCTTAGACTATATAGAAGCAATATATACAAAGATTTCAACAGTCCTCCTGTTCCATTCATTGTTCTACTTGTCGAAAGTTACAAATAATTTCCGATAACGGATTAACCATTGGGGCTCATTGTTCACTTAAACTTGAAGAACAAAAAATTGGCGAATTGTACTGTTTGGATGCTTTGCATATATGTTTCTTAGACTATATAGAAGCAATATATACAAAGATTTCAACCGTCTACCTGTTCCATTCATTGTTCTACTTGTCGAAAGTTACAAATAATTTCCGATAAAGGATTAACCATTGGGGCTCATTGTTCACTTAAACTTGAAGAACAAAAAATTGGCGAATTGTACTGTTTGGATGCTTTGCATATATGTTTCTTAGACTATATAGATGCAATATATACAAAGATTTCATCCGTCTACCAGTTCCATTCATTGTTCTACTTGTCGAAAGTTACAAATAATTTCCGTTAAGGGATTAACAATGGGGATCGTAGTTTACTTAAACTTGAAGAACAAGAAATTGGCGAATTCTACTGTTTGGATGCTTTGCATATATGTTTCTTAGACTATATAGAAGCAACATATGCAATGATTTCAACAGTCTACCTGTTCCATTCATTGTTCTACTTGCCGAAATTTACAATTAATTTCCTTTAATGGATTAACAATGGGGCTCATTGTTCACTTAAACTTGAAGAACAATAAATTGGCGAATTGTACTGTTTGGATGCTTTGCATAAATGTTTCTTAGACTATATAGAAGCAATATATACAAAGATTTCGAGCGTCTACCTGTTCCATTCATTGTTCTACTTGTCGAAATTACAAATAATTTCCGATAAAGGATTAACCATTGGGGCTCATTGTTCACTTAAACTTGAAGAACAAAAAATTGGCGAATTGTACTGTTTGGATGCTTTGCATATATGTTTCTTAGACTATATAGAAGCAATATATACAAAGATTTCAACCGTCTACCTGTTCCATTCATTGTTCTACTTGTCGAAATTTACAAATAATTTCCTTTAAAGGATTAACAATGGGGCTCGTAGTTCACTTAAACTTGAAGAACAAAAAATTGGCGAATGGTACTGTTTGGATGCTTTACATATATGTTTCTTAGACTATATAGAAGCAATATATACAAAGATTTCAACCGTCTACCTGTTCCATTCATTGTTCTACTTGTCGAAATTTACAAATAATTTCCTTTAATGGATTAACAATGGGCCTCGTAGTTCACTTAAACTTGAAGAACAAAAAATTGGCGAATTGTACTGTTTGGATGCTTTGCATATATGTTTCTTAGACCATATAGAAGCAATATATACAATGATTTCAACCGTCTACCTGTTCCATTCATTGTTCTACTTGTCGAAAGTTACAAATAATTTCCGTTAAAGTTTTAACAATGGGGCTCGTAGTTCACTTAAACATGAAGATGAAATAATTGGCGATTTGTACTGTTTGGATGCTTTGCAAATATGTTTCTTAGATTATATAGAAGCAATATATACAAAGATTTCAACTGTCTACCTGTTCCATTCATTGTTCTACTTGTCGAAAATTACAAATAATTTCCGATAAAGGATTAACCATTGGGGCTAATTGTTCACTTAAACTTGAAGAACAAAAAAGTGGCGAATGGTACTGTTTGGTTGCTTTGCATATATGTTTCTTAGACTATATGGAAGCAATATATACAAAGATTTCAACCGTCTACGTGTTCCAATCATTGTTCTACTTGTAGAAAGTTACAATTAATTTCCGTTAAAGGATTATCAATGGGGCTCGCTGTTCACTTAAACTTGAAGATCAAAATATTGGCGAATTGTACTGTTTGGACGCTTTGCATATATGTTTCTTAGACTATTTAGAAGCAATATATACAATGATTTCAACAGTCTACCTGTTCCATTCATTGTTCTACTTGTCGAAATTTACAAATAATTTCCTTTAAAGGATTAACAATGGGGCTCGTAGTTCACTTAAACTTGAAGATCAAATAATTGGCGAATTGTACTGTTTGGATGATTTGCATATATGTTTCGTAGACTATATAGAAGCAATATATACAAAGATTTCAACCGTCTACGTGTTACAATCATTGTTCTACTTGTAGAAAGTTACAATTAATTTCCGTTAATGGATTAACAATGGGGCTCGTAGTTCACTTAAACTTGAAGACCAAAAAATTGGCGAATGGTACTGTTTGGATGCTTTGCGTACATGTTTCTTAGACTATATAGAAGCAATATATACAAAGATTTCAACCGTCTACGTGTTCCAATCATTGTTCTACTTGTAGAAAGTTACAATTAATATCCGATAAAGGATTGACAATGGGTCTCATTGTTCACTTAAACTTGAAGAACAAAAAAGTGGCGAATGGTACTGTTTGGTTGCTTTGCATATATGTTTCTTAGACTATATGGAAGCAATATATACAAAGATTTCAACCGTCTACGTGTTCCAATCATTGTTCTACTTGTAGAAAGTTACAATTAATTTCCGTTAAAGGATTAACAATGGGGCTCGTAGTTCACTTAAACTTGAAGATCAAATAATTGGCGAATTGTACTGTTTGGACGCTTTGCATATATGTTTCTTAGACTATTTAGAAGCAATATATACAAAGATTTCAACCGTCTACCTGTTCCATTCATTGTTCTACTTGTCGAAAGTTACAAATAATTTCCGATAAAGGATTAACAATGGGTCTCATTGTTCACTTAAACTTGAAGAACAAAAAATTGGCGAATTGTATTGTTTGGATGCTTTGCATATATGTTTCTTAGACTATATAGAAGCAATATATACAAAGATTTCAACCATCTACCAGTTCCATTCATTGTTCTACTTGTCGAAATTTACAAATAATTTCCGTTAAGGCATTAACAATGAGGATCGTAGTTTACTTAAACTTGAACAACAAGAAATTGGCGAATTGTACTGTTTGGATGCTTTGCATATATGTTTCTTAGACTATATAGAAGCAATATATACAAAGATTTCAACCGTCTACCTGTTCCATTCATTGTTCTACTTGTCGAAAGTTACAAATAATTTCCTTTAAAGGATTAACAATGGGGCTCGTAGTTCACTTAAACTTGAAGAACAAAAAATTGGCGAATGGTACTGTTTGGATGATTTGCATATATGTTTCTTAGACTATATAGAAGCAATATATACAAAGATTTCAACCGTCTACCTGTTCCATTCATTGTTCTACTTGTCGAAAGTTACAAATAATTTCCGTTAAAGTATTAACAATGGGGCTCGTAGTTCACTTAAACTTGAAGAACAAAAAATTGGCGAATGGTACTATTTGGATGCTTTGCGTACATGTTTCTTAGACTATATGGAAGCAATATATACAAAGATTTCAACCGTCTACGTGTTCCAATCATTGTTCTACTTGCCGAAATTTACAAATAATTTCCTTTAAAGGATTAACAATGGGTCTCGTAGTTCACTTAAACTTGAAGAGCAAAAAATTGGCGAATTGTACTGTTTGGACGCTATGCATATATGTTTCTTAGACTATATAGAAGCAATATATACAATGATTTCAACAGTCTACCTGTTCTATTCATTGTTCTACTTGTAGAAAGTTACAAATAATTTCCGTTTCATGATTATCAATGGGGCTTGTTGTTCACTTAAACTTGAAGAACAAAAAATTGGCGAATGGTACTGTTTGGATGCTTTGCATATATGTTTCTTAGATTATATAAAAGCAATATATACAAAGATTTCAACCTTCTACCTGTTCCATTCATTGTTGTACTTGTCGAAAATTACAAATAATTTCCGATAAAGGATCAACCATTGGGGCTCATTGTTCACTTAAACTTGAAGAACAAAAAATTGGCGAATGGTACTGTTTGGATGCTTTGAGTACATGTTTCTTAGACTATATGGAAGCAATATATACAAAGATTTCAACCGTCTACGTGTTTCAATCATTGTTCTACTTGTAGAAAGTTACAATTAATTTCCGTTAAAGGATTAACAATGGGGCTCGTAGTTCACTTAAACTTGAAGAACAAAAAATTGGCGAATGGTACTATTTGGATGCTTTGCATATATGTTTCGTAGATTATATAGAAGCAATATATGCAATGATTTCAACCGTCTACCTGATCCATTCATTGTTTCACTTGTCGAAATTTACAAATAATTTCCTTTAAAGGATTAACAATGGGGCTCGTAGTTCACTTAAACTTGAAGAACAAAAAATTGGCGAATGGTACTATTTGGATGCTTTGCGTACATGTTTCTTAGACTATATGGAAGCAATATATACAAAGATTTCAACCGTCTACCTGTTCCATTCATTGTTCTACTTATCGAAATTTACAAATAATTTGCTTTAAAGGATTAACAATGGGGCTCGTAGTTCACTTAAACTTGAAGAGCAAAAAATTGGCGAATTGTACTGTTTGGACGCTATGCATATATGTTTCTTAGACTATATAGAAGCAATATATACAATGATTTCAACAGTCTAACTGTTCTATTCATTGTTCTACTTGTAGAAAGTCACAAATAATTTCAGTTTCATGATTATCAATGGGGCTTGTTGTTCACTTAAACTTGAAGAACAAAAAATTGGCGAATGGTACTGTTTGGATGCTTTGCATATATGTTTCTTAGATTATATAGAAGCAATATATACAAAGATTTCAACCTTCTACCTGTTCCATTCATTGTTCTACTTGCCGAAATTTACAAATAATTTCCTTTAAAGGATTAACAATGGGGCTCGTAGTTCACTTAAACTTGAAGAACAAAAAATTGGCGAATGGTACTGTTTGGATGCTTTACATATATGTTTCTTAGACTATATAGAAGCAATATATACAAAGATTTCAACCGTCTACCTGTTCCATTCATTGTTCTACTTGTCGAAATTTACAAATAATTTCCTTTAAAGGATTAACAATGGGGCTCGTAGTTCACTTAAACTTGAAGAACAAAGAATTGGCGAATGGTACTGTTTGGATGCTTTACATATATGTTTCTTAGACTATATAGAAGCAATATATACAAAGATTTCAACCGTCTACCTGTTCCATTCATTGTTCTACTTGTCGAAATTTACAAATAATTTCCTTTAATGGATTAACAATGGGGCTCGTAGTTCACTTAAACTTGAAGAACAAAAAATTGGCGAATTGTACTGTTTGGATGCTTTGCATATATGTTTCTTAGACCATATAGAAGCAATATATACAATGATTTCAACCGTCTACCTGTTCCATTCATTGTTCTACTTGTCGAAAGTTACAAATAATTTCCGTTAAAGTTTTAACAATGGGGCTCGTAGTTCACTTAAACATGAAGATGAAATAATTGGCGATTTGTACTGTTTGGATGCTTTGCAAATATGTTTCTTAGATTATATAGAAGCAATATATACAAAGATTTCAACTGTCTACCTGTTCCATTCATTGTTCTACTTGTCGAAAATTACAAATAATTTCCGATAAAGGATTAACCATTGGGGCTAATTGTTCACTTAAACTTGAAGAACAAAAAAGTGGCGAATGGTACTGTTTGGTTGCTTTGCATATATGTTTCTTAGACTATATGGAAGCAATATATACAAAGATTTCAACCGTCTACGTGTTCCAATCATTGTTCTACTTGTAGAAAGTTACAATTAATTTCCGTTAAAGGATTATCAATGGGGCTCGCTGTTCACTTAAACTTGAAGATCAAAATATTGGCGAATTGTACTGTTTGGACGCTTTGCATATATGTTTCTTAGACTATTTAGAAGCAATATATACAATGATTTCAACAGTCTACCTGTTCCATTCATTGTTCTACTTGTCGAAATTTACAAATAATTTCCTTTAAAGGATTAACAATGGGGCTCGTAGTTCACTTAAACTTGAAGAACAAAAAATTGGCGAATGGTACTGTTTGGATGATTTGCATATATGTTTCTTAGACTATATAGAAGCAATATATACAAAGATTTCAACCGTCTACCTGTTCCATTCATTGTTCTACTTGTCGAAAGTTACAAATAATTTCCGTTAAAGTATTAACAATGGGGCTCGTAGTTCACTTAAACTTGAAGATCAAATAATTGGCGAATTGTACTGTTTGGATGATTTGCATATATGTTTCTTAGACTTTATAGAAGCAATATATAAAAAGATTTCTACCGTCTACCTGTTCCATTCATTGTTCTACTTGTAGAAAGTTACAAATAATTTCCTTTAAAGGATTAACAATGGGGCTCGTAGTTCACTTAAACTTGAAGAACAAAAAATTGGCGAATTGTACTGTTTGGATGCTTTGCATAGATGTTTCTTAGACTAATTAGAAGCAATATATAGAAAGATTTCACCCGTCTACCTGTACTATTCATTGTTCTACTTCTAGAAAGTTACAAATAATTTCCATTTCATGATTATCAATGGGGCTCGCTGTTCACTTAAACTTGAAGATCAAAAAATTGGCGAATGTTACTGTTTAGATGCTTTGCATATAGGTTTCTTAGAATATATAGACGCAACATATACAAAGATTTCAACCGTCTACCTGTTCTATTCATTGTTCTACTTGTAGAAAGTTACAAATAATTTCCGTTTCATGATTATCAATGGGGCTCGTTGTTCACTTAAATTTGAA
This sequence comes from Cerceris ruficornis, assembly GCA_963989415.1. Lineage (NCBI taxonomy): Eukaryota > Metazoa > Arthropoda > Insecta > Hymenoptera > Crabronidae > Cerceris > Cerceris ruficornis. Next base: position 248,712 of record CAXDIW010000209.1, read on the forward strand.
GAACAAAAAATTGGCGAATGGTTCTGTTTGGATGCTTTGCATATATGTTTATTAGATTATATAGAAGCAATATATACAAAGATTTCAACCGTCTACGTGTTCCAATCATTGTTCTACTTTTCGAAATTTACAAATAATTACCGATAATGGATTAACCATTGGGGCTCATTGTTCACTTAAACTTGAAGTACAAGAAATTGGCGCATTGTACTGTTTGGACGCTTTGCATATATGTTTCTTAGACTATATAGAAACAATATATACATTGATTTCAACCGGCTACCTGTTACATTCATTATTCTACTTGTCGCAAGTTACAAATAATTTCCGTTAAAGTATTAACAATGGGGCCCGTAGTTCACTTAAACTTGAAGATCAAATAATTGGCGAATTGTACTGTTTGGATGATTTGCATATATGTTTCTTAGACTTTATAGAAGCAATATATAAAAAGATTTCAACCGTCTACCTGTTCCATTCATTGTTCTACTTGTAGAAAGTTACAAATAATTTCCTTTAAAGGATTAACAATGGGGCTCGTAGTTCACTTAAACTTGAAGAACAAAAAATTGGCGAATTGTACTGTTTGGATGCTTTGCATAGATGTTTCTTAGACTAATTAGAAGCAATATATAGAAAGATTTCACCCGTCTACCTGTACTATTCATTGTTCTACTTGTAGAAAGTTACAAATAATTTCCATTTCATGATTATCAATGGGGCTCGCTGTTCACTTAAACCTAAAGATCAAAAAATTGGCGAATGGTACTGTTTGGTTGCTTTGCATATATGTTTCTTAGACTATATGGAAGCAATATATACAAAGATTTCAACCGGCTACCTGTTCCATTCATTGTTCTACTTGTCGCAAGTTACAAATAATTTCCTTTAAAGGATTAACAATGGGGCTCGTAGTTCACTTAAACTTGAAGAACAAAAAATTGGCGAATGGTACTATTTGGATGCTTTGCATATATGTTTCGTAGGCTATATAGAAGCAATATATACAAAGATTTCAACCGTCTACCTGTTCCATTCATTGTTCTACTTATCGAAATTTACAAATAATTTGCTTTAAAGGATTAACAATGGGGCTCGTAGTTCACTTAAACTTGAAGAGCAAAAAATTGGCGAATTGTACTGTTTGGACGCTATGCATATATGTTTCTTAGACTATATAGAAGCAATATATACAATGATTTCAACAGTCTAACTGTTCTATTCATTGTTCTACTTGTAGAAAGTTACAAATAATTTCCGTTTCATGATTATCAATGGGGCTTGTTGTTCACTTAAACTTGAAGAACAAAAAATTGGCGAATGGTACTGTTTGGATGCTTTGCATATATGTTTCTTAGATTATATAGAAGCAATATATACAAAGATTTCAACCTTCTACCTGTTCCATTCATTGTTCTACTTGTCGAAAATTACAAATAATTTCCGATAAAGGATTAACCATTGGGGCTCATTGTTCACTTAAACTTGAAGAACAAAAAATTGGCGAATGGTACTGTTTGGATGCTTTGAGTACATGTTTCTTAGACTATATGGAAGCAATATATACAAAGATTTCAACCGTCTACGTGTTTCAATCATTGTTCTACTTGTAGAAAGTTACAATTAATTTCCGTTAAAGGATTAACAATGGGGCTCGTAGTTCACTTAAACTTGAAGAACAAAAAATTCGTGAATTGTACTGTTTGGATGCTTTGCATATATGTTTCGTAGATTATATAGAAGCAATATATGCAATGATTTCAACCGTCTACCTGATCCATTCATTGTTTTACTTGTCGAAATTTACAAATAATTTCCTTTAAAGGATTAACAATGGGGCTCGTAGTTCACTTAAACTTGAAGAACAAAAAATTGGCGAATGGTACTATTTGGATGCTTTGCGTACATGTTTCTTAGACTATATGGAAGCAATATATACAAAGATTTCAACCGTCTACGTGTTCCAATCATTGTTCTACTTGCCGAAATTTACAAATAATTTCCTTTAAAGGATTAACAATGGGTCTCGTAGTTCACTTAAACTTGAAGAGCAAAAAATTGGCGAATTGTACTGTTTGGACGCTATGCATATATGTTTCTTAGACTATATAGAAGCAATATATACAATGATTTCAACAGTCTACCTGTTCTATTCATTGTTCTACTTGTAGAAAGTTACAAATAATTTCCGTTTCATGATTATCAATGGGGCTTGTTGTTCACTTAAACTTGAAGAACAAAAAATTGGCGAATGGTACTGTTTGGATGCTTTGCATATATGTTTCTTAGATTATATAGAAGCAATATATACAAAGATTTCAACCTTCTACCTGTTCCATTCATTGTTGTACTTGTCGAAAATTACAAATAATTTCCGATAAAGGATCAACCATTGGGGCTCATTGTTCACTTAAACTTGAAGAACATAAAATTGGCGAATGGTACTGTTTGGATGCTTTGAGTACATGTTTCTTAGACTATATGGAAGCAATATATACAAAGATTTCAACCGTCTACGTGTTTCAATCATTGTTCTACTTGTAGAAAGTTACAATTAATTTCCGTTAAAGGATTAACAATGGGGCTCGTAGTTCACTTAAACTTGAAGAACAAAAAATTGGCGAATGGTACTATTTGGATGCTTTGCATATATGTTTCGTAGATTATATAGAAGCAATATATGCAATGATTTCAATCGTCTACCTGATCCATTCATTGTTTTACTTGTCGAAATTTACAAATAATTTCCTTTAAAGGATTAACAATGGGGCTCGTAGTTCACTTAAACTTGAAGAACAAAAAATTGGCGAATGGTACTATTTGGATGCTTTGCGTACATGTTTCATAGACTATATGGAAGCAATATATACAAAGATTTCAACCGTCTACGTGTTCCAATCATTGTTCTACTTGCCGAAATTTACAATTAATTTCCTTTAAAGGATTAACAATGGGGCTCGTAGTTCACTTAAACTTGAAGAACAAAAAATTGGCGAATTGTACTGTTTGGATGCTTTGCATATATGTTTCTTAGACTATATAGAAGCAATATATACAATGATTACAACCGTCTACCTGTTCCATTCATTGTTCTACTTGTCGAAATTTACAAATAATTTCCTTTGAAGGATTAACAATGGGGCTCGTAGTTCACTTAAACTTGAAGAACAAAAAATTGGCGAATGGTACTGTTTGGATGCTTTGCGTACATGTTTCTTAGACTATATGGAAGCAATATATACAAAGATTTCAACCGTCTACGTGTTCCAATCATTGTTCTACTTGTCGAAATTTACAAATAATTTCCTTTAAAGGATTAACAATGGGGCTCGTTGTTCACTTAAACTTGAAGAACAAAAAATTGCGAATGGTACTGTTTGGATGCTTTGCATATATGTTTCTTAGACTATATAGAAGCAATATATACATTGATTTCAACCGGCTACCTGTTCCATTCATTGTTCTACTTGTCGCAAGTTACAAATAATTTCCGTTAAAGTATTAACAATGGGGCTCGTAGTTCACTTAAACTTGAAGATCAAATAATTGGCGAATTGTACTGTTTGGACGCTTTGCATATATGTTTCTTAGACTATATAGAAGCAATATATACAATGATTTCAACAGTCTACCTGTTCCATTCATTGTTCTACTTGTCGAAATTTACAAATAATTTCCGATAAAGGATTAACAATGGGGCTCATTGTTCAATTAAACTTGAAGAACAAAAAATTGGCGAATGGTACTGTTTGGATGCTTTGCATATATGTTTCTTAGATTATATAGAAGCAATATATACAAAGATTTCAACCGTCTACCTGTTCCATTCATTGTTCTACTTGTCGAAATTTACAAATAATTTCCTTTAAAGGATTAACAATGGGGCTCGTAGTTCACTTAAACTTGAAGAACAATAAATTGGCGAATTCTACTGTTTGGACGCTTTGCATATATGTTTCTTAGACTATATAGAAGCAATATATACAATGATTTCAACAGTCTACCAGTTCCATTCATTGTTCTACTTGTAGAAAGTTACAAATAATTTCCGTTTCAAGATTATCAATGGCGCTCGTTGTTCACTTAAACTTGAAGAACAAAAAATTGGCGAATGGTACTGTTTGGATGCTTTGCATATATGTTTCTTAGATTATATAGAAGCAATATATACAAAGATTTCGACCGTCTACCTGTTTCATTCATTGTTCTACTTGTCGAAAATTACAAATAATTTCCGATAAAGGATTAACCATTGGGGCTCATTGTTCACTTAAACTTGAAGAACAAAAAATTGGCGAATGGTACTTTTTGGATGCTTTGCATATATGTTTCTTAGACTATATAGAAGCAATATATACATTGATTTCAACCGGCTACCTTTTCCATTCATTGTTCTACTTGTCGCAAGTTACAAATAATTTCCGTTAAAGTATTAACAATGGGGCTCGTAGTTCACTTAAACTTGAAGATCAAATAATTGGCGAATTGTACTGTTTGGACGCTTTGCATATATGTTTCTTAGACTATATAGAAGCAATATATACCATGATTTCAACAGTCTACCTGTTCCATTCATTGTTCTACTTGTCGAAATTTACAAATAATTTCCTTTAAAGGATTAACAATGAGGCTCGTACTTCACTTAAACTTGAAGAACAAAAAATTGGCGAATGGTACTGTTTGGATGCTTTGCATATATGTTTCGTAGACTATATAGAAGCAAAATATACAATAATTTCAACCGTCTACATGATCCATTCATTGTTCTACTTGTCGAAATTTACAAATAATTTCCTTTAAAGGATTAACAATGGGGCTCGTAGTTCACTTAAACTTGAAGAACTCAAAATTGGCGAATTGTACTGTTTCGATGCTTTGCCTATATGTTTCTTAGACTATTTAGAAGTAATATATAGAAAGATTTCACCCGTCTACCTGTACTATTCATTGTTCTACTTGTAGAAAGTTACAAATTATTTCCATTTCATGATTATCAATGGGGCTCGTAGTTCACTTAAACTTGAAGAACAAAAAATTGGCGAATTGTACTGTTTGGATGCTTTGCATATATGTTTCGTAGACTATATAGAAGCAAAATATACAATAATTTCAACCGTCTACATGATCCATTCATTGTTCTACTTGTCGAAATTTACAAATAATTTCCTTTAAAGGATTAACAATGGGGCTCGTAGTTCACTTAAACTTGAAGAACTCAAAATTGGCGAATTGTACTGTTTCGATGCTTTGCATATATGTTTCTTAGACTATTTAGAAGTAATATATAGAAAGATTTCACCCGTCTACCTGTACTATTCATTGTTCTACTTTTCGAAATTTACAAATAATTTCCTTTAAAGGATTAACAATGCGGCTCGTTGTTCACTTAAACATGAAGAACAAAAAATTGGCGAATGGTACTGTTTGGATGCTTTGCATATATGTTTCTTAGACTATATAGAAGCAACATATACATTGATTTCAACCATCTACCTGTTCCATTCAATGTTCTACTTGTCGCAAGTTACAAATAATTTCCGTTAAAGTATTAACAATGGGGCTCGTAGTTCACTTAAACTTGAAGATCAAATAATTGGCGGATTGTACTGTTTGGATGATCTGCAGATATGTTTCTTAGACTATATAGAAGCAATATATACAAATATTTCAACCGTCTACCTGTTCCATTCATTGTTCTACTTGTCGAAAGTTACAAATAATTTCCGATAAAGGATTAACAATGGGGCTCATTGTTCACTTAAACTTGAAGAACAAAAAATTGCGAATGGTACTGTTTGGATGCTTTGCATATATGTTTCTTAGACTATATAGAAGCAATATATACATTGAGTTCAACCGGCTACCTGTTCCATTCATTGTTCTACTTGTCGCAAGTTACAAATAATTTCCGTTAAAGTATTAACAATGGGGCTCGTAGTTCACTTAAACTTGAAGATCAAATAATTGGCGAATTGTACTGTTTGGACGCTTTGCATATATGTTTCTTAGACTATATAGAAGCAATATATACAATGATTTCAACAGTCTACCTGTTCCATTCATTGTTCTACTTGTCGAAATTTACAAATAATTTCCTTTAAAGGATTAACAATGGGGCTCGTACTTCACTTAAACTTGAAGAACAAAAAATTGGCGAATGGTACTGTTTGGATGCTTTGCATATATGTTGCTTAGATTATATAGACGCAATATATACAAGGATTTCAACCGTCTACCTGTTCCATTCATTGTTCTACTTGTCGAAAGTTACAAATAATTACCGATAATGGATTAACCATTGGGGCTCATTGTTCACTTAAACTTGAAGTACAAGAAATTGGCGAATTGTACTGTTTGGATGCTTTGCATATATGTTTCTTAGACTATATAGAAGCAATATATACAAAGATTTCAACCGGCTACCTGTTCCATTCATTGTTCTACTTGTCGCAAGTTACAAATAATTTCCGTTAAAGTATTAACAATGGGGCTCGTAGTTCACTTAAACTTGAAGAACAAAAAATTGGCGAATGGTACTGTTTGGATGGTTTGCATATATGTTTCTTATACTATATAGAAGCAATATATACAAAGATTTCAACCGTCTACCTGTTCCATTCAATGTTCTACTTGTCGAAAGTTACAAATAATTTCCGATAAAGGATTAACAATGGGGCTCATTGTTCAATTAAACTTGAAGAACAAAAAATTGGCGAATGGTACTGATTGGATGCTTTGCATATATGTTTCTTAGATTATATAGACGCAATATATACAAGGATTTCAACCGTCTACCTGTTCCATTCATTGTTCTACTGGTCGAAATTTACAAATAGTTTCCTTTAAAGGATTAACAATGGGGCTCGTAGTTCACTTAAACTTGAAGAACAAAAAATTGGCGAATGGTACTGTTTGGATGCTTTGCATATATGTTTCTTAGATTATATAGACGCAATATATACAAGGATTTCAACCGTCTACCTGTTCCATTCATTGTTCTACTAGTCGAAATTTACAAATAGTTTCCTTTAAAGGATTAACAATGGGGCTCGTAGTTCACTTAAACTTGAAGAACAAAAAATTGGCGAATGGTACTGTTTGGATGCTTTGCATATATGTTTCTTAGATTATATAGACGCAATATATACAAGGATTCCAACAGTCTACCTGTTCCATTCATTGTTCTACTAGTCGAAATTTACAAATAGTTTCCTTTAAAGGATTAACAATGGGGCTCGTAGTTCACTTAAACTTGAAGAACAAAAAATTGGCGAATGGTACTGTTTGGATGCTTTGCATATATGTTTCTTAGATTATATAGACGCAATATATACAAGGATTTCAACCGTCTACCTGTTCCATTCATTGTTCTACTTGTCGAAAGTTACAAATAATTACCGATAAAGGATTAACCATTGGGTCTCATGGTTCACATAAACTTGAAGAACAAAAAATTGGCGAATTGTACTGTTTGGATGCTTTGCATATATGTTTCTTAGATTATATAGACGCAATATATACAAGGATTTCAACCGTCTACCTGTTCCATTCATTGTTCTACTTGTCGAAAGTTACAAATAATTACCGATAAAGGATTAACCATTGGGTCTCATGGTTCACTTAAACTTGAAGAACAAAAAATTGGCGAATTGTACTGTTTGGATGCTTTGCATATATGTTTCTTAGACTATTTAGAAGCAATATATAGAATGATTTCACCCGTCTACCTGCACTATTCATTGTTCTACTTGTAGAAAGTTACAAATAATTTCCATTTCATGATTATCAATGGGGCTCGCTGTTCACTTAAACTTGAAGAACAAAAAATTGGCGAATTGTACTGTTTGGATGCTTTGCATATATGTTTCTTAGACTATATAGAAGCAATGTATTCAAAAATTTCAACCGTCTACCTGTTCCATTCATTGTTCTACTTGTCGAAAGTTACAAATAATTACCGATAAAGGATTAACCATTGGGGCTCATTGTTCACTTAAACTTGAAGAACAAAAAATTGGCGAATTGTACTGTTTGGATGCTTTGCATATATGTTTCTTAGACTATATAGAAGCAATATATACAATGATTTCAACCGTCTACCTGTTCCATTCATTGTTCTACTTGTCGAATGTTACAAATAATTTCCGTTAAGGGATTAACAAAGGGGATCGTAGTTTACTTAAACTTGAAGAACAAAAAATTGGCGAATTGTACTGTTTGGATGCTTTGCATATATGTTTCTTAGACTATATAGAAGCAATATATATAATGATTTCAACCGTCTACCTGTTCCATTCATTGTTCTACTTGTCGAAAGTTCCAAATAATTTCCGTTAAGGGATTAACAATGGGGATCGTAGTTTACTTAAACTTGAAGAACAAAAAATTGGCGAATTGTACTGTTTGGATGCTTTGCATAGATGTTTCTTAGACTATTTAGAAGCAATATATAGAAAGATTTCACCCGTCTACCTGTACTATTCATTGTTCTACTTGTAGAAAGTTACAAATAATTTCCATTTCATGATTATCAATGGGGCTCGCTGTTCACTTAAACTTGAAGATGAAAAAATTGGCGATTGTTACTGTTTAGATGCTTTGCATATATGTTTCTTAGATTATATAGAAACAATATATACAAAGATTTCAACCGTCTACGTGTTCCATTCATTGTTCTACTTGTCGAAAGTTACAAATAGTTTCCTTTAAAGGATTAACAATGGGGCTCGTAGTTCACTTAAACTTGAAGAACAAAAAATTGGCGAATGGTACTGTTTGGATGCTTTGCATATATGTTTCTTAGATTATATAGACGCAATATATACAAGGATTTCAACCGTCTACCTGTTCCATTCATTGTTCTACTAGTCGAAATTTACAAATAGTTTCCTTTAAAGGATTAACAATGGGGCTCATTGTTCACTTAAACTTGAAGAACAAAATATTGGCGAATTGAACTGTTTGGATGCTTTGCATATATGTTTCTTAGACTATATAGAAGCAATATATACATTGATTTCAACCGTCTACCTGTTTCATTCCTTGTTCTACTTGTCGAAAGTTACAAATAATTTCCTTTAATGGATTAACAATGGGGCTCGTTGTTCACTTAAACTTGAAGAACAATGAATTGGCGAATGGTACTGTTTGGATGCTTTGCATATAAGTTTCTTAGACTATATAGATGCAATACATACAATGATTTCAACGGTCTAACAGTTCTATACATTGTTCTACTTGTAGAAAGTTACAAATAATTTCCGTTAAAGGATTAACAATGGGGCTCATAGTTCACTTAGCTTAAGAACAAAAAATTAGCGAATGGTACTGTTTGGATGCTTTGCATATAGGTTTCCTAGACTATATAGAAGCAACATATACAAAGATTTCAACCGTCTACCTGTTCCATTCATTGTTCTACTTGTCGAAATTTACAAATAATTTCCTTTAAAGGATTAACAATGGGGCTCGTAGTTCACTTAAACTTGAAGATCAAAAAATTGGCGAATTGTACTGTTTGGATGCTTTGCACATATGTTTCTTAGACTATATAGAAGCAATATATACATTGATTTCCACCGTCTACCTGTTCCATTCATTGTTCTACTTGTCGAAAGTTACAAATAATTTCCGTTAAAGTATTAACAATAGGGCTCGTAGTTCACTTAAACTTGAAGATAAAAAAATTGGCGAATTGTACTGTTTGGTTGATTTGCATATATCTTTCTTCGACTATATAGAAGCAATATGTAAAATGATTTCAACCGTCTACCTGTTCCATTCATTGTTCTACTTGTCGAAAGTTACAAATAATTTCCGTTAAAGGATTAACAATTGGGCTCGTAGTTCACTTAAACTTGAAGAACAATAAACTGGCGAATGGTACTGTTTGGATGCTTTGCATATATGTTTCTTAGACTATATAGAAGCAATATATACAATGATTTCAACCGTCTACCTGTTTCATTCCTTGTTCTACTTGTCGAATGTTACAAATAATTTCCTTTAATGGATTAACAATGGGGCTCGTTGTTCACTTAAACTTGAAGAACAAAAAATTGTCGCATTGTACTGTTTGGATGCTTTGCATATATGTTTCTTAGACTATATAGAAGCAATATATACAATGATTTCAACCGTCTACCTGATCCATTCATTGTTCTACTTGTCGAAATATACAAATAATTTCCTTTAAAGGATTAACAATGGGGCTCGTAGTTCACTTAAACTTGAAGAACAAAAAATTGGCGAATTGTACTGTTTGGACGCTTTGCATATATGTTTCTTGGACTATATAGAACCAATATATACAATGATTTCAACCGTCTACGTGTTCCAATCATTGTTCTACTTGTCGAAATTTACAAATAATTTCCTTTAAAGGATTAACAATGGGGCTCGTAGTTCACTTAAACTTGAAGAACAAAAAATTGGCGTATTGTACTGATTGGATGCTTTGCATATATGTTTCTTAGACTATTTAGAAGCAATATATACAAAGATTTCAACCGTCTACCTGTTCCATTCATTGTTCTACTTGTCGAAAGTTAGAAATAATTTCCGATAAAAGATTAACAATGGGACTCATTGTTCACTTAAACTTGAAGGACAAAAAATTGGCGAATTGCACTGTTTGGATGCTTTGCATATATGTTTCGTAGATTATATAGAAGCAATATATACAATGATTTCAACCGTCTACCTGAACCATTCATTGTTCTACTTGCCGAAATTTACAAATAACTTCCTTTAAAGGATTAACAATGGGGCTCGTAGTTCACGTAAACTTGAAGAACAAAAAATTGGCGAATCGTACTGTTTGGATGCTTTGAATATATGTTTCTTATATTATATAGAAGCAATATATACAAGGATTTCAACCGTCTACCTGTTCCATTCATTGTTCTACTTGTCGAAAGTTACAAATAATTACCGATAAAGGATTAACCATTGGGGCTCATTGTTCACTTAAACTTGAAGAACAAAAAATTGGCGAATTGTACTGTTTGGATGCTTTGCATAGATGTGTTCTTAGACTATTTAGAAGCAATATATAGAAAGATTTCAACCATCTACCTGTTCCATTCATTGTTCTACTTGTCGAAAGTTACAAATAATTTCCGATAAAGGATTAACCAATGGGGCTCGTTGTTCACTTAAACTTGAAGAACAAAAAATTGGCGAATGGTACTGTTTGGATGCTTTGCATATATGTTTCTTAGATTATATAGAAGCAATATATACAATGATTTCAACAGTCTACCTGTTCCATTCATTGTTCTACTTGTCGAAATTTACAAATAATTTCCTTTAAAGGATTAACCAATGGGGCTCGTTGTTCACTTAAACTTGAAGAACAAAAAATTGGCGAATGGTACTGTTTGGATGCTTTGCATATATGTTTCTTAGATTATATAGAAGCAATATGTACAAAGATTTCAACAGTCTACCTGTACCATTCATTGTTCTGCTTGTCGAAAATTACAAATAATTTCCTTTAAAGGATTAACAATGGGGCTCGTAGTTCACTTAAACTTGAAAAACAAAAAATTGGCGAATGGTACTGTTTGGATGCTTTGCATATATGTTTCTTAGATTATATAGAAGCAATATATACAAAGATTTCAACCGTCTACCTGTTCCATTCATTGTTCCACTTGTCGAAATTTACAAATAATTTCCTTTAAAGGATTAACAATGGGGCTCGTAGTTCACTTAAATTTGAAGAACAAAAAATTGGCGAATTGTACTGTTTGGATGCTTTGCATATGTGTTTCTTAGACTATTTAGAAGCAATATATAGAAAGATTTCACCCGTCTCCCCGTACTATTCATTGTTCTACTTGTAGAAAGTTACAAATAATTTCCTTTAAAGGATTAAAAATGGGGCTCGTAGTTCACTTAAACTTGAAGAGCAAAAAATTGGCGAATTGTACTGTTTGGACGCTTTGCATATATGTTTCTTAGACTATATAGAAGCAATATATACAAAGAATTCAACCGTCTACCTGTTCCATTCATTGTTCTACTAGTCGAAAGTTACAAATAATTTCCGATAAAGGATTAACCAATGGGGCTCGTTGTTCACTTAAACTTGAAGAACAAAAAATTGGCGAATGGTACTGTTTGGATGCTTTGCATATATGTTTCTTAGATTATATAGAAGCAATATATACAAAGAATTCAACCGTCTACCTGTTCCATTCATTGTTCTACTTGTCGAAAGTTACAAATAATTTCCGATAAAGGATTAACCATTGGGGCTCATTGTTCACTTAAACTTGAAAAACAAAAAATTGGCGAATTGTACTGTTTGGATGCTTTGCACATATGTTGCTTAGACTATATAGAAGCAATATATACAAAGATTTCAACCGTCTACCTGTTCCATTCAATGTTCTACTTGTCGAAAGTTACAAATAATTTCCGATAAAGGATTAACAATGGGGCTCATTGTTCACTTAAACTTGAAGAACAAAAAATTGGCGAATGGTACTGTTTGGATGCTTTGCATATATGTTTCTTAGACTATATGGAAGCAATATATACAAAGATTTCAACCGTCTACGTGTTCCAATCATTGTTCTACTTGTAGAAAGTTACAATTAATTTCCGTTAAAGGATTAACAATGGGGCTCGTAGTTCACTTAAACTTGAAGAACAAAAAATTGGCGAATTGTACTGTTTGGATGCTTTGCATATATGTTTCGTAGACTATATAGAAGCAATATATACAATGATTTCAACCGTCTACATGATCCATTCATTGTTCTACTTGTCGAAATTTACAAATAATTTCCTTTAAAGGATTAACAATGGGGCTCGTAGTTCACTTAAACTTCAAGAACAAAAAATTGGCGAATGGTACTGTCTGGATGCTTTGCGTACATGTTTCTTAGACTATATGGAAGCAATATATACATAGATTTCAACCGTCTACATGTTCTATTCATTGTTCTACTTGTCGAAATTTACAAATAATTTCCTTTAAAGGATTAACAATGGGGCTCGTTGTACACATAAACTTGAAGAACAATGTATTGGCGAATTGTACTGTTTGGATGCTTTGCATATATGTTTCTTAGACTATATAGAAGCAATATATACAAAGATTTCAACCGTCAACTTGTACCACTCATTGTTCTACTTGTCGAAAGTTAGAAATAATTTCCGATAAAGGATTAACCATTGGGGCTCATTGTTCACTTAAACTTGAAGAACAAATAATTGGCGAATTGTACTGTTTGGATGCTTCGCATATATGTTTCTTAGACTATATAGAAGCAATATATACAAAGATTTCAACCGTCTACCTGTTCCATTCATTGTTCTACTTGCCGAAATTTACAAATAATTTCCTTTAAAGGATTAACAATGGGGCTCGTAGTTCACTTAAACTTGAAGAACAAAAAATTGGCGGATGGTACTGTTTGGATGCTTTGAATATATGTTTCTTATATTATGTAGAAGCAATATATACAAATATTTCAACCGTCTACCTGCTTCATTCATTGTTCTACTTGTTGAAAATTACAAATAATTTCCGATAAAGGATTAACAATTGGGGCTCATTGTTCACTTAAACTTGAAGACCAAAAAATTGGCAAATGGTACTGTTTGGATGCTGTGCGTACATGTTTCTTAGACTATATGGAAGCAATATATACAAAGATTTCAACAGTCTACGTGTTCCAATCATTGTTCTACTTGTCGAAATTTACAAATAATTTCCTTTAAAGGATTAACAATTGGGCTCGTTGTACACATAAACTTGAAGAACAAAAAATTGGCAAATGGTACTGTTTGGATGCTTTGCATATATGTTTCTTAGATTATATAGAAGCAATATATACCAAGATTTCAACAGTCTACGTGTTCCAATCATTGTTCTACTTGTCGAAAGTTACAAATAATTTCCGATAAAGGATTAACCATTGGGGCTCATTGTTCACTTAAACTTGAGGAACAAAAAATTGGCGAATTTTACTGTTTGGATGCTTTGCATATCTGTTTCTTAGACTATATAGAAGCAATATATACAAAGATTTCAACCGTCTACCTGTTCCATTCATAGTTCTACTTGTCGAAAGTTACAAATAATTTCCGATAAAGGATTAACAATGGGGCTCATTGTTCACTTAAACTTGAAGAACAAAAAATTGGCGAATGGTACTGTTTGGATGCTTTGCATATATGTTTCTAAGACTATATAGACGCAATATATACAAGGATTTCAATCGTCTACCTGTTCCATTCATTGTTCTACTTGTCGAAAGTTACAAATAATTACCGATAAAGGATTAACCATTGGGGCTCATTGTTCACTTAAACTTGAAGAACAAAAAATTGGCGAATTGTACTGTTTGGATGCTTTGCATATATGTTTCTTAGACTATATGGAAGCAATATATACAAAGATTTCAACCGTCTACCTGTTCCAATCATTGTTCTACTTGTCGAAATTTACAAATAATTTCCTTTAAAGGATTAACAATGGGGCTCGTAGTTCACTTAAACATGAATATGAAGTAATTGGCGAATTGTACTGTTTGGATGCTTTGCATATGTGTCTCTTAGATTATATAGAAGCAATATATACAATGATTTCAATCGTCTACCTGTTCCATTCATTGTTCTACTTGTCGAAAGTTACAAATAATTTCCGTTAAGGGATTAACAATGGGGATCGTAGTTTACTTAAACTTGAAGAACAAAAAATTGGCGAATTGTACTGTTTGGATGCTTTGCATATATGTTTCTTAGACTATATAGAAGCAATATATACAATGATTTCAACAGTCTACCTGTTCCATTCATTGTTCTACTTGTCGAAATTTACAAATAATTTCCTTTAAAGATTAACAATGGGGCTCGTTGTTCACTTAAACTTGAAGAACAATAAATTGGCGAATTGTACTGTTTGGATGCTTTGCATATATGCTTCTTAGACTATATAGAAGCAATATATACAAAGAATTCAACCGTCTACCTGTTCCATTCATTGTTCTACTTGTCGAAAGTTACAAATAATTTCCGATAAACGATTAACAATGGAGCTAATTGTTCACTTAAACTTGAAGGACAAAAAATTGGCGAATGGTACTGTTTGGATGCTTTGCATATATGTTTCTTAGACTATATGGAAGCAATATATACAAAGATTTCAACTGTCTACGTGTTCCAATCATTGTTCTACTTGTAGAAAGTTACAATTAATTTCCGTTAAAGGATTAACAATGGGGCTCGTAGTTCACTTAAACTTGAAGAACAAAAAATTGGCGAATGGTACTGTTTGGATGCTTTGCATATATGTTTCTTAGATTATATAGAAGCAATATATACAATGATTTCAACAGTCTACCTGTTCCATTCATTGTTCTACTTGTCGAAAGTTACAAATAATTTCCGATAAAGGATTAACCATTGGGGCTCGTTGTTCACTTAAACTTGAAGAACAATAAATTGGCGAATTGTACTGTTTGGATGCTTTGCATATATGTTTCTTAGACTATATAGAAGCAATATATACAAAGAATTCAACCATCTACCTGTTCCATTCATTGTTCTACTTGTCGAAAGTTACAAATAATTTCCGATAAAGGATTAACCAATGGGGCTCGTTGTTCACTTAAACTTGAAGAACAAAAAATTGGCGAATGGTACTGTTTGGATGCTTTGCATATATGTTTCTTAGATTATATAGAAGCAATATATACAATGATTTCAACAGTCTACCTGTTCCATTCATTGTTCTACTTGTCGAAATTTACAAATAATTTCCTTTAAAGGATTAACCAATGGGGCTCGTTGTTCACTTAAACTTGAAGAACAAAAAATTGGCGAATGGTACTGTTTGGATGCTTTGCATATATGTTTCTTAGATTATATAGAAGCAATATGTACAAAGATTTCAACAGTCTACCTGTACCATTCATTGTTCTGCTTGTCGAAAATTACAAATAATTTCCTTTAAAGGATTAACAATGGGGCTCGTAGTTCACTTAAACTTGAAAAACAAAAAATTGGCGAATGGTACTGTTTGGATGCTTTGCATATATGTTTCTTAGATTATATAGAAGCAATATATACAAAGATTTCAAACGTCTACCTGTTCCATTCATTGTTCCACTTGTCGAAATTTACAAATAATTTCCTTTAAAGGATTAACAATGGGGCTCGTAGTTCACTTAAATTTGAAGAACAAAAAATTGGCGAATTGTACTGTTTGGATGCTTTGCATATGTGTTTCTTAGACTATTTAGAAGCAATATATAGAAAGATTTCACCCGTCTCCCCGTACTATTCATTGTTCTACTTGTAGAAAGTTACAAATAATTTCCTTTAAAGGATTAAAAATGGGGCTCGTAGTTCACTTAAACTTGAAGAGCAAAAAATTGGCGAATTGTACTGTTTGGACGCTTTGCATATATGTTTCTTAGACTATTTAGAAGCAATATATACAAAGAATTCAACCGTCTACCTGTTCCATTCATTGTTCTACTAGTCGAAAGTTACAAATAATTTCCGATAAAGGATTAACCAATGGGGCTCGTTGTTCACTTAAACTTGAAGAACAAAAAATTGGCGAATGGTACTGTTTGGATGCTTTGCATATATGTTTCTTAGATTATATAGAAGCAATATATACAAAGAATTCAACCGTCTACCTGTTCCATTCATTGTTCTACTTGTCGAAAGTTACAAATAATTTCCGATAAAGGATTAACCATTGGGGCTCATTGTTCACTTAAACTTGAAAAACAAAAAATTGGCGAATTGTACTGTTTGGATGCTTTGCACATATGTTGCTTAGACTATATAGAAGCAATATATACAAAGATTTCAACCGTCTACCTGTTCCATTCAATGTTCTACTTGTCGAAAGTTACAAATAATTTCCGATAAAGGATTAACAATGGGGCTCATTGTTCACTTAAACTTGAAGAACAAGGAATTGGCGAATGGTACTGTTTGGATGCTTTGCATATATGTTTCTTAGACTATATAGATGCAATATATACAATGATTTCAACAGTCTACCTGTTCCATTCATTGTTCTACTTGTCGAAATTTACAAATAATTTCCTTTAAAGTATTAACAATTGGGCTCGTAGTTCACTTAAACTTGAAGAACAAAAAATTGGCGAATGGTACTGTTTGGATGCTTTGCATATATGGTTCTTAGACTATATAGAAGCAATATATATACAAAGATTTCAACCGTCTACCTGTTCCATTCATTGTTTTACTTGTCGAATGTTACAAATAATTTCCGTTAAATGATTAACAATGGGGCTCGTAGTTCATTTAAACTTGAAGAACATAAAATTGGCGAATTGTACTGTTTGGATGCTTTGCGTTTGTGTTTCTTAGACTATATGGAAGCAATATATACAAAGATTTCAACGCCTACGTGTTCCAGTCATTGTTCTACATGCCGAAATTTACAAATAATTTCCTTTAAAGGATTAACAATGGGGCTCGTAGTTCACTTAAACTTGAAGAACAAAATATTGGCGAATTGAACTGTTTGGATACTTTGCATATCTGTTTCTTACACTATATAGAAGCAATATATACATTGATTTCCACCGTCTACCTGTTCCATTCATTGTTCTACTTGTCGAAAGTTACAAATAATTTCCGTTAAAGTATTAACAATTGGGCTCGTAGTTCACTTAAACTTGAAGATCAAAAAATTGGCGAATTGTACTGTTTGGTTGATTTGCATATATGTTTCTTAGACTATATAGAAGCAATATATACATTGATTTCAACAATCTACCTGTTCCATTCATTGTTCTACTTGTCGAAATTTACAAATAATTTCCTTTAAAGGATAAACAATGGGGCTCGTAGTTCACATAAACTTGAAGAACAAAAAATTGGCGAATAGTACTGTTTGGATTCTTTGCATATATGTTTCTTAGACTATATAGAAGCAATATATAGAAAGGTTTCACCCGTCTACCTGTACTATTCATTGTTCTACTTGTCGAAATTTACAAATAATTTCCTTTAAAGGATAAACAATGGGGCTCGTTGTTCACTTAAACTTGAAGAACAATGAATTGGCGACTTGTACTGTTTGGATGCTTTGCATATATGTTTCTTAGACTATATAGAAGCAATATATACAATGATTTCAACCGTCTACATGTTCCATTCATTGTTCTACTTGTCGAAAGTTACAAATAATTTCCGATAAAGGATTAACAATGGGGCTCATTGTTCACTTAAACTTGAAGAACAAGGAATTGGCGAATCGTACTGTTTGGATGCTTTGCATATATGTTTCTTAGACTATATAGATGCAATATATACAATGATTTCAACGGTCTAACTGTTCTATACATTGTTCTACTTGTAGAAAGTTACAAATAATTTCCGTTAAAGGATTAACAATGGGGCTCATAGTTCACTTAAACTTAAGAACAAAAAATTAGCGAATGGTACTGTTTGGATGCTTTGCATATATATTTCTTAGACTATATAAAAGCAATATATACAATGATTTCAGCCGTCTACCTTTTCCATTCATTGTTCTACTTGTCGAAATTTACAAATAATTTCCTTTAAAGGATTAACAATGGGGCTCCTTGTTCACTTAAACTTGAAGAACAATAAATTGGCGAATAGCACTGTTTGGATGCTTTGCATATATGTTTCTTAGACTATATAGAAGCAATATATACAAAGATTTCAACCGTCTACCTGTTCCATTCATTGTTCTACTTGTCGAAAGTTACAAATAATTTCCTATAAAGGATTAACAATGGGGCTCATTGTTCACTTAAACTTGAAGAGCAAAAAATTGGCGAATTGTACTGTTTGGACGCTTTGCATATATGTTTCTTGGACTATATAGAACCAATATATACAATTATTTCAACCGTCTACGTGTTCCAATCATTGTTCTACTTGTAGAAAGTTACAAATAATTTCCGTTAAAGGATTAACAATGGGGCTCATAGTTCACTTAAACTTAAGAACAAAAAATTAGCGAATGGTACTGTTTGGATGCTTTGCATATATGTTTCTTAGACTATATGGAAGCAATATATACAATGATTTCAACAGTCTACCTGTTCCATTCATTGTTCTACTTGTCGAAATTTACAAATAATTTCCGATAAAGGATTAACCATTGGGGCTCATTGTTCACTTAAACTTGAAGAACAAAAAATTGGCGATTTGTACTGTTTGGATGCTTTGCATATATGTTTCTTAGACTATATAGAAGCAATATATAAAAAGATTTCAACCGTCTACCTGTTCCATTCATTGTTCTACTTGTCGAAAGTTACAAATAATTTCCGTTAAGGGATTAACAATGGGGATCGTAGTTTACTTAAACTTGAAGAACAAGAAATTGGCGAATTCTACTGTTTGGATGCTTTGCATATATGTTTCTTAGACTATATAGAAGCAATATATACAAAGATTTCAAGCGTCTACCTGTTCCATTCATTGTTCTACTTGTCGAAAGTTACAAATAATTTCCGATAAAGGATTAACCATTGGGGCTCATTGTTCAATTAAACTTCAAGAACAAAAAATTGGCGAATTGTACTGTTTGGATGCTTTGCATATATGTTTCTTAGACTATATAGAAGCAATATATACAAAGATTTCAAGCGTCTACCTGTTCCATTAATTGTTCTACTTGTCGAAAGTTACAAATAATTTCCTATAAAGGATTAACAATGGGGCTCATTGTTCACTTAAACTTGAAGAGCAAAAAATTGGCGAATTGTACTGTTTGGACGCTTTGCATATATGTTTCTTGGACTATATAGAACCAATATATACAATTATATCAACCGTCTACGTGTTCCAATCATTGTTCTACTTGTCGAAAGTTACAAATAATTTCCTATTAATTATTAACAATGGGGCTCGTTGTTCACTTAAACTTGAAGAACAAAAAATTGGCGAATGGTACTGTTTGGGTGCTTTGCATATATGTTTCTTAGACTATATAGAAGCAATATATACATTGATTTCAACCGTCTACGTGTTCCAATCATTGTTCTACTTGTCGAAATTTACAAATAATTTCCTTTAATGGATTAACAATGGGGCTCGTTGTTCACTTAAACTTGAAGAACAATGAATTGGCGAATGGTACTGTTTGGATGCTTTGCATATATGTTTCTTAGACTATATAGATGCAATATATATAATGATTTCAACGGTCTAACTGTTCTATACATTGTTCTACTTGTTGAAAGTTACAAATAATTTCCGTTAAAGGATTAACAATGGGGCTCATAGTTCACTTAGCTTAAGAACAAAAAATTAGCGAATGGTACTGTTTGGATGCTTTGCATATAGGTTTCCTAGACTATATAGAAGCAACATATACAAAGATTTCAACCGTCTACCTGTTCCAATCATTGTTCTACTTGTCGAAAGTTACAAATAATTTCCTATTAATTATTAACAATGGGGCTCGTTGTTCACTTAAACTTGAAGAACAAAAAATTGGCGAATGGTACTGTTTGGGTGCTTTGCATATATGTTTCTTAGACTATATAGAAGCAATATATACATTGATTTCAACCGTCTACGTGTTCCAATCATTGTTCTACTTGTCGAAATTTACAAATAATTTCCTTTAATGGATTAACAATGGGGCTCGTTGTTCACTTAAACTTGAAGAACAATGAATTGGCGAATGGTACTGTTTGGATGCTTTGCATATATGTTTCTTAGACTATATAGATGCAATATGTATAATGATTTCAACGGTCTAACTGTTCTATACATTGTTCTACTTGTAGAAAGTTACAAATAATTTCCGTTAAAGGATTAACAATGGGGCTCATAGTTCACTTAGCTTAAGAACAAAGAATTAGCGAATGGTACTGTTTGGATGCTTTGCATATAGGTTTCCTAGACTATATAGAAGCAACATATACAAAGATTTCAACCGTCTACCTGTTCCATTCATTGTTCTACTTGTCGAAATTTACAAATAATTTCCTTTAAAGGATTAACAATGGGGCTCGTAGTTCACTTAAACTTGAAGAACAAAATATTGGCGAATTGAACTGTTTGGATGCTTTGCATATCTGTTTCATAGACTATATAGAAGCAATATATACATTGATTTCCACCGTCTACCTGTTCCATTCATTGTTCTACTTGTCGAAAGTTACAAATAATTTCCGTTAAAGTATTAACAATAGGGCTCGTAGTTCACTTAAACTTGAAGATAAAAAAATTGGCGAATTGTACTGTTTGGTTGATTTGCATATATGTTTCTTAGACTATATAGAAGCAATATGTAAAATGATTTCAACCGTCTACCTGAACCATTCATTTTTCTACTTGTCGAAATTTACAAATAATTTCCTTTAAAGGATTAACAATGGGGCTCGTAGTTCACTTAAACTTGAAGAACAAAAAATTGGCGAATTGTACTGTTTGGATGCTTTGCATATATGTTTCTTATATTATGTAGAAGCAATATATACAAATATTTCAACCGTCTACCTGCTTCATTCATTGTTCTACTTGTTGAAAATTACAAATAATTTCCGATAAAGGATTAACAATTGGGGCTCATTGTTCACTTAAACTTGAAGACCAAAAAATTGGCAAATGGTACTGTTTGGATGCTGTGCGTACATGTTTCTTAGACTATATGGAAGCAATATATACAAAGATTTCAACAGTCTACGTGTTCCAATCATTGTTCTACTTGTCGAAATTTACAAATAATTTCCTTTAAAGGATTAACAATTGGGCTCGTTGTACACATAAACTTGAAGAACAAAAAATTGGCAAATGGTACTGTTTGGATGCTTTGCATATATGTTTCTTAGATTATATAGAAGCAATATATACCAAGATTTCAACAGTCTACGTGTTCCAATCATTGTTCTACTTGTCGAAAGTTACAAATAATTTCCGATAAAGGATTAACCATTGGGGCTCATTGTTCACTTAAACTTGAGGAACAAAAAATTGGCGAATTGTACTGTTTGGATGCTTTGCATATCTGTTTCTTAGACTATATAGAAGCAATATATACAAAGATTTCAACCGTCTACCTGTTCCATTCATAGTTCTACTTGTCGAAAGTTACAAATAATTTCCGATAAAGGATTAACAATGGGGCTCATTGTTCACTTAAACTTGAAGAACAAAAAATTGGCGAATGGTACTGTTTGGATGCTTTGCATATATGTTTCTAAGACTATATAGACGCAATATATACAAGGATTTCAATCGTCTACCTGTTCCATTCATTGTTCTACTTGTCGAAAGTTACAAATAATTACCGATAAAGGATTAACCATTGGGGCTCATTGTTCACTTAAACTTGAAGAACAAAAAATTGGCGAATTGTACTGTTTGGATGCTTTGCATATATGTTTCTTAGACTATATGGAAGCAATATATACAAAGATTTCAACCGTCTACCTGTTCCAATCATTGTTCTACTTGTCGAAATTTACAAATAATTTCCTTTAAAGGATTAACAATGGGGCTCGTAGTTCACTTAAACATGAATATGAAGTAATTGGCGAATTGTACTGTTTGGATGCTTTGCATATGTGTCTCTTAGATTATATAGAAGCAATATATACAAAGAATTCAACCGTCTACCTGTTCCATTCATTGTTCTACTAGTCGAAAGTTACAAATAATTTCCGATAAAGGATTAACCAATGGGGCTCGTTGTTCACTTAAACTTGAAGAACAAAAAATTGGCGAATGGTACTGTTTGGATGCTTTGCATATATGTTTCTTAGATTATATAGAAGCAATATATACAAAGAATTCAACCGTCTACCTGTTCCATTCATTGTTCTACTTGTCGAAAGTTACAAATAATTTCCGATAAAGGATTAACCATTGGGGCTCATTGTTCACTTAAACTTGAAGAACAAAAAATTGGCGAATTGTACTGTTTGGATGCTTTGCACATATGTTGCTTAGACTATATAGAAGCAATATATACAAAGATTTCAACCGTCTACCTGTTCCATTCAATGTTCTACTTGTCGAAAGTTACAAATAATTTCCGATAAAGGATTAACAATGGGGCTCATTGTTCACTTAAACTTGAAGAACAAGGAATTGGCGAATGGTACTGTTTGGATGCTTTGCATATATGTTTCTTAGACTATATAGATGCAATATATACAATGATTTCAACAGTCTACCTGTTCCATTCATTGTTCTACTTGTCGAAAGTTACAAATAATTTCCTATTAATTATTAACAATGGGGCTCGTTGTTCACTTAAACTTGAAGAACAAAAAATTGGCGAATGGTACTGTTTGGGTGCTTTGCATATATGTTTCTTAGACTATATAGAAGCAATATATACATTGATTTCAACCGTCTACGTGTTCCAATCATTGTTCTACTTGTCGAAATTTACAAATAATTTCCTTTAATGGATTAACAATGGGGCTCGTTGTTCACTTAAACTTGAAGAACAATGAATTGGCGAATGGTACTGTTTGGATGCTTTGCATATATGTTTCTTAGACTATATAGATGCAATATGTATAATGATTTCAACGGTCTAACTGTTCTATACATTGTTCTACTTGTAGAAAGTTACAAATAATTTCCGTTAAAGGATTAACAATGGGGCTCATAGTTCACTTAGCTTAAGAACAAAGAATTAGCGAATGGTACTGTTTGGATGCTTTGCATATAGGTTTCCTAGACTATATAGAAGCAACATATACAAAGATTTCAACCGTCTACCTGTTCCATTCATTGTTCTACTTGTCGAAATTTACAAATAATTTCCTTTAAAGGATTAACAATGGGGCTCGTAGTTCACTTAAACTTGAAGAACAAAATATTGGCGAATTGAACTGTTTGGATGCTTTGCATATCTGTTTCATAGACTATATAGAAGCAATATATACATTGATTTCCACCGTCTACCTGTTCCATTCATTGTTCTACTTGTCGAAAGTTACAAATAATTTCCGTTAAAGTATTAACAATAGGGCTCGTAGTTCACTTAAACTTGAAGATAAAAAAATTGGCGAATTGTACTGTTTGGTTGATTTGCATATATGTTTCTTAGACTATATAGAAGCAATATGTAAAATGATTTCAACCGTCTACCTGAACCATTCATTTTTCTACTTGTCGAAATTTACAAATAATTTCCTTTAAAGGATTAACAATGGGGCTCGTAGTTCACTTAAACTTGAAGAACAAAAAATTGGCGAATTGTACTGTTTGGATGCTTTGCATATATGTTTCTTATATTATGTAGAAGCAATATATACAAATATTTCAACCGTCTACCTGCTTCATTCATTGTTCTACTTGTTGAAAATTACAAATAATTTCCGATAAAGGATTAACAATTGGGGCTCATTGTTCACTTAAACTTGAAGACCAAAAAATTGGCAAATGGTACTGTTTGGATGCTGTGCGTACATGTTTCTTAGACTATATGGAAGCAATATATACAAAGATTTCAACAGTCTACGTGTTCCAATCATTGTTCTACTTGTCGAAATTTACAAATAATTTCCTTTAAAGGATTAACAATTGGGCTCGTTGTACACATAAACTTGAAGAACAAAAAATTGGCAAATGGTACTGTTTGGATGCTTTGCATATATGTTTCTTAGATTATATAGAAGCAATATATACCAAGATTTCAACAGTCTACGTGTTCCAATCATTGTTCTACTTGTCGAAAGTTACAAATAATTTCCGATAAAGGATTAACCATTGGGGCTCATTGTTCACTTAAACTTGAGGAACAAAAAATTGGCGAATTGTACTGTTTGGATGCTTTGCATATCTGTTTCTTAGACTATATAGAAGCAATATATACAAAGATTTCAACCGTCTACCTGTTCCATTCATAGTTCTACTTGTCGAAAGTTACAAATAATTTCCGATAAAGGATTAACAATGGGGCTCATTGTTCACTTAAACTTGAAGAACAAAAAATTGGCGAATGGTACTGTTTGGATGCTTTGCATATATGTTTCTAAGACTATATAGACGCAATATATACAAGGATTTCAATCGTCTACCTGTTCCATTCATTGTTCTACTTGTCGAAAGTTACAAATAATTACCGATAAAGGATTAACCATTGGGGCTCATTGTTCACTTAAACTTGAAGAACAAAAAATTGGCGAATTGTACTGTTTGGATGCTTTGCATATATGTTTCTTAGACTATATGGAAGCAATATATACAAAGATTTCAACCGTCTACCTGTTCCAATCATTGTTCTACTTGTCGAAATTTACAAATAATTTCCTTTAAAGGATTAACAATGGGGCTCGTAGTTCACTTAAACATGAATATGAAGTAATTGGCGAATTGTACTGTTTGGATGCTTTGCATATGTGTCTCTTAGATTATATAGAAGCAATATATACAAAGAATTCAACCGTCTACCTGTTCCATTCATTGTTCTACTAGTCGAAAGTTACAAATAATTTCCGATAAAGGATTAACCAATGGGGCTCGTTGTTCACTTAAACTTGAAGAACAAAAAATTGGCGAATGGTACTGTTTGGATGCTTTGCATATATGTTTCTTAGATTATATAGAAGCAATATATACAAAGAATTCAACCGTCTACCTGTTCCATTCATTGTTCTACTTGTCGAAAGTTACAAATAATTTCCGATAAAGGATTAACCATTGGGGCTCATTGTTCACTTAAACTTGAAGAACAAAAAATTGGCGAATTGTACTGTTTGGATGCTTTGCACATATGTTGCTTAGACTATATAGAAGCAATATATACAAAGATTTCAACCGTCTACCTGTTCCATTCAATGTTCTACTTGTCGAAAGTTACAAATAATTTCCGATAAAGGATTAACAATGGGGCTCATTGTTCACTTAAACTTGAAGAACAAGGAATTGGCGAATGGTACTGTTTGGATGCTTTGCATATATGTTTCTTAGACTATATAGATGCAATATATACAATGATTTCAACAGTCTACCTGTTCCATTCATTGTTCTACTTGTCGAAATTTACAAATAATTTCCTTTAAAGTATTAACAATTGGGCTCGTAGTTCACTTAAACTTGAAGAACAAAAAATTGGCGAATGGTACTGTTTGGATGCTTTGCATATATGGTTCTTAGACTATATAGAAGCAATATATATACAAAGATTTCAACCGTCTACCTGTTCCATTCATTGTTTTACTTGTCGAATGTTACAAATAATTTCCGTTAAATGATTAACAATGGGGCTCGTAGTTCATTTAAACTTGAAGAACATAAAATTGGCGAATTGTACTGTTTGGATGCTTTGCGTTTGTGTTTCTTAGACTATATGGAAGCAATATATACAAAGATTTCAACGCCTACGTGTTCCAGTCATTGTTCTACATGCCGAAATTTACAAATAATTTCCTTTAAAGGATTAACAATGGGGCTCGTAGTTCACTTAAACTTGAAGAACAAAATATTGGCGAATTGAACTGTTTGGATACTTTGCATATCTGTTTCTTAGACTATATAGAAGCAATATATACATTGATTTCCACCGTCTACCTGTTCCATTCATTGTTCTACTTGTCGAAAGTTACAAATAATTTCCGTTAAAGTATTAACAATTGGGCTCGTAGTTCACTTAAACTTGAAGATCAAAAAATTGGCGAATTGTACTGTTTGGTTGATTTGCATATATGTTTCTTAGACTATATAGAAGCAATATATACATTGATTTCAACAATCTACCTGTTCCATTCATTGTTCTACTTGTCGAAATTTACAAATAATTTCCTTTAAAGGATAAACAATGGGGCTCGTAGTTCACATAAACTTGAAGAACAAAAAATTGGCGAATAGTACTGTTTGGATTCTTTGCATATATGTTTCTTAGACTATATAGAAGCAATATATAGAAAGGTTTCACCCGTCTACCTGTACTATTCATTGTTCTACTTGTCGAAATTTACAAATAATTTCCTTTAAAGGATAAACAATGGGGCTCGTTGTTCACTTAAACTTGAAGAACAATGAATTGGCGACTTGTACTGTTTGGATGCTTTGCATATATGTTTCTTAGACTATATAGAAGCAATATATACAATGATTTCAACCGTCTACATGTTCCATTCATTGTTCTACTTGTCGAAAGTTACAAATAATTTCCGATAAAGGATTAACAATGGGGCTCATTGTTCACTTAAACTTGAAGAACAAGGAATTGGCGAATCGTACTGTTTGGATGCTTTGCATATATGTTTCTTAGACTATATAGATGCAATATATACAATGATTTCAACGGTCTAACTGTTCTATACATTGTTCTACTTGTAGAAAGTTACAAATAATTTCCGTTAAAGGATTAACAATGGGGCTCATAGTTCACTTAAACTTAAGAACAAAAAATTAGCGAATGGTACTGTTTGGATGCTTTGCATATATATTTCTTAGACTATATAAAAGCAATATATACAATGATTTCAGCCGTCTACCTTTTCCATTCATTGTTCTACTTGTCGAAATTTACAAATAATTTCCTTTAAAGGATTAACAATGGGGCTCCTTGTTCACTTAAACTTGAAGAACAATAAATTGGCGAATAGCACTGTTTGGATGCTTTGCATATATGTTTCTTAGTCTATATAGATGCAATATATACAATGATTTCAACGGTCTAACTGTTCTATACATTGTTCTATTTGTAGAAAGTTACAAATAATTTCCGTTAAAGGATTAACAATGGGGCTCATAGTTCACTTAAACTTAAGAACAAAAAATTAGCGAATGGTACTGTTTGGATGCTTTGCATATATGTTTCTTAGACTATATGGAAGCAATATATACAATGATTTCAACAGTCTACCTGTTCCATTCATTGTTCTACTTGTCGAAATTTACAAATAATTTCCTTTAAAGTATTAACAATGGGGCTCGTAGTTCAATGAAACTTGAAGAACAAAAAATTGGCGAATGGTACTGTTTGGATGATTTGCATATATGTTTCTTAGACTATATAGAAGCAATATATACATTGATTTCAACCGTCTACCTGTTCCATTCATTGTTCTACTTGTCGAAATTTACAAATAATTTCCTTTAAAGGATTAACAATGGGGCTCGTAGTTCACTTAAATTTGAAGAACAAAAAATTGGCAAATTGTACTGTTTGGATGCTTTGCATATGTGTTTCTTAGACTATTTAGAAGCAATATATAGAAAGATTTCACCCGTCTACCCGTACTATCCATTGTTCTACTTGTAGAAAGTTACAAATAATTTCCTTTAAAGGATTAAAAATGGGGATCGTAGTTCACTTAAACTTGAAGAACAAAAAATTGGCGAATGGTACTGTTTGGATGCTATGCGTACATCTTTCTTAGACTATATGGAAGCAATATATACAAAGATTTCAACCGTCTACGTGTTCCAATCATTGTTCTACTTGTAGAAAGTTACAATTAATTTCCGTTAAAGGTTTAACAATGGGGCTCGTAGTTCACTTAAACTTGAAGAACAAAAAATTGGCGAATTGTACTGTTTGGATGCTATGTATATATGTTTCGTAGATTATATAGAAGCAATATATACAATGATTTCAACCGTCTAACTGATCCATTCATTGTTCTACTTGTCGAAAGTTACAAATAATTTCCGATAAAGGATTAACCATTGGGGCTCATTGTTCACTTAAGCTTGAAGAACAAAAAATTGGCGAATTGTACTGTTTGGATGCTTTGCATATATGTTTCTTAGACTATATAGAAGCAATATATACAAAGATTTCAAGCGTCTACCTGTTCCATTAATTGTTCTACTTGTCGAAAGTTACAAATAATTTCCTATAAAGGATTAACAATGGGGCTCATTGTTCACTTAAACTTGAAGAGCAAAAAATTGGCGAATTGTACTGTTTGGACGCTTTGCATATATGTTTCTTGGACTATATAGAACCAATATATACAATTATTTCAACCGTCTACGTGTTCCAATCATTGTTCTACTTGTCGAAAGTTACAAATAATTTCCAATTAATTATTAACAATGGGGCTCGTTGTTCACTTAAACTTGAAGAACAAAAAATTGGCGAATGGTACTGTTTGGATGCTTTGCATATATGTTTCTTAGACTATATAGATGCAATATATACAATGATTTCATACGGTCTAACTGTTCTATACATTGTTCTACTTGTAGAAAGTTACAAATAATTTCCGTTAAAGGATTAACAATGCGGCTCATAGTTCACTTAGCTTAAGAACAAAAAATTAGCGAATGGTACTGTTTGGATACTTTGCATATAGGTTTCCTAGACTATATACAAGCAACATATACAAAGATTTCAACCGTCTACCTGTTCCATTCATTGTTCTACTTGTCGAAATTTACAAATAATTTCCTTTAAAGGATTAACAATGGGGCTCGTAGTTCACTTAAACTTGAAGAACAAAATATTGGCGAATTGAACTGTTTGGATGCTTTGCATATCTGTTTCTTAGACTATATAGAAGCAATATATACATTGATTTCCACCGTCTACCTGTTCCATTCATTGTTCTACTTGTCGAAAGTTACAAATAATTTCCGTTAAAGTATTAACAATAGGGCTCGTAGTTCACTTAAACTTGAAGATAAAAAAATTGGCGAATTGTACTGTTTGGTTGATTTGCATATATGTTTCTTAGACTATATAGAAGCAATATGTAAAATGATTTCAACCGTCTACCTGTTCCATTCATTGTTCTACTTGTCGAAAGTTACAAATAATTTCCGATAAAGGATTAACAATGGGGCACATTGTTCACTTAAACTTGAAGAACAAGGAATTGGCGAATGGTACTGTTTGGATGCTTTGCATATATGTTTCTTAGTCTATATAGATGCAATATATACAATGATTTCAACGGTCTAACTGTTCTATACATTGTTCTACTTGTAGAAAGTTACAAATAATTACCGTTAAAGGATTAACAATGGGGCTCATAGTTCACTTAAACTTAAGAACAAAAAATTAGCGAATGGTACTGTTTGGATGCTTTGCATATATGTTTCTTAGACTATATGGAAGCAATATATACAATGATTTCAACAGTCTACCTGTTCCATTCATTGTTCTACTTGTCGAAATTTACAAATAATTTCCTTTAAAGTATTAACAATGGGGCTCGTAGTTCAATTAAACTTGAAGAACAAAAAATTGGCGAATGGTACTGTTTGGATGATTTGCATATATGTTTCTTAGACTATATAGAAGCAATATATACATTGATTTCAACCGTCTACCTGTTCCATTCATTGTTCTACTTGTCGAAATTTACAAATAATTTCCTTTAAAGGATTAACAATGGGGCTCGTAGTTCACTTAAATTTGAAGAATAAAAAATTGGCAAATTGTACTGTTTGGATGCTTTGCATATGTGTTTCTTAGACTATTTAGAAGCAATATATAGAAAGATTTCACCCGTCTACCCGTACTATTCATTGTTCTACTTGTAGAAAGTTACAAATAATTTCCTTTAAAGGATTAAAAATGGGGCTCGTAGTTCACTTAAACTTGAAGAACAAAAAATTGGCGAATGGTACTGTTTGGATGCTATGCGTACATCTTTCTTAGACTATATGGAAGCAATATATACAAAGATTTCAACCGTCTACGTGTTCCAATCATTGTTCTACTTGTAGAAAGTTACAATTAATTTCCGTTAAAGGTTTAACAATGGGGCTCGTAGTTCACTTAAACTTGAAGAACAAAAAATTGGCGAATTGTACTGTTTGGATGCTATGTATATATGTTTCGTAGATTATATAGAAGCAATATATACAATGATTTCAACCGTCTAACTGATCCATTCATTGTTCTACTTGTCGAAAGTTACAAATAATTTCCGATAAAGGATTAACCATTGGGGCTCATTGTTCACTTAAACTTGAAGAACAAAAAATTGGCGAATGGTACTGTTTGGATGCTTTGCATATATGTTTCTTAGACTATATAGAAGCAATATATACAAAGATTTCAACAGTCCTCCTGTTCCATTCATTGTTCTACTTGTCGAAAGTTACAAATAATTTCCGATAACGGATTAACCATTGGGGCTCATTGTTCACTTAAACTTGAAGAACAAAAAATTGGCGAATTGTACTGTTTGGATGCTTTGCATATATGTTTCTTAGACTATATAGAAGCAATATATACAAAGAATTCAACCGTCTACCTGTTCCATTCATTGTTCTACTTGTCGAAAGTTACAAATAATTTCCGATAAAGGATTAACCAATGGGGCTCGTTGTTCACTTAAACTTGAAGAACAAAAAATTGGTGAATGGTACTGTTTGGATGCTTTGCATATATGTTTCTTAGTCTATATAGATGCAATATATACAATGATTTCAACGGTCTAACTGTTCTATACATTGTTCTATTTGTAGAAAGTTACAAATAATTTCCGTTAAAGGATTAACAATGGGGCTCATAGTTCACTTAAACTTAAGAACAAAAAATTAGCGAATGGTACTGTTTGGATGCTTTGCATATATGTTTCTTAGACTATATGGAAGCAATATATACAATGATTTCAACAGTCTACCTGTTCCATTCATTGTTCTACTTGTCGAAATTTACAAATAATTTCCTTTAAAGGATTAAAAATGGGGCTCGTAGTTCACTTAATCATGAAGATGAAATAATTGGCGAATTGTACTGTTTGGATGCTTTGCATATATGTTTCTTAGACTATATAGAAGCAATATATACAAAGAATTCAACCGTCTACCTGTTCCATTCATTGTTCTACTTGTCGAAAGTTACAAATAATTTCCGATAAAGGATTAACCAATGGGGCTCGTTGTTCACTTAAACTTGAAGAACAAAAAATTGGCGAATGGTACTGTTTGGATGCTTTGCATATATGTTTCTTAGATTATATAGAAGCAATATATACAAAGATTTCAACAGTCTACCTGTACCATTCATTGTTCTGCTTGTCGAAAATTACAAATAATTTCCTTTAAAGGATTAACAATGGGGCTCGTAGTTCACTTAAACTTGAAGAACAAAAAATTGGCGAATGGTACTGTTTGGATGCTTTGCATATATGTTTCTTAGATTATATAGAAGCAATATATACAAAGATTTCAACCGTCTACCTGTTCCATTCATTGTTCTACTTGTCGAAATATACAAATAATTTCCTTTAAAGGATTAACAATGGGGCTCGTAGTTCACTTAAATTTGAAGAACAAAAAATTGGCGAATTGTACTGTTTGGATGCTTTGCATATGTGTTTCTTAGACTATTTAGAAGCAATATATAGAAAGATTTCACCCGTCTACCCGTACTATTCATTGTTCTACTTGTAGAAAGTTACAAATAATTTCCTTTAAAGGATTAACAATGGGGCTCGTAGTTCACTTAAACATGAAGATGAAATAATTGGCGAATTGTACTGTTTGGATGCTTTGCATATGTGTCTCTTAGATTATATAGAAGCAATATATACAATGATTTCAACCGTCTACCTGTTCCATTCATTGTTCTACTTGTCGAAAGTTACAAATAATTTCCGTTAAGGGATTAACAATGGGGATCGTAGTTTACTTAAACTTGAAGAACAAAAAATTGGCGAATTGTACTGTTTGGATGCTTTGCATATATGTTTCTTAGACTATATAGAAGCAATATATACAATGTTTTCAACAGTCTACCTGTTCCATTCATTGTTCTACTTGTCGAAATTTACAAATAATTTCCTTTAAAGGATTAACCAATGGGGCTCGTTGTTCACTTAAACTTGAAGAACAAAAAATTGGCGAATGGTACTGTTTGGATGCTTTGCATATATGTTTCTTAGATTATATAGAAGCAATATGTACAAAGATTTCAACAGTCTACCTGTACCATTCATTGTTCTGCTTGTCGAAAATTACAAATAATTTCCTTTAAAGGATTAACAATGGGGCTCGTAGTTCACTTAAACTTGAAAAACAAAAAATTGGCGAATGGTACTGTTTGGATGCTTTGCATATATGTTTCTTAGATTATATAGAAGCAATATATACAAAGATTTCAACCGTCTACCTGTTCCATTCATTGTTCCACTTGTCGAAATTTACAAATAATTTCCTTTAAAGGATTAACAATGGGGCTCGTAGTTCACTTAAATTTGAAGAACAAAAAATTGGCGAATTGTACTGTTTGGATGCTTTGCATATGTGTTTCTTAGACTATTTAGAAGCAATATATAGAAAGATTTCACCCGTCTCCCCGTACTATTCATTGTTCTACTTGTAGAAAGTTACAAATAATTTCCTTTAAAGGATTAAAAATGGGGCTCGTAGTTCACTTAAACTTGAAGAGCAAAAAATTGGCGAATTGTACTGTTTGGACGCTTTGCATATATGTTTCTTAGACTATATAGAAGCAATATATACAAAGAATTCAACCGTCTACCTGTTCCATTCATTGTTCTACTAGTCGAAAGTTACAAATAATTTCCAATAAAGGATTAACCAATGGGGCTCGTTGTTCACTTAAACTTGAAGAACAAAAAATTGGCGAATGGTACTGTTTGGATGCTTTGCATATATGTTTCTTAGATTATATAGAAGCAATATATACAATTAATTCAACCGTCTACCTGTTCCATTCATTGTTCTACTTGTCGAAATTTACAAATAATTTCCTTTAAAGTATTAACAATGGGGCTCGTAGTTCAATGAAACTTGAAGAACAAAAAATTGGCGAATGGTACTGTTTGGATGATTTGCATATATGTTTCTTAGACTATATAGAAGCAATATATACATTGATTTCAACCGTCTACCTGTTCCATTCATTGTTCTACTTGTCGAAATTTACAAATAATTTCCTTTAAAGGATTAACAATGGGGCTCGTAGTTCACTTAAATTTGAAGAACAAAAAATTGGCAAATTGTACTGTTTGGATGCTTTGCATATGTGTTTCTTAGACTATTTAGAAGCAATATATAGAAAGATTTCACCCGTCTACCCGTACTATCCATTGTTCTACTTGTAGAAAGTTACAAATAATTTCCTTTAAAGGATTAAAAATGGGGCTCGTAGTTCACTTAAACTTGAAGAACAAAAAATTGGCGAATGGTACTGTTTGGATGCTATGCGTACATCTTTCTTAGACTATATGGAAGCAATATATACAAAGATTTCAACCGTCTACGTGTTCCAATCATTGTTCTACTTGTAGAAAGTTACAATTAATTTCCGTTAAAGGTTTAACAATGGGGCTCGTAGTTCACTTAAACTTGAAGAACAAAAAATTGGCGAATTGTACTGTTTGGATGCTATGTATATATGTTTCGTAGATTATATAGAAGCAATATATACAATGATTTCAACCGTCTAACTGATCCATTCATTGTTCTACTTGTCGAAAGTTACAAATAATTTCCGATAAAGGATTAACCATTGGGGCTCATTGTTCACTTAAGCTTGAAGAACAAAAAATTGGCGAATTGTACTGTTTGGATGCTTTGCATATATGTTTCTTAGACTATATAGAAGCAATATATACAAAGATTTCAAGCGTCTACCTGTTCCATTCATTGTTCTACTTGTCGAAATTTACAAATAATTTCCTTTAAAGGATTAACAATGGGGCTCGTAGTTCACTTAAACTTGAAGAACAAAATATTGGCGAATTGAACTGTTTGGATGCTTTGCATATCTGTTTCTTAGACTATATAGAAGCAATATATACATTGATTTCCACCGTCTACCTGTTCCATTCATTGTTCTACTTGTCGAAAGTTACAAATAATTTCCGTTAAAGTATTAACAATAGGGCTCGTAGTTCACTTAAACTTGAAGATAAAAAAATTGGCGAATTGTACTGTTTGGTTGATTTGCATATATGTTTCTTAGACTATATAGAAGCAATATGTAAAATGATTTCAACCGTCTACCTGTTCCATTCATTGTTCTACTTGTCGAAAGTTACAAATAATTTCCGATAAAGGATTAACAATGGGGCACATTGTTCACTTAAACTTGAAGAACAAGGAATTGGCGAATGGTACTGTTTGGATGCTTTGCATATATGTTTCTTAGTCTATATAGATGCAATATATACAATGATTTCAACGGTCTAACTGTTCTATACATTGTTCTACTTGTAGAAAGTTACAAATAATTACCGTTAAAGGATTAACAATGGGGCTCATAGTTCACTTAAACTTAAGAACAAAAAATTAGCGAATGGTACTGTTTGGATGCTTTGCATATATGTTTCTTAGACTATATGGAAGCAATA
This sequence comes from Cerceris ruficornis, assembly GCA_963989415.1. Taxonomy (NCBI): domain Eukaryota; kingdom Metazoa; phylum Arthropoda; class Insecta; order Hymenoptera; family Crabronidae; genus Cerceris; species Cerceris ruficornis. Next base: position 283,964 of record CAXDIW010000209.1, read on the forward strand.
TATACAATGATTTCAACAGTCTACCTGTTCCATTCATTGTTCTACTTGTCGAAATTTACAAATAATTTCCTTTAAAGTATTAACAATGGGGCTCGTAGTTCAATTAAACTTGAAGAACAAAAAATTGGCGAATGGTACTGTTTGGATGATTTGCATATATGTTTCTTAGACTATATAGAAGCAATATATACATTGATTTCAACCGTCTACCTGTTCCATTCATTGTTCTACTTGTCGAAATTTACAAATAATTTCCTTTAAAGGATTAACAATGGGGCTCGTAGTTCACTTAAATTTGAAGAACAAAAAATTGGCAAATTGTACTGTTTGGATGCTTTGCATATGTGTTTCTTAGACTATTTAGAAGCAATATATAGAAAGATTTCACCCGTCTACCCGTACTATTCATTGTTCTACTTGTAGAAAGTTACAAATAATTTCCTTTAAAGGATTAAAAATGGGGCTCGTAGTTCACTTAAACTTGAAGAACAAAAAATTGGCGAATGGTACTGTTTGGATGCTATGCGTACATCTTTCTTAGACTATATGGAAGCAATATATACAAAGATTTCAACCGTCTACGTGTTCCAATCATTGTTCTACTTGTAGAAAGTTACAATTAATTTCCGTTAAAGGTTTAACAATGGGGCTCGTAGTTCACTTAAACTTGAAGAACAAAAAATTGGCGAATTGTACTGTTTGGATGCTATGTATATATGTTTCGTAGATTATATAGAAGCAATATATACAATGATTTCAACCGTCTAACTGATCCATTCATTGTTCTACTTGTCGAAAGTTACAAATAATTTCCGATAAAGGATTAACCATTGGGGCTCATTGTTCACTTAAACTTGAAGAACAAAAAATTGGCGAATGGTACTGTTTGGATGCTTTGCATATATGTTTCTTAGACTATATAGAAGCAATATATACAAAGATTTCAACAGTCCTCCTGTTCCATTCATTGTTCTACTTGTCGAAAGTTACAAATAATTTCCGATAACGGATTAACCATTGGGGCTCATTGTTCACTTAAACTTGAAGAACAAAAAATTGGCGAATTGTACTGTTTGGATGCTTTGCATATATGTTTCTTAGACTATATAGAAGCAATATATACAAAGAATTCAACCGTCTACCTGTTCCATTCATTGTTCTACTTGTCGAAAGTTACAAATAATTTCCGATAAAGGATTAACCAATGGGGCTCGTTGTTCACTTAAACTTGAAGAACAAAAAATTGGTGAATGGTACTGTTTGGATGCTTTGCATATATGTTTCTTAGTCTATATAGATGCAATATATACAATGATTTCAACGGTCTAACTGTTCTATACATTGTTCTATTTGTAGAAAGTTACAAATAATTTCCGTTAAAGGATTAACAATGGGGCTCATAGTTCACTTAAACTTAAGAACAAAAAATTAGCGAATGGTACTGTTTGGATGCTTTGCATATATGTTTCTTAGACTATATGGAAGCAATATATACAATGATTTCAACAGTCTACCTGTTCCATTCATTGTTCTACTTGTCGAAATTTACAAATAATTTCCTTTAAAGGATTAAAAATGGGGCTCGTAGTTCACTTAATCATGAAGATGAAATAATTGGCGAATTGTACTGTTTGGATGCTTTGCATATATGTTTCTTAGACTATATAGAAGCAATATATACAAAGAATTCAACCGTCTACCTGTTCCATTCATTGTTCTACTTGTCGAAAGTTACAAATAATTTCCGATAAAGGATTAACCAATGGGGCTCGTTGTTCACTTAAACTTGAAGAACAAAAAATTGGCGAATGGTACTGTTTGGATGCTTTGCATATATGTTTCTTAGATTATATAGAAGCAATATATACAAAGATTTCAACAGTCTACCTGTACCATTCATTGTTCTGCTTGTCGAAAATTACAAATAATTTCCTTTAAAGGATTAACAATGGGGCTCGTAGTTCACTTAAACTTGAAGAACAAAAAATTGGCGAATGGTACTGTTTGGATGCTTTGCATATATGTTTCTTAGATTATATAGAAGCAATATATACAAAGATTTCAACCGTCTACCTGTTCCATTCATTGTTCTACTTGTCGAAATATACAAATAATTTCCTTTAAAGGATTAACAATGGGGCTCGTAGTTCACTTAAATTTGAAGAACAAAAAATTGGCGAATTGTACTGTTTGGATGCTTTGCATATGTGTTTCTTAGACTATTTAGAAGCAATATATAGAAAGATTTCACCCGTCTACCCGTACTATTCATTGTTCTACTTGTAGAAAGTTACAAATAATTTCCTTTAAAGGATTAACAATGGGGCTCGTAGTTCACTTAAACATGAAGATGAAATAATTGGCGAATTGTACTGTTTGGATGCTTTGCATATGTGTCTCTTAGATTATATAGAAGCAATATATACAATGATTTCAACCGTCTACCTGTTCCATTCATTGTTCTACTTGTCGAAAGTTACAAATAATTTCCGTTAAGGGATTAACAATGGGGATCGTAGTTTACTTAAACTTGAAGAACAAAAAATTGGCGAATTGTACTGTTTGGATGCTTTGCATATATGTTTCTTAGACTATATAGAAGCAATATATACAATGATTTCAACAGTCTACCTGTTCCATTCATTGTTCTACTTGTCGAAATTTACAAATAATTTCCTTTAAAGGATTAACCAATGGGGCTCGTTGTTCACTTAAACTTGAAGAACAAAAAATTGGCGAATGGTACTGTTTGGATGCTTTGCATATATGTTTCTTAGATTATATAGAAGCAATATGTACAAAGATTTCAACAGTCTACCTGTACCATTCATTGTTCTGCTTGTCGAAAATTACAAATAATTTCCTTTAAAGGATTAACAATGGGGCTCGTAGTTCACTTAAACTTGAAAAACAAAAAATTGGCGAATGGTACTGTTTGGATGCTTTGCATATATGTTTCTTAGATTATATAGAAGCAATATATACAAAGATTTCAACCGTCTACCTGTTCCATTCATTGTTCCACTTGTCGAAATTTACAAATAATTTCCTTTAAAGGATTAACAATGGGGCTCGTAGTTCACTTAAATTTGAAGAACAAAAAATTGGCGAATTGTACTGTTTGGATGCTTTGCATATGTGTTTCTTAGACTATTTAGAAGCAATATATAGAAAGATTTCACCCGTCTCCCCGTACTATTCATTGTTCTACTTGTAGAAAGTTACAAATAATTTCCTTTAAAGGATTAAAAATGGGGCTCGTAGTTCACTTAAACTTGAAGAGCAAAAAATTGGCGAATTGTACTGTTTGGACGCTTTGCATATATGTTTCTTAGACTATATAGAAGCAATATATACAAAGAATTCAACCGTCTACCTGTTCCATTCATTGTTCTACTAGTCGAAAGTTACAAATAATTTCCAATAAAGGATTAACCAATGGGGCTCGTTGTTCACTTAAACTTGAAGAACAAAAAATTGGCGAATGGTACTGTTTGGATGCTTTGCATATATGTTTCTTAGATTATATAGAAGCAATATATACAATGAATTCAACCGTCTACCTGTTCCATTCATTGTTCTACTTGTCGAAAGTTACAAATAATTTCCGATAAAGGATTAACCATTGGGGCTCATTGTTCACTTAAACTTGAAAAACAAAAAATTGGCGAATTGTACTGTTTGGATGCTTTGCACATATGTTGCTTAGACTATATAGAAGCAATATATACAAAGATTTCAACCGTCTACCTGTTCCATTCAATGTTCTACTTGTCGAAAGTTACAAATAATTTCCGATAAAGGATTAACAATGGGGCTCATTGTTCACTTAAACTTGAAGAACAAGGAATTGGCGAATGGTACTGTTTGGATGCTTTGCATATATGTTTCTTAGACTATATAGATGCAATATATACAAAGATTTCAACGGTCTAACTGTTCTATACATTGCTCTACTTGTAGAAAGTTACAAATAATTTCCGTTAAAGGATTAACAATGGGGCTCATAGTTCACTTAAACTTAAGAACAAAAAATTAGCGAATGGTACTGTTTGGATGCTTTGCATATATGTTTCTTAGACTATATGGAAGCAATATATACAATGATTTCAACAGTCTACCTGTTCCATTCATTGTTCTACTTGTCGAAATTTACAAATAATTTCCTTTAAAGTATTAACAATTGGGCTCGTAGTTCACTTAAACTTGAAGAACAAAAAATTGGCGAATGGTACTGTTTGGATGCTTTGCATATATGGTTCTTAGACTATATAGAAGCAATATATATACAAAGATTTCAACCGTCTACCTGTTCCATTCATTGTTTTACTTGTCGAATGTTATAAATAATTTCCGTTAAATGATTAACAATGGGGCTCGTAGTTCATTTAAACTTGAAGAACATAAAATTGGCGAATTGTACTGTTTGGATGCTTTGCGTTTGTGTTTCTTAGACTATATGGAAGCAATATATACAAAGATTTCAACGTCTACGTGTTCCAGTCATTGTTCTACATGCCGAAATTTACAAATAATTTCCTTTAAAGGATTAACAATGGGGCTCGTAGTTCACTTAAACTTGAAGAACAAAATATTGGCGAATTGAACTGTTTGGATACTTTGCATATCTGTTTCCTAGACTATATAGAAGCAATATATACATTGATTTCCACCGTCTACCTGTTCCATTCATTGTTCTACTTGTCGAAAGTTACAAATAATTTCCGTTAAAGTATTAACAATTGGGCTCGTAGTTCACTTAAACTTGAAGATCAAAAAATTGGCGAATTGTACTGTTTGGTTGATTTGCATATATGTTTCTTAGACTATATAGAAGCAATATATACATTGATTTCAACCGTCTACCTGTTCCATTCATTGTTCTACTTGTCGAAATTTACAAATAATTTCCTTTAAAGGATAAACAATGGGGCTCGTAGTTCACATAAACTTGAAGAACAAAAAATTGGCGAATAGTACTGTTTGGATTCTTTGCATATATGTTTCTTAGACTATATAGAAGCAATATATAGAAAGGTTTCACCCGTCTACCTGTACTATTCATTGTTCTACTTGTCGAAATTTACAAATAATTTCCTTTAAAGGATAAACAATGGGGCTCGTTGTTCACTTAAACTTGAAGAACAATGAATTGGCGACTTGTACTGTTTGGATGCTTTGCATATATGTTTCTTAGACTATATAGAAGCAATATATACAATGATTTCAACCGTCTACATGTTCCATTCATTGTTCTACTTGTCGAAAGTTACAAATAATTTCCGATAAAGGATTAACAATGGGGCTCATTGTTCACTTAAACTTGAAGAACAAGGAATTGGCGAATCGTACTGTTTGGATGCTTTGCATATATGTTTCTTAGACTATATAGATGCAATATATACAATGATTTCAACGGTCTAACTGTTCTATACATTGTTCTACTTGTAGAAAGTTACAAATAATTTCCGTTAAAGGATTAACAATGGGGCTCCTTGTTCACTTAAACTTGAAGAACAATAAATTGGCGAATAGTACTGTTTGGATGCTTTGCATATATGTTTCTTAGACTATATAGAAGCAATATATACAAAGATTTCAACCGTCTACCTGTTCCATTCATTGTTCTACTTGTCGAAAGTTACAAATAATTTCCGATACAGGATTAACAATGGGGCACATTGTTCACTTAAACTTGAAGAACAAGGAATTGGCGATTGGTACTGTTTGGATGCTTTGCATATATGTTTCTTAGTCTATATAGATGCAATATATACAATGATTTCAACGGTCTAACTGTTCTATACATTGTTCTACTTGTAGAAAGTTACAAATAATTTCCGTTAAAGGATTAACAATGGGGCTCATAGTTCACTTAAACTTAAGAACAAAAAATTAGCGAATGGTACTGTTTGGATGCTTTGCATATATGTTTCTTAGACTATATGGAAGCAATATATACAATGATTTCAACAGTCTACCTGTTCCATTCATTGTTCTACTTGTCGAAATTTACAAATAATTTCCTTTAAAGTATTAACAATGGGGCTCGTAGTTCAATTAAACTTGAAGAACAAAAAATTGGCGAATGGTACTGTTTGGATGATTTGCATATATGTTTCTTAGACTATATAGAAGCAATATGTAAAATGATTTCAACCGTCTACCTGTTCCATTCATTGTTCTTCTTGTCGAAATTTACAAATAATTTCCTTTAAAGGATTAACAATGGGGCTCGTAGTTCACTTAAACTTGAAGATCAAAAAATTGGCGAATGGTACTGTTTGGATGATTTGCATATATGTTTCTTAGACTATATAGAAGCAATATGTAAAATGATTTCAACCGTCTACCTGTTCCATTCATTGTTCTTCTTGTCGAAATTTACAAATAATTTCCTTTAAAGGATTAACAATGGGGCTCGTAGTTCACTTAAACTTGAAGATCAAAAAATTGGCGAATTGTACTGTTTGGATGCTTTGCACATATGTTTCTTAGACTATATAGAAGCAATATATACAATGATTTCAACCGTCTACCTGTTCCATTCATTGTTCTACTTGTCGAAAGTTACAAATAATTTCCGATAAAGGATTAACCATTGGGGCTCATTGTTCACTTAAACTTGAAGAACAAAAAATTGGCGAATGGTACTGTTTGGATGCTTTGCATATATGTTTCTTAGACTATATAGAAGCAATATATACATTGATTTCAACCGTCTACCTGTTCCACTCATTGTTCTACTTGTCGCGAGTTACAAATAATTTCCGTTAAAGTATTAACAATGGGGCTCGTAGTACACTTAAACATGAAGATGAAATAATTGGCGAATTGTACTGTTTGGATGCTTTGCATATATGTTGCTTAGATTATATAGAAGCAATATATACAAAGATATCAACCGTCTACCTGTTCCATTCATTGTTCTACTTGTCGAAAATTACAAATAATTTCCGGTAAAGGATTAACCATTGGGGCTCATTGTTCACTAAACTTGAAGAACAAAAAATTGTCGCATTGTACTGTTTGGATGCTTTGCATATATGTTTCTTAGACTATATAGAAGCAATATATACAATGATTTCAACCGTCTACCTGTTCCATTCATTGTTCTACTTGTCGAAAATTACAAATGATTTCCGATAAAGGATTAACCATTGGGGCTCATTGTTCACTAAACTTGAAGAACAAAAAATTGTCGAATTGTACTGTTTGGATGCTTTGCATATATGTTTCTTAGACTATATAGAAGCAATATATACAAAGATTTCAAGCGTCTACCTGTTCCATTCATTGTTCTACTTGTCGAAAGTTACAAATAATTTCCGATAAAGGATTAACCATTGGGGCTCATTGTTCAATTAAACTTCAAGAACAAAAAATTGGCGAATTGTACTGTTTGGATGCTTTGCATATATGTTTCTTAGACTATATAGAAGCAATATATACAAAGATTTCAAGCGTCTACCTGTTCCATTAATTGTTCTACTTGTCGAAAGTTACAAATAATTTCCTATAAAGGATTAACAATGGGGCTCATTGTTCACTTAAACTTGAAGAGCAAAAAATTGGCGAATTGTACTGTTTGGACGCTTTGCATATATGTTTCTTGGACTATATAGAACCAATATATACAATTATATCAACCGTCTACGTGTTCCAATCATTGTTCTACTTGTCGAAAGTTACAAATAATTTCCTATTAATTATTAACAATGGGGCTCGTTGTTCACTTAAACTTGAAGAACAAAAAATTGGCGAATGGTACTGTTTGGGTGCTTTGCATATATGTTTCTTAGACTATATAGAAGCAATATATACATTGATTTCAACCGTCTACGTGTTCCAATCATTGTTCTACTTGTCGAAATTTACAAATAATTTCCTTTAATGGATTAACAATGGGGCTCATTGTTCACTTAAACTTGAAGAACAATGAATTGGCGAATGGTACTGTTTGGATGCTTTGCATATATGTTTCTTAGACTATATAGATGCAATATATATAATGATTTCAACGGTCTAACTGTTCTATACATTGTTCTACTTGTTGAAAGTTACAAATAATTTCCGTTAAAGGATTAACAATGGGGCTCATAGTTCACTTAGCTTAAGAACAAAAAATTAGCGAATGGTACTGTTTGGATGCTTTGCATATAGGTTTCCTAGACTATATAGAAGCAACATATACAAAGATTTCAACCGTCTACCTGTTCCAATCATTGTTCTACTTGTCGAAAGTTACAAATAATTTCCTATTAATTATTAACAATGGGGCTCGTTGTTCACTTAAAGTTGAAGAACAAAAAATTGGCGAATGGTACTGTTTGGGTGCTTTGCATATATGTTTCTTAGACTATATAGAAGCAATATATACATTGATTTCAACCGTCTACGTGTTCCAATCATTGTTCTACTTGTCGAAATTTACAAATAATTTCCTTTAATGGATTAACAATGGGGCTCGTTGTTCACTTAAACTTGAAGAACAATGAATTGGCGAATGGTACTGTTTGGATGCTTTGCATATATGTTTCTTAGACTATATAGATGCAATATATATAATGATTTCAACGGTCTAACTGTTCTATACATTGTTCTACTTGTAGAAAGTTACAAATAATTTCCGTTAAAGGATTAACAATGGGGCTCATAGTTCACTTAGCTTAAGAACAAAAAATTAGCGAATGGTACTGTTTGGATGCTTTGCATATAGGTTTCCTAGACTATATAGAAGCAACATATACAAAGATTTCAACCGTCTACCTGTTCCATTCATTGTTCTACTTGTCGAAATTTACAAATAATTTCCTTTAAAGGATTAACAATGGGGCTCGTAGTTCACTTAAACTTGAAGAACAAAATATTGGCGAATTGAACTGTTTGGATGCTTTGCATATCTGTTTCTTAGACTATATAGAAGCAATATATACATTGATTTCCACCGTCTACCTGTTCCATTCATTGTTCTACTTGTCGAAAGTTACAAATAATTTCCGTTAAAGTATTAACAATAGGGCTCGTAGTTCACTTAAACTTGAAGATAAAAAAATTGGCGAATTGTACTGTTTGGTTGATTTGCATATATGTTTCTTAGACTATATAGAAGCAATATGTAAAATGATTTCAACCGTCTACCTGTTCCATTCATTGTTCTACTTGTCGAAAGTTACAAATAATTTCCGATAAAGGATTAACAATGGGGCACATTGTTCACCTGAACTTGAAGAACAAGGAATTGGCGAATGGTACTGTTTGGATGCTTTGCATATATGTTTCTTAGTCTATATAGATGCAATATATACAATGATTTCAACGGTCTAACTGTTCTATACATTGTTCTATTTGTAGAAAGTTACAAATAATTTCCGTTAAAGGATTAACAATGGGGCTCATAGTTCACTTAAACTTAAGAACAAAAAATTAGCGAATGGTACTGTTTGGATGCTTTGCATATATGTTTCTTAGACTATATAGAAGCAATATATACAAAGATTTCAAGCGTCTACCTGTTCCATTAATTGTTCTACTTGTCGAAAGTTACAAATAATTTCCTTTCAAGTATTAACAATGGGGCTCGTAGTTCAATTAAACTTGAAGAACAAAAAATTGGCGAATGGTACTGTTTGGATGATTTGCATATATGTTTCTTAGACTATATAGAAGCAATATGTAAAATGATTTCAACCGTCTACCTGTTCCATTCATTGTTCTACTTGTCGAAATTTACAAATAATTTCCTTTAAAGGATTAAAAATGGGGCTCGTAGTTCACTTAATCATGAAGATGAAATAATTGGCGAATTGTACTGTTTGGATGCTTTGCATATATGTTTCTTAGTCTATATAGATGCAATATATACAATGATTTCAACGGTCTAACTGTTCTATACATTGTTCTATTTGTAGAAAGTTACAAATAATTTCCGTTAAAGGATTAACAATGGGGCTCATAGTTCACTTAAACTTAAGAACAAAAAATTAGCGAATGGTACTGTTTGGATGCTTTGCATATATGTTTCTTAGACTATATGGAAGCAATATATACAATGATTTCAACAGTCTACCTGTTCCATTCATTGTTCTACTTGTCGAAATTTACAAATAATTTCCTTTAAAGTATTAACAATGGGGCTCGTAGTTCAATTAAACTTGAAGAACAAAAAATTGGCGAATGGTACTGTTTGGATGATTTGCATATATGTTTCTTAGACTATATAGAAGCAATATATACATTGATTTCAACCGTCTACCTGTTCCATTCATTGTTCTACTTGTCGAAATTTACAAATAATTTCCTTTAAAGGATTAACAATGGGGCTCGTAGTTCACTTAAATTTGAAGAACAAAAAATTGGCAAATTGTACTGTTTGGATGCTTTGCATATGTGTTTCTTAGACTATTTAGAAGCAATATATAGAAAGATTTCACCCGTCTACCCGTACTATTCATTGTTCTACTTGTAGAAAGTTACAAATAATTTCCTTTAAAGGATTAAAAATGGGGCTCGTAGTTCACTTAAACTTGAAGAACAAAAAATTGGCGAATGGTACTGTTTGGATGCTATGCGTACATCTTTCTTAGACTATATGGAAGCAATATATACAAAGATTTCAACCGTCTACGTGTTCCAATCATTGTTCTACTTGTAGAAAGTTACAATTAATTTCCGTTAAAGGTTTAACAATGGGGCTCGTAGTTCACTTAAACTTGAAGAACAAAAAATTGGCGAATTGTACTGTTTGGATGCTATGTATATATGTTTCGTAGATTATATAGAAGCAATATATACAATGATTTCAACCGTCTAACTGATCCATTCATTGTTCTACTTGTCGAAAGTTACAAATAATTTCCGATAAAGGATTAACCATTGGGGCTCATTGTTCACTTAAACTTGAAGAACAAAAAATTGGCGAATGGTACTGTTTGGATGCTTTCCATATATGTTTCTTAGACTATATAGAAGCAATATATACAAAGATTTCAACAGTCCTCCTGTTCCATTCATTGTTCTACTTGTCGAAAGTTACAAATAATTTCCGATAACGGATTAACCATTGGGGCTCATTGTTCACTTAAACTTGAAGAACAAAAAATTGGCGAATTGTACTGTTTGGATGCTTTGCATATATGTTTCTTAGACTATATAGAAGCAATATATACAAAGATTTCAAGCGTCTACCTGTTCCATTAATTGTTCTACTTGTCGAAAGTTACAAATAATTTCCTATAAAGGATTAACAATGGGGCTCATTGTTCACTTAAACTTGAAGAGCAAAAAATTGGCGAATTGTACTGTTTGGACGCTTTCCATATATGTTTCTTGGACTATATAGAACCAATATATACAATTATTTCAACCGTCTACGTGTTCCAATCATTGTTCTACCTGTCGAAAGTTACAAATAATTTCCTATTAATTATTAACAATGGGGCTCGTTGTTCACTTAAACTTGAAGAACAAAAAATTGGCGAATGGTACTGTTTGGATGCTTTGCATATATGTTTCTTAGACTATATAGATGCAATATATACAATGATTTCATACGGTCTAACTGTTCTATACATTGTTCTACTTGTAGAAAGTTACAAATAATTTCCGTTAAAGGATTAACAATGCGGCTCATAGTTCACTTAGCTTAAGAACAAAAAATTAGCGAATGTTACTGTTTGGATACTTTGCATATAGGTTTCCTAGACTATATACAAGCAACATATACAAAGATTTCAACCGTCTACCTGTTCCATTCATTGTTCTACTTGTCGAAATTTACAAATAATTTCCTTTAAAGGATTAACAATGGGGCTCGTAGTTCACTTAAACTTGAAGAACAAAATATTGGCGAATTGAACTGTTTGGATGCTTTGCATATCTGTTTCTTAGACTATATAGAAGCAATATATACATTGATTTCCACCGTCTACCTGTTCCATTCATTGTTCTACTTGTCGAAAGTTACAAATAATTTCCGTTAAAGTATTAACAATAGGGCTCGTAGTTCACTTAAACTTGAAGATAAAAAAATTGGCGAATTGTACTGTTTGGTTGATTTGCATATATGTTTCTTAGACTATATAGAAGCAATATGTAAAATGATTTCAACCGTCTACCTGTTCCATTCATTGTTCTACTTGTCGAAAGTTACAAATAATTTCCGATAAAGGATTAACAATGGGGCACATTGTTCACTTAAACTTGAAGAACAAGGAATTGGCGAATGGTACTGTTTGGATGCTTTGCATATATGTTTCTTAGTCTATATAGATGCAATATATACAATGATTTCAACGGTCTAACTGTTCTATACATTGTTCTACTTGTAGAAAGTTACAAATAATTACCGTTAAAGGATTAACAATGGGGCTCATAGTTCACTTAAACTTAAGAACAAAAAATTAGCGAATGGTACTGTTTGGATGCTTTGCATATATGTTTCTTAGACTATATGGAAGCAATATATACAATGATTTCAACAGTCTACCTGTTCCATTCATTGTTCTACTTGTCGAAATTTACAAATAATTTCCTTTAAAGTATTAACAATGGGGCTCGTAGTTCAATTAAACTTGAAGAACAAAAAATTGGCGAATGGTACTGTTTGGATGATTTGCATATATGTTTCTTAGACTATATAGAAGCAATATGTAAAATGATTTCAACCGTCTACCTGTTCCATTCATTGTCCTACTTGTCGAAATTTACAAATAATTTCCTTTAAAGGATTAAAAATGGGGCTCGTAGTTCACTTAATCATGAAGATGAAATAATTGGCGAATTGTACTGTTTGGATGCTTTGCATATATGTTTCTTAGACTATATAGAAGCAATATATACAAAGAATTCAACCGTCTACCTGTTCCATTCATTGTTCTACTTGTCGAAAGTTACAAATAATTTCCGATAAAGGATTAACCAATGGCGCTCGTTGTTCACTTAAACTTGAAGAACAAAAAATTGGCGAATGGTACTGTTTGGATGCTTTGCATATATGTTTCTTAGATTATATAGAAGCAATATATACAAAGATTTCAACAGTCTACCTGTACCATTCATTGTTCTGCTTGTCGAAAATTACAAATAATTTCCTTTAAAGGATTAACAATGGGGCTCGTAGTTCACTTAAACTTGAAGAACAAAAAATTGGCGAATGGTACTGTTTGGATGCTTTGCATATATGTTTCTTAGATTATATAGAAGCAATATATACAAAGATTTCAACCGTCTACCTGTTCCATTCATTGTTCTACTTGTCGAAATTTACAAATAATTTCCTTTAAAGGATTAACAATGGGGCTCGTAGTTCACTTAAATTTGAAGAACAAAAAATTGGCGAATTGTACTGTTTGGATGCTTTGCATATGTGTTTCTTAGACTATTTAGAAGCAATATATAGAAAGATTTCACCCGTCTACCCGTACTATTCATTGTTCTACTTGTAGAAAGTTACAAATAATTTCCTTTAAAGGATTAAAAATGGGGCTCGTAGTTCACTTAAACTTGAAGAACAAAAAATTGGCGAATGGTACTGTTTGGATGCTATGCGTACATCTTTCTTAGACTATATGGAGCAATATATACAAAGATTTCAACCGTCTACGTGTTCCAATCATTGTTCTACTTGTAGAAAGTTACAATTAATTTCCGTTAAAGGTTTAACAATGGGGCTCGTAGTTCACTTAAACTTGAAGAACAAAAAATTGGCGAATTGTACTGTTTGGATGCTATGTATATATGTTTCGTAGATTATATAGAAGCAATATATACAATGATTTCAACCGTCTAACTGATCCATTCATTGTTCTACTTGTCGCAATTTACAAATAATTTCCTTTAAAGGATTAACAATGGGGCTCGTAGTTCACTTAAACTTGAAGAACCAAAAATTGGCGAATTGTACTGTTTGGATGCTTTGCATATATGTTTCTTAGATTATATAGAAGCAATATATACAAAGATTTCAACCGTCTACCTGTTCCATTCATTGTTCTACTTGTCGAAATTTACAAATAATTTCCTTTAAAGGATTAACAATGGGGCTCGTTGTTCACTTAAACTTGAAGAACAATAAATTGGCGTATTGTACTGTTTGGATGCTTTGCATATATGTTTCTTAGACTATATAGACGCAATATATACAAGGATTTCAACCGTCTACCTGTTCCATTCATTGTTCTACTTGTCGAAAGTTACAAATAATTACCGATAAAGGATTAACCATTGGGGCTCATTGTTCACGTAAACATGAAGATGAAATAATTGGCGAATTGTACTGTTTGGATGCTTTGCATATGTGTCTCTTAGATTATATAGAAGCAATATATACAATGATTTCAACCGTCTACGTGTTTCTATCATTGTTCTACTTGTAGAAAGTTACAATTAATTTCCGTTAAAGGATTATCAATGGGGCTCGTAGTTCACTTAAACTTGAAGAACAAAAAATTGGCGAATTGTACTGTTTGGATGCTTTGCATATTTGTTTCGTAGACTATATAGAAGCAATATATACAATGATTTCAACCGTCTACATGATCCATTCATTGTTCTACTTGTCGAAATTTACAAATAATTTCCTTTAAAGGATTAACAATGGGGCTCGTAGTTCACTTAAACATGAAGATGAAATAATTAGCGAATTGTACTGTTTGGATGCTTTGCATATGTGTCTCTTAGATTATATAGAAGCAATATATACAATGATTTCAACCGTCTACCTGTTCCATTCATTGTTCTACTTGTCGAAAGTTACAAATAATTTCCGATAAAGGATTAACAATGGGGCTCATTGTTCACTTAAACTTGAAGAACAAAAAATTGGCGAATGGTACTGTTTGGATGCTTTGCATATATGTTTCTAAGACTATATAGACGCAATATATACAAGTATTTCAATCGTCTACCTGTTCCATTCATTGTTCTACTTGTCGAAAGTTACAAATAATTACCGATAAAGGATTAACCATTGGGGCTCATTGTTCACTTAAACTTGAAGAACAAAAAATTGGCGAATTGTACTGTTTGGATGCTTTGCATATATGTTTCTTAGACTATATGGAAGCAATATATACAAAGATTTCAACCGTCTACGTGTTCCAATCATTGTTCTACTTGTCGAAATTTACAAATAATTTCCTTTAAAGGATTAACAATGGGGCTCGTAGTTCACTTAAACATGAATATGAAATAATTGGCGAATTGTACTGTTTGGATTCTTTGCATATGTGTCTCTTAGATTATATAGAAGCAATATATACAATGATTTCAATCGTCTACCTGTTCCATTCATTGTTCTACTTGTCGAAAGTTACAAATAATTTCCGTTAAGGGATTAACAATGGGGATCGTAGTTTACTTAAACTTGAAGAACAAAAAATTGGCGAATTGTACTGTTTGGATGCTTTGCATATATGTTTCTTAGACTATATAGAAGCAATATATACAAAGAATTCAACCGTCTACCTGTTCCATTCATTGTTCTACTTGTCGAAAGTTACAAATAATTTCCGATAAACGATTAACCATTGGGGCTCATTGTTCACTTACACTTGAAGAACAAAAAATTGGCAAATGGTACTGTTTGGATGCTTTGCATATATGTTTCTTAGACTATATAGGAGCAATATATACATTGATTTCAACCGTCTACCTGTTCCATTCATTGTTCTACTGGTCGAAAGTTACAAATAATTTCCGATAAAGGATTAACAATGGAGCTCATTGTTCACTTAAACTTGAAGGACAAAAAATTGGCGAATTGTACTGTTTGGATGCTTTGCATATATGTTTCCGATACTATATAGAAGCAATATATACAAAGATTTCAACCGTCTACCTGTTCCATTCACTGTTTTACTTGTCGAAAGTTACAAATAATTACCGATAAAGGACTAACCATTGGGGCTCATTGTTCACTTAAACTTGAAGAACAAAAAATTGGCGAATTGTACTGTTTGGATGCTTTGCATATATGTTTTTTAGATTATATAGAAACAATATATACAAAGATTTCAACCGTCTACCTGTTCGATTCATTGTTCCACTTGTCGAAAGTTACAAATAATTTCCGATAAAGGATTAACAATGGGGCTCATTGTTCACTTAAACTTGAAGGACAAAAAATTGGCGAATGGTACTGTTTGGATGCTTTGCGTACATGTTTCTTAGACTATATGGAAGCAATATATACAAGGATTTCAACCGTCTACCTGTTCCATTCATTGTTCTACTTGTCGAAAGTTACAAATAATTACCGATAAAGGACTAACCATTGGGGCTCATTGTTCACTTAAACTTGAAGAACAAAAAATTGGCGAATTGTACTGTTTGGATGCTTTGCATATATGTTTTTTAGATTATATAGAAGCAATATATGCAAAGATTTCAACCGTCTACCTGTTCGATTCATTGTTCCACTTGCCGAAAGTTACAAATAATTTCCGATAACGGATTAACCATTGGGGCTCATTGTTCACTTAAACTTGAAGGACAAAAAATTGGCGAATGGTACTGTTTGGATGCTTTGCGTACATGTTTCTTAGACTATATGGAAGCAATATATACAAGGATTTCAACCGTCTACCTGTTCCATTCATTGTTCTACTTGTCGAAAGTTACAAATAATTACCGATAAAGGACTAACCATTGGGGCTCATTGTTCACTTAAACTTGAAGAACAAAAAATTGGCGAATTGTACTGTTTGGATGCTTTGCATATATGTTTTTTAGATTATATAGAAGCAATATATGCAAAGATTTCAACCGTCTACCTGTTCGATTCATTGTTCCACTTGCCGAAAGTTACAAATAATTTCCGATAAAGGATTAACAATGGGGCTCATTGTTCACTTAAACTTGAAGGACAAAAAATTGGCGAATGGTACTGTTTGGATGCTTTGCGTACATGTTTCTTAGACTATATGGAAGCAATATATACAAAGATTTCAACCGTCTACCTTTTCCATTCATTGTTCTTCTTGTCGAAAGTTACAAATAATTTCCGATAAAGCATTAACAATGGGGCTCATTGTTCACTTAAACTTGAAGGACAAAAAATTGGCGAATGGTACTGTTTGGATGCTTTGCGTACATGTTTCTTAAACTATATGGAAGCAATATATACAATGATTTCAACCGTCTACCTGTTCCATTCATTGTTCTACTTGTCGAAAGTTACAATTAATTTCCGTTAAAGGATTAACAATGGGGCTCGTAGTTCACTTAAACTTGAAGAACAAAGAATTGGCGAATTGTACTGTTTGGATGCTTTGCATATATGTTTCTTAGACTATATAGAAGCAATATATACATTGATTTCAACCGTCTACCTGTTCCACTCATTGTTCTACTTGTCGAAAGTTACAAATAATTTCCGTTAAGGGATTAACAATGGGGATCGTAGTTTACTTAAACTTGAAGATCAAATAATTGGCGAATTGTACTGTTTGGACGCTTTGCATATATGTTTCTTAGACTATATAGAAGCAATATATACAAAGATTTCAACCGTCTACCTGTTCCATTCATTGTTCTACTTGTCGAAAGTTACAAATAATTTCCGTTAAGGGATTAACAATGGGGATCGTAGTTTACTTAAACTTGAAGAACAAGAAATTGGCGAATTGTACTGTTTGGATGCTTTGCATATATGTCTCTTAGACTATATAGAAGCAATATATACAAAGATTTCAACCGTCTACCTGTTCCATTCATTGTTCTACTAGTCGAAAGTTACAAATAATTTCCGTTAAGGGATTAACAATGGGGATCGTAGTTTACTTAAACTTGAAGAACAAGAAATTGGCGAATTGTACTGTTTGGATGCTTTGCATATATGTTTCTTAGACTATATAGAAGCAATATATACATTGATTTCAACCGGCTACCTGTTCCATTCATTGTTCTACTTGTCGCAAGTTACAAGTAATTTCCGTTAAAGTATTAACAATGGGGCTCGTAGTTCACTTAAAATTGAAGATCAAATAATTGGTGAATTGTACTGTTTGGACGCTTTGCATATATGTTTCTTAGACAATATAGAAGCAATATATATAAAGATTTCAACCGTCTACCTGTTCCATTAATTGTTCTACTTGTCGAAAGTTACAAATAATTTCCGATAAAGCATTAACAATGGGGCTCATTGTTCACTTAAACTTGAAGGACAAAAAATTGGCGAATGGTACTGTTTGGATGCTTTGCGTACATGTTTCTTAAACTATATGGAAGCAATATATACAATGATTTCAACCGTCTACCTGTTCCATTCATTGTTCTTCTTGTCGAAAGTTACAAATAATTTCCGATAAAGCATTAACAATGGGGCTCATTGTTCACTTAAACTTGAAGGACAAAAAATTGGCGAATGGTACTGTTTGGATGCTTTGCGTACATGTTTCTTAAACTATATGGAAGCAATATATACAATGATTTCAACCGTCTACCTGTTCCATTCATTGTTCTACTTGTCGAAAGTTACAATTAATTTCCGTTAAAGGATTAACAATGGGGCTCGTAGTTCACTTAAACTTGAAGAACAAAGAATTGGCGAATTGTACTGTTTGGATGCTATGCATATATGTTACATAGACTATATAGAAGCAATATATACATTGATTTCAACCGTCTACCTGTTCCATTCATTGTTCTACTTGTCGAAAGTTACAAATAATTTCCGTTAAGGGATTAACAATGGGGATCGTAGTTTACTTAAACTTGAAGAACAAGAAATAGGCGAATTGTACTGTTTGGATGCTTTGCATATATGTTTCTTAGACTATATAGAAGCAACATATACAAAGATTTCAACCGTCTACCTGTTCCATTCATTGATCTACTTGTCGAAAGTTACAAATAATTTCCGATAAAGGATTAACAATGGGTCTCATTGTTCACTTAAACTTGAAGAACAAAAAATTGGCGAATGGTACTGTTTGGATGCTTTGCATATATGTTTCTTAGACTATATGGAAGCAATATATACAAAGATTTCAACCGTCTACGTGTTCCATTCATTGTTCTACTTGTCGAAAGTTACAAATAATTTCCGTTAAGGGATTAACAATGGGGATCGTAGTTTACTTAAACTTGAAGAACAAAAAATTGGCGAATTGTACTGTTTGGATGATTTGCATATATGTTTCTTAGACTATATAGAAGCAATATATAAAAAGATTTCAACCGTCTACCAGTTCCATTCATTGTTCTACTTGTCGAAAGTTACAAATAATTTCCGTTAAGGGATTAACAATGGGGATCGTAGTTTACTTAAACTTGAATAACAAAAAATTGGCGAATTGTACTGCTTGGATGCTTTGCATATATGTTTCTTAGACTATATAGAAGCAATATATACAATGATTTCAACAGTCTACCTATTCCATTCATTGTTCTACATGCCGAAATTTACAAATAATTTCCTTTAAAGAATTAACAATGGGGCTCATTGTTCACTTAAACTTGAAGAACAAAAAATTGGCGAATTGTACTGTTTGGACGCTTTGCATATATGTTTCTTATACTATATAGAAGCAATATATACATTGATTTCAACCGGCTACCTGTTCCATTCATTGTTCTACTTGTCGAAATTTACAAATAATTTCCGATAAAGGATTAACCATTGGGGCTCATTGTTCACTTAAACTTGAAGAACAAAGAATTGGCGAATTGTACTGTTTGGATGCTTTGCATATATGTTTCTTAGACTACATAGAAGCAATATATACAAAGATTTCAACCGTCTACCTGTTCCATTCATTGTTCTACTTGTCGAAAGTTACAAATAATTTCCGTTAAGGGATTAACAATGGGGATCGTAGTTTACTTAAACTTGAAGAACAAAAAATTGGCGAATTGTACTGTTTGGATGCTTTGCATATATGTTTCTTAGACTATATAGAAGCAATATATAAAAAGATTTCAACCGTCTACCAGTTCCATTCATTGTTCTACTTGTCGAAAGTTACAAATAATTTCCGTTAAGGGATTAACAATGGGGATCGTAGTTTACTTAAACTTGAATAACAAAAAATTGGCGAATTGTACTGTTTGGATGCTTTGCATATATGTTTCTTAGACTACATAGAAGCAATATATACAAAGATTTCAACCGGCTACCTGTTCCATTCATTGTTCTACTTGCCGAAATTTACAAATAATTTCCTTTAAAGAATTAACAATGGGGCTCATTGTTCACTTAAACTTGAAGAACAAAAAATTGGCGAATTGTACTGTTTGGACGCTTTGCATATATGTTTCTTGGACTATATAGAAGCAATATATACAATGATTTCAACAGTCTACCTGTTCCATTCATTGTTCTACTTGTCGAAATTTACAAATAATTTCCGATAAAGGATTAACAATGGGGCTCATTGTTCACTTAAACTTGAAGAACAAAAAATTGGCGAATGGTACTGTTTGGATGCTTTGCATATATGTTTCTTAGACTATATAGAAGCAATATATACATTGATTTCAACCGTCTACCTGTTCCACTCATTGTTCTACTTGTCGAAAGTTACAAATAATTTCCGTTAAGGGATTAACAATGGGGATCGTAGTTTACTTAAACTTGAAGATCAAATAATTGGCGAATTGTACTGTTTGGACGCTTTGCATATATGTTTCTTAGACTATATAGAAGCAATATATACAAAGATTTCAACCGTCTACCTGTTCCATTCATTGTTCTACTTGTCGAAAGTTACAAATAATTTCCGTTAAGGGATTAACAATGGGGATCGTAGTTTACTTAAACTTGAAGAACAAGAAATTGGCGAATTGTACTGTTTGGATGCTTTGCATATATGTCTCTTAGACTATATAGAAGCAATATATACAAAGATTTCAACCGTCTACCTGTTCCATTCATTGTTCTACTAGTCGAAAGTTACAAATAATTTCCGTTAAGGGATTAACAATGGGGATCGTAGTTTACTTAAACTTGAAGAACAAGAAATTGGCGAATTGTACTGTTTGGATGCTTTGCATATATGTTTCTTAGACTATATAGAAGCAATATATACATTGATTTCAACCGGCTACCTGTTCCATTCATTGTTCTACTTGTCGCAAGTTACAAGTAATTTCCGTTAAAGTATTAACAATGGGGCTCGTAGTTCACTTAAAATTGAAGATCAAATAATTGGTGAATTGTACTGTTTGGACGCTTTGCATATATGTTTCTTAGACAATATAGAAGCAATATATATAAAGATTTCAACCGTCTACCTGTTCCATTAATTGTTCTACTTGTCGAAAGTTACAAATAATTTCCGATAAAGCATTAACAATGGGGCTCATTGTTCACTTAAACTTGAAGGACAAAAAATTGGCGAATGGTACTGTTTGGATGCTTTGCGTACATGTTTCTTAAACTATATGGAAGCAATATATACAATGATTTCAACCGTCTACCTGTTCCATTCATTGTTCTACTTGTCGAAAGTTACAATTAATTTCCGTTAAAGGATTAACAATGGGGCTCGTAGTTCACTTAAACTTGAAGAACAAAGAATTGGCGAATTGTACTGTTTGAATGCTATGCATATATGTTACATAGACTATATAGAAGCAATATATACATTGATTTCAACCGTCTACCTTTTCCATTCATTGTTCTACTTGTCGAAAGTTACAAATAGTTTCCGTTAAGGGATTAACAATGGGGATCGTAGTTTACTTAAACTTGAAGAACAAGAAATAGGCGAATTGTACTGTTTGCATGCTTTGCATATATGTTTCTTAGACTATATAGAAGCAATATATACAATGATTTCAACCCTCTACCTATTCCATTCATTGTTCTACTTGCCGAAATTTACAAATAATTTCCTTTAAAGGATTAACAATGGGGCGCGTAGTTCACTTAAACTTGAAGAACAAAAAATTGGCGAATGGTACTATTTGGATGCTTTGAATATATGTTTCTTATATTATATAGAAGCAATATATACAAATATTTCAACCGTCTACCTGTTCCTATCATTGTTCGACTTGTCGAAAGTTACAAATAATTTCCGATAAAGGATTAACCATTGGGGCTCATTGTTCACTTAAACTTGAAGAACAAATAATTGGCGAATGGTACTGTTTGGATACTTTGCATATATGTTTCTTAGACTATATGGAAGCAATGTATACAAAGATTTCAACCGTCTACGTGTTCCAATCATTGTTCTACTTGTAGAAAGTTACAATTAATTTCCGTTAAAGGATTAACAATGGGGCTCGTAGTTCACTTAAACTTGAAGAACAAAAAATTGGCGAATTGTACTGTTTGGATGCTTTGCATATATGTTTCGTAGACTATATAGAAGCAATATATACAATGATTTCAACCGTCTACATGATCCATTCATTGTTCTACTTGTCGAAATTTACAAATAATTTCCTTTAAAGGATTAACAATGGGGCTCGTAGTTCACTTAAACTTGAAGAACAAAAAATTGGCGAATTGTACTGTTTGGATGCTTTGCATAGATGTGTTCTTAGACTATTTAGAACCAATATATAGAAAGATTTCACCCGTCTACCTGTACTATTCATTGTTCTACTTGTAGAAAGTTACAAATAATTTCTATTCCATGATTATCATTGGGGCTCGCTGTTCACTTAAACTTGAAGATCAAAAAATTGGCGATTGTTACTGTTTAGATGCTTTGCATATATGTTTCTTAGATTATATAGAAGCAATATATACAAAGATTTCAACCGTCTACCAGTTCCATTCATTGCTCTACTTGTCGAAAATTACAAATAATTTCCGATAAAGGATTAACCATTGGGGCTCATTGTTCACTTAAACTTGAAGAACAAAAAATTGGCGCATGGTACTGTTTGGATGCTTTGCGTACATGTTTTTTAGACTACATGGAAGCAATATATACAAAGATTTCAACCGTCTACGTGTTCCATTCATTGTTCTACTTGTCGAAATTTACAAATAATTTCCTTTAAAGGATTAACAATGGGTCTCGTCGTTCACTTAAACTTGAAGAACGAAAAATTGGCGAATGGTACTGTTTGGATGCTTTGCGTACATGTTTCTTAAACTATATGGAAGCAATATATACAATGATTACAACCGTCTACCTGTTCCATTCATTGTTCTACTAGTCGAAAGTTACAAATAATTACCGATAAAGGACTAACCATTGGGGCTCATTGTTAACTTAAACTTGAAGAACAAAAAATTGGCGAATTGTACTGTTTGGATGCTTTGCATATATGTTTCTTAGACTATATAGAAGCAATATATAAAAAGATTTCAACCGGCTACCTGTTCCATTCATTGTTCTACTTGTCGCAAGATACAAATAATTTCCGTTAAAGTATTAACAATGGGGCTCGTAGTTCACTTAAACTTGAAGAACAAAAAATTGGCGAATGGTACTGTTTGGATGCTTTGCATATATGTTTCTTATACTATATAGAAGCAATATATACAAAGATTTCAACCGTCTACCTGTTCCATTCAATGTTCTACTTGTCGAAAGTTACAAATAATTTCCGATAAAGGATTAACAATGGGGCTCATTGTTCAATTAAACTTGAAGAACAAAAAATTGGCGAATGGTACTGTTTGGATGCTTTGCATATATGTTTCTTAGACTATATAGAAGCAATATATACATTGATTTCAACCGTCTACCTGTTCCACTCATTGTTCTACTTGTCGAAAGTTACAAATAATTTCCGTTAAGGGATTAACAATGGGGATCGTAGTTTACTTAAACTTGAAGATCAAATAATTGGCGAATTGTACTGTTTGGACGCTTTGCATATATGTTTCTTAGACTATATAGAAGCAATATATACAAAGATTTCAACCGTCTACCTGTTCCATTCATTGTTCTACTTGTCGAAAGTTACAAATAATTTCCGTTAAGGGATTAACAATGGGGATCGTAGTTTACTTAAACTTGAAGAACAAGAAATTGGCGAATTGTACTGTTTGGATGCTTTGCATATATGTCTCTTAGACTATATAGAAGCAATATATACAAAGATTTCAACCGTCTACCTGTACTATTCATTGTTCTACTTGTAGAAAGTTACAAATAATTTCTATTCCATGATTATCATTGGGGCTCGCTGTTCACTTAAACTTGAAGATCAAAAAATTGGCGTTTGTTACTGTTTAGATGCTTTGCATATATGTTTCCGATACAATATAGAAGCAATATATACAAAGATTTCAACCGTCTACCTGTCCCATTCATTGTTCTACTTGTCGAAAGTTACAAATAATTTCCGTTAAGGGATTAACAATGGGGATCGTAGTTTACTTAAACTTGAAGAACAAGAAATTGGCGAATTGTACTGTTTGGATGCTTTGCATATATGTTTTTTAGATTATATAGAAGCAATATATACAAAGATTTCAACCGTCTACCTGTTCCACTCATTGTTCTACTTGTCGCAAGCTACAAATAATTTCCGATAACGGATTAACCATTGGGGCTCATTGTTCACTTAAACTTGAAGAACAAAAAATTGGCGAATTGTACTGTTTGGATGCTTTGCATATATGTTTCCGATACTATATAGAAGCAATATATACAAAGATTTCAACCGTCTACCTGTTCCATTCATTGTTCTACTTGTCGAAAGTTACAAATAATTACCGATAAAGGACTAACCATTGGGGCTCATTGTTCACTTAAACTTGAAGAACAAAAAATTGGCGAATTGTACTGTTTGGATGCTTTGCATATATGTTTCTTAGACTATATAGAAGCAATATATACAAAGATTTCAACCGTCTACCTGTTCGATTCATTGTTCCACTTGTCGAAAGTTACAAATAATTTCAGATAAAGGATTAACAATGGGGCTCATTGTTCACTTAAACTTGAAGGACAAAAAATTGGCGAATGGTACTGTTTGGATGCTTTGCGTACATGTTTCTTAGACTATATGGAAGTAATATATACAAGGATTTCAACCGTCTACCTGTTCCATTCACTGTTCTACTTGTCGAAAGTTACAAATAATTTCCATTTCTTGATTATCAATGGGGCTCGCTGTTCACTTAAACTTGAAGATCAAAAAATTGGCGAATGTTACTGTTTAGATGCTTCGCATATAGGTTTCTTAGACTATATAGAAGCAACATATACAAAGATTTCACCCGTCTACCTGTACTATTCATTGTTCTACTTGTAGAAAGTTACAAATAATTTCCATTTCATGATTAACAATGGGGCTCGTAGTTCACTTAAACTTGAAGAACAAAAAATTGGCGAATGGTACTGTTTGGATGCTTTGCATATATGTTTCTTAGACTATATGGAAGCAATATATACAAAGATTTCAACCGTCTACGTGTTCCAATCATTGTTCTACTTGTAGAAAGTTACAATTAATTTCCGTTAAAGGATTAACAATGGGGCTCGTAGTTCACTTAAACTTGAAGATCAATTAATTGGCGAATTGTACTGTTTGGACGCTTTGCATATATGTTTCTTAGACTATATAGAAGCAATATATACAAAGATTTCAACCGTCTACCTGTTCCATTCATTGTTCTACTTGTCGAAAGTTACAAATAATTTCCGTTAAGGGATTAACAATGGGGATCGTAGTTTACTTAAAGTTGAAGAACAAGAAATTGGCGAATTGTACTGTTTGGATGCTTTGCATATATGTCTCTTAGACTATATAGAAGCAATATATACAAAGATTTCAACCGTCTACCTGTTCCATTCATTGTTCTACTAGTCGAAAGTTACAAATAATTTCCGTTAAGGGATTAACAATGGGGATCGTAGTTTACTTAAACTTGAAGAACAAGAAATTGGCGAATTGTACTGTTTGGATGCTTTGCATATATGTTTCTTAGACTATATAGAAGCAATATATACATTGATTTCAACCGGCTGCCTGTTCCATTCATTGTTCTACTTGTCGCAAGTTACAAGTAATTTCCGTTAAAGTATTAACAATGGGGCTCGTAGTTCACTTAAAATTGAAGATCAAATAATTGGTGAATTGTACTGTTTGGACGCTTTGCATATATGTTTCTTAGACAATATAGAAGCAATATATATAAAGATTTCAACCGTCTACCTGTTCCATTAATTGTTCTACTTGTCGAAAGTTACAAATAATTTCCGATAAAGCATTAACAATGGGGCTCATTGTTCACTTAAACTTGAAGGACAAAAAATTGGCGAATGGTACTGTTTGGATGCTTTGCGTACATGTTTCTTAAACTATATGGAAGCAATATATACAATGATTTCAACCGTCTACCTGTTCCATTCATTGTTCTACTTGTCGAAAGTTACAATTAATTTCCGTTAAAGGATTAACAATGGGGCTCGTAGTTCACTTAAACTTGAAGAACAAAGAATTGGCGAATTGTACTGTTTGGATGCTATGCATATATGTTACATAGACTATATAGAAGCAATATATACATTGATTTCAACCGTCTACCTTTTCCATTCATTGTTCTACTTGTCGAAAGTTACAAATAGTTTCCGTTAAGGGATTAACAATGGGGATCGTAGTTTACTTAAACTTGAAGAACAAGAAATAGGCGAATTGTACTGTTTGCATGCTTTGCATATATGTTTCTTAGACTATATAGAAGCAATATATACAATGATTTCAACCCTCTACCTATTCCATTCATTGTTCTACTTGCCGAAATTTACAAATAATTTCCTTTAAAGGATTAACAATGGGGCGCGTAGTTCACTTAAACTTGAAGAACAAAAAATTGGCGAATGGTACTATTTGGATGCTTTGAATATATGTTTCTTATATTATATAGAAGCAATATATACAAATATTTCAACCGTCTACCTGTTCCTATCATTGTTCGACTTGTCGAAAGTTACAAATAATTTCCGATAAAGGATTAACCATTGGGGCTCATTGTTCACTTAAACTTGAAGAACAAATAATTGGCGAATGGTACTGTTTGGATACTTTGCATATATGTTTCTTAGACTATATGGAAGCAATGTATACAAAGATTTCAACCGTCTACGTGTTCCAATCATTGTTCTACTTGTAGAAAGTTACAATTAATTTCCGTTAAAGGATTAACAATGGGGCTCGTAGTTCACTTAAACTTGAAGAACAAAAAATTGGCGAATTGTACTGTTTGGATGCTTTGCATATATGTTTCGTAGACTATATAGAAGCAATATATACAATGATTTCAACCGTCTACATGATCCATTCATTGTTCTACTTGTCGAAATTTACAAATAATTTCCTTTAAAGGATTAACAATGGGGCTCGTAGTTCACTTAAACTTGAAGAACAAAAAATTGGCGAATTGTACTGTTTGGATGCTTTGCATAGATGTGTTCTTAGACTATTTAGAACCAATATATAGAAAGATTTCACCCGTCTACCTGTACTATTCATTGTTCTACTTGTAGAAAGTTACAAATAATTTCTATTCCATGATTATCATTGGGGCTCGCTGTTCACTTAAACTTGAAGATCAAAAAATTGGCGATTGTTACTGTTTAGATGCTTTGCATATATGTTTCTTAGATTATATAGAAGCAATATATACAAAGATTTCAACCGTCTACCAGTTCCATTCATTGCTCTACTTGTCGAAAATTACAAATAATTTCCGATAAAGGATTAACCATTGGGGCTCATTGTTCACTTAAACTTGAAGAACAAAAAATTGGCGCATGGTACTGTTTGGATGCTTTGCGTACATGTTTTTTAGACTACATGGAAGCAATATATACAAAGATTTCAACCGTCTACGTGTTCCATTCATTGTTCTACTTGTCGAAATTTACAAATAATTTCCTTTAAAGGATTAACAATGGGTCTCGTCGTTCACTTAAACTTGAAGAACGAAAAATTGGCGAATGGTACTGTTTGGATGCTTTGCGTACATGTTTCTTAAACTATATGGAAGCAATATATACAATGATTACAACCGTCTACCTGTTCCATTCATTGTTCTACTAGTCGAAAGTTACAAATAATTACCGATAAAGGACTAACCATTGGGGCTCATTGTTAACTTAAACTTGAAGAACAAAAAATTGGCGAATTGTACTGTTTGGATGCTTTGCATATATGTTTCTTAGACTATATAGAAGCAATATATAAAAAGATTTCAACCGGCTACCTGTTCCATTCATTGTTCTACTTGTCGCAAGATACAAATAATTTCCGTTAAAGTATTAACAATGGGGCTCGTAGTTCACTTAAACTTGAAGAACAAAAAATTGGCGAATGGTACTGTTTGGATGCTTTGCATATATGTTTCTTATACTATATAGAAGCAATATATACAAAGATTTCAACCGTCTACCTGTTCCATTCAATGTTCTACTTGTCGAAAGTTACAAATAATTTCCGATAAAGGATTAACAATGGGGCTCATTGTTCAATTAAACTTGAAGAACAAAAAATTGGCGAATGGTACTGTTTGGATGCTTTGCATATATGTTTCTTAGACTATATAGAAGCAATATATACATTGATTTCAACCGTCTACCTGTTCCACTCATTGTTCTACTTGTCGAAAGTTACAAATAATTTCCGTTAAGGGATTAACAATGGGGATCGTAGTTTACTTAAACTTGAAGATCAAATAATTGGCGAATTGTACTGTTTGGACGCTTTGCATATATGTTTCTTAGACTATATAGAAGCAATATATACAAAGATTTCAACCGTCTACCTGTTCCATTCATTGTTCTACTTGTCGAAAGTTACAAATAATTTCCGTTAAGGGATTAACAATGGGGATCGTAGTTTACTTAAACTTGAAGAACAAGAAATTGGCGAATTGTACTGTTTGGATGCTTTGCATATATGTCTCTTAGACTATATAGAAGCAATATATACAAAGATTTCAACCGTCTACCTGTACTATTCATTGTTCTACTTGTAGAAAGTTACAAATAATTTCTATTCCATGATTATCATTGGGGCTCGCTGTTCACTTAAACTTGAAGATCAAAAAATTGGCGTTTGTTACTGTTTAGATGCTTTGCATATATGTTTCCGATACAATATAGAAGCAATATATACAAAGATTTCAACCGTCTACCTGTCCCATTCATTGTTCTACTTGTCGAAAGTTACAAATAATTTCCGTTAAGGGATTAACAATGGGGATCGTAGTTTACTTAAACTTGAAGAACAAGAAATTGGCGAATTGTACTGTTTGGATGCTTTGCATATATGTTTTTTAGATTATATAGAAGCAATATATACAAAGATTTCAACCGTCTACCTGTTCCACTCATTGTTCTACTTGTCGCAAGCTACAAATAATTTCCGATAACGGATTAACCATTGGGGCTCATTGTTCACTTAAACTTGAAGAACAAAAAATTGGCGAATTGTACTGTTTGGATGCTTTGCATATATGTTTCCGATACTATATAGAAGCAATATATACAAAGATTTCAACCGTCTACCTGTTCCATTCATTGTTCTACTTGTCGAAAGTTACAAATAATTACCGATAAAGGACTAACCATTGGGGCTCATTGTTCACTTAAACTTGAAGAACAAAAAATTGGCGAATTGTACTGTTTGGATGCTTTGCATATATGTTTCTTAGACTATATAGAAGCAATATATACAAAGATTTCAACCGTCTACCTGTTCGATTCATTGTTCCACTTGTCGAAAGTTACAAATAATTTCAGATAAAGGATTAACAATGGGGCTCATTGTTCACTTAAACTTGAAGGACAAAAAATTGGCGAATGGTACTGTTTGGATGCTTTGCGTACATGTTTCTTAGACTATATGGAAGTAATATATACAAGGATTTCAACCGTCTACCTGTTCCATTCATTGTTCTACTTGTCGAAAGTTACAATTAATTTCCGTTAAAGGATTAACAATGGGGCTCGTAGTTCACTTAAACTTGAAGAACAAAGAATTGGCGAATTGTACTGTTTGGATGCTATGCATATATGTTACATAGACTATATAGAAGCAATATATACATTGATTTCAACCGTCTACCTTTTCCATTCATTGTTCTACTTGTCGAAAGTTACAAATAGTTTCCGTTAAGGGATTAACAATGGGGATCGTAGTTTACTTAAACTTGAAGAACAAGAAATAGGCGAATTGTACTGTTTGCATGCTTTGCATATATGTTTCTTAGACTATATAGAAGCAATATATACAATGATTTCAACCCTCTACCTATTCCATTCATTGTTCTACTTGCCGAAATTTACAAATAATTTCCTTTAAAGGATTAACAATGGGGCGCGTAGTTCACTTAAACTTGAAGAACAAAAAATTGGCGAATGGTACTATTTGGATGCTTTGAATATATGTTTCTTATATTATATAGAAGCAATATATACAAATATTTCAACCGTCTACCTGTTCCTATCATTGTTCGACTTGTCGAAAGTTACAAATAATTTCCGATAAAGGATTAACCATTGGGGCTCATTGTTCACTTAAACTTGAAGAACAAATAATTGGCGAATGGTACTGTTTGGATACTTTGCATATATGTTTCTTAGACTATATGGAAGCAATGTATACAAAGATTTCAACCGTCTACGTGTTCCAATCATTGTTCTACTTGTAGAAAGTTACAATTAATTTCCGTTAAAGGATTAACAATGGGGCTCGTAGTTCACTTAAACTTGAAGAACAAAAAATTGGCGAATTGTACTGTTTGGATGCTTTGCATATATGTTTCGTAGACTATATAGAAGCAATATATACAATGATTTCAACCGTCTACATGATCCATTCATTGTTCTACTTGTCGAAATTTACAAATAATTTCCTTTAAAGGATTAACAATGGGGCTCGTAGTTCACTTAAACTTGAAGAACAAAAAATTGGCGAATTGTACTGTTTGGATGCTTTGCATAGATGTGTTCTTAGACTATTTAGAACCAATATATAGAAAGATTTCACCCGTCTACCTGTACTATTCATTGTTCTACTTGTAGAAAGTTACAAATAATTTCTATTCCATGATTATCATTGGGGCTCGCTGTTCACTTAAACTTGAAGATCAAAAAATTGGCGATTGTTACTGTTTAGATGCTTTGCATATATGTTTCTTAGATTATATAGAAGCAATATATACAAAGATTTCAACCGTCTACCAGTTCCATTCATTGCTCTACTTGTCGAAAATTACAAATAATTTCCGATAAAGGATTAACCATTGGGGCTCATTGTTCACTTAAACTTGAAGAACAAAAAATTGGCGCATGGTACTGTTTGGATGCTTTGCGTACATGTTTTTTAGACTACATGGAAGCAATATATACAAAGATTTCAACCGTCTACGTGTTCCATTCATTGTTCTACTTGTCGAAATTTACAAATAATTTCCTTTAAAGGATTAACAATGGGTCTCGTCGTTCACTTAAACTTGAAGAACGAAAAATTGGCGAATGGTACTGTTTGGATGCTTTGCGTACATGTTTCTTAAACTATATGGAAGCAATATATACAATGATTACAACCGTCTACCTGTTCCATTCATTGTTCTACTAGTCGAAAGTTACAAATAATTACCGATAAAGGACTAACCATTGGGGCTCATTGTTAACTTAAACTTGAAGAACAAAAAATTGGCGAATTGTACTGTTTGGATGCTTTGCATATATGTTTTTTAGATTATATAGAAGCAATATATACAAAGATTTCAACCGTCTACCTGTTCCACTCATTGTTCTACTTGTCGCAAGCTACAAATAATTTCCGATAACGGATTAACCATTGGGGCTCATTGTTCACTTAAACTTGAAGAACAAAAAATTGGCGAATTGTACTGCTTGGATGCTTTGCATATATGTTTCTTAGACTATATAGAAGCAATATATACAAAGATTTCAACCGTCTACCTGTTCCATTCATTGATCTACTTGTCGAAAGTTACAAATAATTTCCGATAAAGGATTAACAATGGGTCTCATTGTTCACTTAAACTTGAAGAACAAAAAATTGGCGAATCGTACTGTTTGGATGCTTTGCATATATGTTTCTTAGACTATATGGAAGCAATATATACAAAGATTTCAACCGTCTACGTGTTCCAATCATTGTTCTACTTGTAGAAAGTTACAATTAATTTCCGTTAAAGGATTAACAATGGGGCTCGTAGTTCACATAAACTTGAAGAACAAAAAGTTGGCGAATTGTACTGTTTGGATGCTTTGCATAGATGTTTCTTAGACTATTTAGAAGCAATATATAGAAAGATTTCACCCGTCTACCTGTACTATTCATTGTTCTACTTGTAGAAAGTTACAAATAATTTCCATTTCATGATTATCAATGGGGCTCGCTGTTCACTTAAACTTGAAGATCAAAAAATTGGCGATTGTTACTGTTTAGATGCTTTGCATATATGTTTCTTAGATTATATAGAAGCAATATATACAAAGATTTCAACCGTCTACCTGTTCCATTCATTGTTCTACTTGTCGAAAGCTACAAATAATTTCCGATAACGGATTAACCATTGGGGCTCATTGTTCACTTAAACTTGAAGAACAAAAAATTGGCGAATTGTACTGTTTGGATGCTTTGCATATATGTTTCCGATACTATATAGAAGCAATATATACAAAGATTTCAACCGTCTACCTGTTCCATTCACTGTTTTACTTGTCGAAAGTTACAAATAATTACCGATAAAGGACTAACCATTGGGGCTCATTGTTCACTTAAACTTGAAGAACAAAAAATTGGCGAATTGTACTGTTTGGATGCTTTGCATATATGTTTTATAGATTATATAGAAACAATATATACAAAGATTTCAACCGTCTACCTGTTCGATTCATTGTTCCACTTGTCGAAAGTTACAAATAATTTCCGATAAAGGATTAACAATGGGGCTCATTGTTCACTTAAACTTGAAGGACAAAAAATTGGCGAATGGTTCTGTTTGGATGCTTTGCGTACATGTTTCTTAGACTATATGGAAGCAATATATACAAGGATTTCAACCGTCTACCTGTTCCATTCATTGTTCTACTTGTCGAAAGTGACAAATAATTTACGATAAAGGATTAACAATGGGGCTCATTGTTCACTTAAACTTGAAGAACAAAAAATTGGCGAATGGTACTGTTTGGATGCTTTGCATATATGTTTCTTAGACTATATAGAAGCAATATATACATTGATTTCAACCGTCTACCTGTTCCATTCATTGATCTACTTGTCGAAAGTTACAAATAATTTCCGATAAAGGATTAACAATGGGTCTCATTGTTCACTTAAACTTGAAGAACAAAAAATTGGCGAATGGTACTGTTTGGATGCTTTGCATATATATTTCTTAGACTATATGGAAGCAATATATACAAAGATTTCAACCGTCTACGTGTTCCAATCATTGTTCTACTTGTAGAAAGTTACAATTAATTTCCGTTAAAGGATTAACAATGGGGCTCGTAGTTCACATAAACTTGAAGAACAAAAAATTGGCGAATTGTACTGTTTGGATGCTATGCATAGATGTTTCTTAGACTATTTAGAAGCAATATATAGAAAGATTTCACCCGTCTACCTGTACTATTCATTGTTCTACTTGTAGAAAGTTACAAATAATTTCCATTTCATGATTATCAATGGGGCTCGCTGTTCACTTAAACTTGAAGATCAAAAAATTGGCGATTGTTACTGTTTAGATGCTTTGCATATATGTTTCTTAGATTATATAGAAGCAATATATACAAAGATTTCAACCGTCTACCTGTTCCATTCATTGTTCTACTTGTCGAAAGCTACAAATAATTTCCGATAACGGATTAACCATTGGGGCTCATTGTTCACTTAAACTTGAAGGACAAAAAATTGGCGAATGGTACTGTTTGGATGCTTTGCGTACATGTTTCTTAGACTATATGGAAGCAATATATACAAGGATTTCAACCGTCTACCTGTTCCATTCATTGTTCTACTTGTCGAAAGTTACAAATAATTACCGATAAAGGACTAACCATTGGGGCTCATTGTTCACTTAAACTTGAAGAACAAAAAATTGGCGAATTGTACTGTTTGGATGCTTTGCATATATGTTTTTTAGATTATATAGAAGCAATATATGCAAAGATTTCAACCGTCTACCTGTTCGATTCATTGTTCCACTTGCCGAAAGTTACAAATAATTTCCGATAACGGATTAACCATTGGGGCTCATTGTTCACTTAAACTTGAAGGACAAAAAATTGGCGAATGGTACTGTTTGGATGCTTTGCGTACATGTTTCTTAGACTATATGGAAGCAATATATACAAGGATTTCAACCGTCTACCTGTTCCATTCATTGTTCTACTTGTCGAAAGTTACAAATAATTACCGATAAAGGACTAACCATTGGGGCTCATTGTTCACTTAAACTTGAAGAACAAAAAATGGGCGAATTGTACTGTTTGGATGCTTTGCATATATGTTTTTTAGATTATATAGAAGCAATATATGCAAAGATTTCAACCGTCTACCTGTTCGATTCATTGTTCCACTTGCCGAAAGTTACAAATAATTTCCGATAAAGGATTAACAATGGGGCTCATTGTTCACTTAAACTTGAAGGACAAAAAATTGGCGAATGGTACTGTTTGGATGCTTTGCGTACATGTTTCTTAGACTATATGGAAGCAATATATACAAAGATTTCAACCGTCTACCTTTTCCATTCATTGTTCTTCTTGTCGAAAGTTACAAATAATTTCCGATAAAGCATTAACAATGGGGCTCATTGTTCACTTAAACTTGAAGGACAAAAAATTGGCGAATGGTACTGTTTGGATGCTTTGCGTACATGTTTCTTAGACTATATGGAAGCAATATATACAAAGATTTCAACCGTCTACCTTTTCCATTCATTGTTCTTCTTGTCGAAAGTTACAAATAATTTCCGATAAAGCATTAACAATGGGGCTCATTGTTCACTTAAACTTGAAGGACAAAAAATTGGCGAATGGTACTGTTTGGATGCTTTGCGTACATGTTTCTTAAACTATATGGAAGCAATATATACAATGATTTCAACCGTCTACCTGTTCCATTCATTGTTCTACTTGTCGAAAGTTACAATTAATTTCCGTTAAAGGATTAACAATGGGGCTCGTAGTTCACTTAAACTTGAAGAACAAAGAATTGGCGAATTGTACTGTTTGGATGCTATGCATATATGTTACATAGACTATATAGAAGCAATATATACATTGATTTCAACCGTCTACCTGTTCCATTCATTGTTCTACTTGTCGAAAGTTACAAATAATTTCCGTTAAGGGATTAACAATGGGGATCGTAGTTTACTTAAACTTGAAGAACAAGAAATAGGCGAATTGTACTGTTTGGATGCTTTGCATATATGTTTCTTAGACTATATAGAAGCAACATATACAAAGATTTCAACCGTCTACCTGTTCCATTCATTGATCTACTTGTCGAAAGTTACAAATAATTTCCGATAAAGGATTAACAATGGGTCTCATTGTTCACTTAAACTTGAAGAACAAAAAATTGGCGAATGGTACTGTTTGGATGCTTTGCATATATGTTTCTTAGACTATATGGAAGCAATATATACAAAGATTTCAACCGTCTACGTGTTCCATTCATTGTTCTACTTGTCGAAAGTTACAAATAATTTCCGTTAAGGGATTAACAATGGGGATCGTAGTTTACTTAAACTTGAAGAACAAAAAATTGGCGAATTGTACTGTTTGGATGATTTGCATATATGTTTCTTAGACTATATAGAAGCAATATATAAAAAGATTTCAACCGTCTACCAGTTCCATTCATTGTTCTACTTGTCGAAAGTTACAAATAATTTCCGTTAAGGGATTAACAATGGGGATCGTAGTTTACTTAAACTTGAATAACAAAAAATTGGCGAATTGTACTGCTTGGATGCTTTGCATATATGTTTCTTAGACTATATAGAAGCAATATATACAATGATTTCAACAGTCTACCTATTCCATTCATTGTTCTACATGCCGAAATTTACAAATAATTTCCTTTAAAGAATTAACAATGGGGCTCATTGTTCACTTAAACTTGAAGAACAAAAAATTGGCGAATTGTACTGTTTGGACGCTTTGCATATATGTTTCTTATACTATATAGAAGCAATATATACATTGATTTCAACCGGCTACCTGTTCCATTCATTGTTCTACTTGTCGAAATTTACAAATAATTTCCGATAAAGGATTAACCATTGGGGCTCATTGTTCACTTAAACTTGAAGAACAAAGAATTGGCGAATTGTACTGTTTGGATGCTTTGCATATATGTTTCTTAGACTACATAGAAGCAATATATACAAAGATTTCAACCGTCTACCTGTTCCATTCATTGTTCTACTTGTCGAAAGTTACAAATAATTTCCGTTAAGGGATTAACAATGGGGATCGTAGTTTACTTAAACTTGAAGAACAAAAAATTGGCGAATTGTACTGTTTGGATGCTTTGCATATATGTTTCTTAGACTATATAGAAGCAATATATAAAAAGATTTCAACCGTCTACCAGTTCCATTCATTGTTCTACTTGTCGAAAGTTACAAATAATTTCCGTTAAGGGATTAACAATGGGGATCGTAGTTTACTTAAACTTGAATAACAAAAAATTGGCGAATTGTACTGTTTGGATGCTTTGCATATATGTTTCTTAGACTACATAGAAGCAATATATACAAAGATTTCAACCGGCTACCTGTTCCATTCATTGTTCTACTTGTCGAAAGTTACAAATAATTTCTGTTAAGGGATTAACAATGGGGCTCGTAGTTCACTTAAACTTGAAGAACAAAAAATTGGCGAATTGTACTGTTTGGATGCTTTGCATAGATGTGTTCTTAGACTATTTAGAACCAATATATAGAAAGATTTCACCCGTCTACCTGTACTATTCATTGTTCTACTTGTAGAAAGTTACAAATAATTTCTATTCCATGATTATCATTGGGGCTCGCTGTTCACTTAAACTTGAAGATCAAAAAATTGGCGATTGTTACTGTTTAGATGCTTTGCATATATGTTTCTTAGATTATATAGAAGCAATATATACAAAGATTTCAACCGTCTACCAGTTCCATTCATTGCTCTACTTGTCGAAAATTACAAATAATTTCCGATAAAGGATTAACCATTGGGGCTCATTGTTCACTTAAACTTGAAGAACAAAAAATTGGCGCATGGTACTGTTTGGATGCTTTGCGTACATGTTTTTTAGACTACATGGAAGCAATATATACAAAGATTTCAACCGTCTACGTGTTCCATTCATTGTTCTACTTGTCGAAATTTACAAATAATTTCCTTTAAAGGATTAACAATGGGTCTCGTCGTTCACTTAAACTTGAAGAACGAAAAATTGGCGAATGGTACTGTTTGGATGCTTTGCGTACATGTTTCTTAAACTATATGGAAGCAATATATACAATGATTACAACCGTCTACCTGTTCCATTCATTGTTCTACTAGTCGAAAGTTACAAATAATTACCGATAAAGGACTAACCATTGGGGCTCATTGTTAACTTAAACTTGAAGAACAAAAAATTGGCGAATTGTACTGTTTGGATGCTTTGCATATATGTTTTTTAGATTATATAGAAGCAATATATACAAAGATTTCAACCGTCTACCTGTTCCACTCATTGTTCTACTTGTCGCAAGCTACAAATAATTTCCGATAACGGATTAACCATTGGGGCTCATTGTTCACTTAAACTTGAAGAACAAAAAATTGGCGAATTGTACTGCTTGGATGCTTTGCATATATGTTTCTTAGACTATATAGAAGCAATATATACAAAGATTTCAACCGTCTACCTGTTCCATTCATTGATCTACTTGTCGAAAGTTACAAATAATTTCCGATAAAGGATTAACAATGGGTCTCATTGTTCACTTAAACTTGAAGAACAAAAAATTGGCGAATCGTACTGTTTGGATGCTTTGCATATATGTTTCTTAGACTATATGGAAGCAATATATACAAAGATTTCAACCGTCTACGTGTTCCAATCATTGTTCTACTTGTAGAAAGTTACAATTAATTTCCGTTAAAGGATTAACAATGGGGCTCGTAGTTCACATAAACTTGAAGAACAAAAAGTTGGCGAATTGTACTGTTTGGATGCTTTGCATAGATGTTTCTTAGACTATTTAGAAGCAATATATAGAAAGATTTCACCCGTCTACCTGTACTATTCATTGTTCTACTTGTAGAAAGTTACAAATAATTTCCATTTCATGATTATCAATGGGGCTCGCTGTTCACTTAAACTTGAAGATCAAAAAATTGGCGATTGTTACTGTTTAGATGCTTTGCATATATGTTTCTTAGATTATATAGAAGCAATATATACAAAGATTTCAACCGTCTACCTGTTCCATTCATTGTTCTACTTGTCGAAAGCTACAAATAATTTCCGATAACGGATTAACCATTGGGGCTCATTGTTCACTTAAACTTGAAGAACAAAAAATTGGCGAATTGTACTGTTTGGATGCTTTGCATATATGTTTCCGATACTATATAGAAGCAATATATACAAAGATTTCAACCGTCTACCTGTTCCATTCACTGTTTTACTTGTCGAAAGTTACAAATAATTACCGATAAAGGACTAACCATTGGGGCTCATTGTTCACTTAAACTTGAAGAACAAAAAATTGGCGAATTGTACTGTTTGGATGCTTTGCATATATGTTTTTTAGATTATATAGAAACAATATATACAAAGATTTCAACCGTCTACCTGTTCGATTCATTGTTCCACTTGTCGAAAGTTACAAATAATTTCCGATAAAGGATTAACAATGGGGCTCATTGTTCACTTAAACTTGAAGGACAAAAAATTGGCGAATGGTTCTGTTTGGATGCTTTGCGTACATGTTTCTTAGACTATATGGAAGCAATATATACAAGGATTTCAACCGTCTACCTGTTCCATTCATTGTTCTACTTGTCGAAAGTGACAAATAATTTACGATAAAGGATTAACAATGGGGCTCATTGTTCACTTAAACTTGAAGAACAAAAAATTGGCGAATGGTACTGTTTGGATGCTTTGCATATATGTTTCTTAGACTATATAGAAGCAATATATACATTGATTTCAACCGTCTACCTGTTCCATTCATTGATCTACTTGTCGAAAGTTACAAATAATTTCCGATAAAGGATTAACAATGGGTCTCATTGTTCACTTAAACTTGAAGAACAAAAAATTGGCGAATGGTACTGTTTGGATGCTTTGCATATATATTTCTTAGACTATATGGAAGCAATATATACAAAGATTTCAACCGTCTACGTGTTCCAATCATTGTTCTACTTGTAGAAAGTTACAATTAATTTCCGTTAAAGGATTAACAATGGGGCTCGTAGTTCACATAAACTTGAAGAACAAAAAATTGGCGAATTGTACTGTTTGGATGCTATGCATAGATGTTTCTTAGACTATTTAGAAGCAATATATAGAAAGATTTCACCCGTCTACCTGTACTATTCATTGTTCTACTTGTAGAAAGTTACAAATAATTTCCATTTCATGATTATCAATGGGGCTCGCTGTTCACTTAAACTTGAAGATCAAAAAATTGGCGATTGTTACTGTTTAGATGCTTTGCATATATGTTTCTTAGATTATATAGAAGCAATATATACAAAGATTTCAACCGTCTACCTGTTCCATTCATTGTTCTACTTGTCGAAAGCTACAAATAATTTCCGATAACGGATTAACCATTGGGGCTCATTGTTCACTTAAACTTGAAGGACAAAA
This sequence comes from Cerceris ruficornis, assembly GCA_963989415.1. Classification (NCBI taxonomy): domain Eukaryota; kingdom Metazoa; phylum Arthropoda; class Insecta; order Hymenoptera; family Crabronidae; genus Cerceris; species Cerceris ruficornis. The sequence continues at coordinate 323,744 of CAXDIW010000209.1, forward strand.
AATTGGCGAATGGTACTGTTTGGATGCTTTGCGTACATGTTTCTTAGACTATATGGAAGCAATATATACAAGGATTTCAACCGTCTACCTGTTCCATTCATTGTTCTACTTGTCGAAAGTTACAAATAATTACCGATAAAGGACTAACCATTGGGGCTCATTGTTCACTTAAACTTGAAGAACAAAAAATTGGCGAATTGTACTGTTTGGATGCTTTGCATATATGTTTTTTAGATTATATAGAAGCAATATATGCAAAGATTTCAACCGTCTACCTGTTCGATTCATTGTTCCACTTGCCGAAAGTTACAAATAATTTCCGATAACGGATTAACCATTGGGGCTCATTGTTCACTTAAACTTGAAGGACAAAAAATTGGCGAATGGTACTGTTTGGATGCTTTGCGTACATGTTTCTTAGACTATATGGAAGCAATATATACAAGGATTTCAACCGTCTACCTGTTCCATTCATTGTTCTACTTGTCGAAAGTTACAAATAATTACCGATAAAGGACTAACCATTGGGGCTCATTGTTCACTTAAACTTGAAGAACAAAAAATGGGCGAATTGTACTGTTTGGATGCTTTGCATATATGTTTTTTAGATTATATAGAAGCAATATATGCAAAGATTTCAACCGTCTACCTGTTCGATTCATTGTTCCACTTGCCGAAAGTTACAAATAATTTCCGATAAAGGATTAACAATGGGGCTCATTGTTCACTTAAACTTGAAGGACAAAAAATTGGCGAATGGTACTGTTTGGATGCTTTGCGTACATGTTTCTTAGACTATATGGAAGCAATATATACAAAGATTTCAACCGTCTACCTTTTCCATTCATTGTTCTTCTTGTCGAAAGTTACAAATAATTTCCGTTAAGGGATTAACAATGGGGATCGTAGTTTACTTAAACTTGAAGAACAAAAAATTGGCGAATTGTACTGTTTGGATGATTTGCATATATGTTTCTTAGACTATATAGAAGCAATATATAAAAAGATTTCAACCGTCTACCAGTTCCATTCATTGTTCTACTTGTCGAAAGTTACAAATAATTTCCGTTAAGGGATTAACAATGGGGATCGTAGTTTACTTAAACTTGAATAACAAAAAATTGGCGAATTGTACTGCTTGGATGCTTTGCATATATGTTTCTTAGACTATATAGAAGCAATATATACAATGATTTCAACAGTCTACCTATTCCATTCATTGTTCTACATGCCGAAATTTACAAATAATTTCCTTTAAAGAATTAACAATGGGGCTCATTGTTCACTTAAACTTGAAGAACAAAAAATTGGCGAATTGTACTGTTTGGACGCTTTGCATATATGTTTCTTATACTATATAGAAGCAATATATACATTGATTTCAACCGGCTACCTGTTCCATTCATTGTTCTACTTGTCGAAATTTACAAATAATTTCCGATAAAGGATTAACCATTGGGGCTCATTGTTCACTTAAACTTGAAGAACAAAGAATTGGCGAATTGTACTGTTTGGATGCTTTGCATATATGTTTCTTAGACTACATAGAAGCAATATATACAAAGATTTCAACCGTCTACCTGTTCCATTCATTGTTCTACTTGTCGAAAGTTACAAATAATTTCCGTTAAGGGATTAACAATGGGGATCGTAGTTTACTTAAACTTGAAGAACAAAAAATTGGCGAATTGTACTGTTTGGATGCTTTGCATATATGTTTCTTAGACTATATAGAAGCAATATATAAAAAGATTTCAACCGTCTACCAGTTCCATTCATTGTTCTACTTGTCGAAAGTTACAAATAATTTCCGTTAAGGGATTAACAATGGGGATCGTAGTTTACTTAAACTTGAATAACAAAAAATTGGCGAATTGTACTGTTTGGATGCTTTGCATATATGTTTCTTAGACTACATAGAAGCAATATATACAAAGATTTCAACCGGCTACCTGTTCCATTCATTGTTCTACTTGCCGAAATTTACAAATAATTTCCTTTAAAGAATTAACAATGGGGCTCATTGTTCACTTAAACTTGAAGAACAAAAAATTGGCGAATTGTACTGTTTGGACGCTTTGCATATATGTTTCTTGGACTATATAGAAGCAATATATACAATGATTTCAACAGTCTACCTGTTCCATTCATTGTTCTACTTGTCGAAATTTACAAATAATTTCCGATAAAGGATTAACAATGGGGCTCATTGTTCACTTAAACTTGAAGAACAAAAAATTGGCGAATGGTACTGTTTGGATGCTTTGCATATATGTTTCTTAGACTATATAGAAGCAATATATACATTGATTTCAACCGTCTACCTGTTCCACTCATTGTTCTACTTGTCGAAAGTTACAAATAATTTCCGATAACGGATTAACCATTGGGGCTCATTGTTCACTTAAACTTGAAGAACAAAAAATTGGCGAATTGTACTGTTTGGATGCTTTGCATATATGTTTCTTATACTATATAGAAGCAATATATACAAAGATTTCCACCGTCTACCTGTTCCATTCACTGTTCTACTTGTCGAAAGTTACAAATAATTTCCGTTAAGGGATTAACAATGGGGATCGTAGTTTACTTAAACTTGAGGAACAAAAAATTGGCGAATTGTACTGTTTGGATGCTTTGCATAAATGTTTCTTAGACTATATAGAAGCAATATATACATTGATTTCAACAGTCTACCTGTTCCATTCATTGTTCTACTTGTCGAAATTTACAAATAATTTCCTTTAAAGGATTAACAATGGGGCTCGTAGTTCACTTAAACTTGAAGAACAAAAAATTGGCGAATGGTACTGTTTGGATGCTTTGCATATATGTTTCTTATACTATATAGAAGCAATATATACAAAGATTTCAACCGTCTACCTGTTCCATTCATTGTTCTACTTGTCGAAAGTTACAAATAATTTCCGATAACGGATTAACCATTGGGGCTCATTGTTCACTTAAACTTGAAGAACAAAAAATTGGCGAATTGTACTGTTTGGATGCTTTGCATATATGTTTCTTGGACTATATAGAAGCAATATATACAATGATTTCAACAGTCTACCTGTTCCATTCATTGTTCTACTTGTCGAAATTTACAAATAATTTCCGATAAAGGATTAACAATGGGGCTCATTGTTCACTTAAACTTGAAGAACAAAAAATTGGCGAATGGTACTGTTTGGATGCTTTGCATATATGTTTCTTAGACTATATACAAGCAATATATACATTGATTTCAACCGTCTACCTGTTCCACTCATTGTTCTACTTGTCGAAAGTTACAAATAATTTCCGATAACGGATTAACCATTGGGGCTCATTGTTCACTTAAACTTGAAGAACAAAAAATTGGCGAATTGTACTGTTTGGATGCTTTGCATATATGTTTCTTATACTATATAGAAGCAATATATACAAAGATTTCAACCGTCTACCTGTTCCATTCACTGTTCTACTTGTCGAAAGTTACAAATAATTTCCGTTAAGGGATTAACAATGGGGATCGTAGTTTACTTAAACTTGAGGAACAAAAAATTGGCGAATTGTACTGTTTGGATGCTTTGCATAAATGTTTCTTAGACTATATAGAAGCAATATATACAATGATTTCAACAGTCTACCTGTTCCATTCATTGTTCTACTTGTCGAAATTTACAAATAATTTCCTTTAAAGGATTAACAATGGGGCTCGTAGTTCACTTAAACTTGAAGAACAAAAAATTGGCGAATGGTACTGTTTGGATGCTTTGCATATATGTTTCTTATACTATATAGAAGCAATATATACAAAGATTTCAACCGTCTACCTGTTCCATTCATTGTTCTACTTGTCGAAAGTTACAAATAATTTCCGATAACGGATTAACCATTGGGGCTCATTGTTCACTTAAACTTGAAGAACAAAAAATTGGCGAATTGTACTGTTTGGATGCTTTGCATATATGTTTCTTAGACTACATAGAAGCAATATATACAAAGATTTCAACCGTCTACCTGTTCCATTCATTGTTCTACTTGTCGAAAGTTACAAATAATTTCCGTTAAGGGATTAACAATGGGGATCGTAGTTTACTTAAACTTGAAGAACAAAAAATTGGCGAATTGTACTGTTTGGATGCTTTGCATATATGTTTCTTAGACTATATAGAAACAATATATAAAAAGATTTCAACCGTCTACCAGTTCCATTCATTGTTCTACTTGTCGAAAGTTACAAATAATTTCCGTTAAGGGATTAACAATGGGGATCGTAGTTTACTTAAACTTGAATAACAAAAAATTGGCGAATTGTACTGCTTGGATGCTTTGCATATATGTTTCTTAGACTATATAGAAGCAATATATACAATGATTTCAACAGTCTACCTATTCCATTCATTGTTCTACTTGCCGAAATTTACAAATAATTTCCTTTAAAGAATTAACAATGGGGCTCATTGTTCACTTAAACTTGAAGAACAAAAAATTGGCGAATTGTACTGTTTGGACGCTTTGCATATATGTTTCTTGGACTATATAGAAGCAATATATACAATGATTTCAACAGTCTACCTGTTCCATTCATTGTTCTACTTGTCGAAATTTACAAATAATTTCCGATAAAGGATTAACAATGGGGCTCATTGTTCACTTAAACTTGAAGAACAAAAAATTGGCGAATGGTACTGTTTGGATGCTTTGCATATATGTTTCTTAGACTATATAGAAGCAATATATACATTGATTTCAACCGTCTACCTGTTCCTCTCATTGTTCTACTTGTCGAAAGTTACAAATAATTTCCGATAACGGATTAACCATTGGGGCTCATTGTTCACTTAAACTTGAAGAACAAAAAAATGGCGAATTGTACTGTTTGGATGCTTTGCATATATTTTTCTTATACTATATAGAAGCAATATATACAAAGATTTCAACCGTCTACCTGTTCCATTCACTGTTCTACTTGTCGAAAGTTACAAATAATTTCCTTTAAAGGATTAACAATGGGGCTCGTAGTTCACTTAAACTTGAAGAACAAAAAATTGGCGAATGGTACTGTTTGGATGCTTTGCATATATGTTTCTTATACTATATAGAAGCAATATATACAAAGATTTCAACCGTCTACCTGTTCCATTCATTGTTCTACTTGTCGAAAGTTACAAATAATTTCCGATAACGGATTAACCATTGCGGCTCATTGTTCACTTAAACTTGAAGAACAAAAAATTGGCGAATGGTACTGTTTGGATGCTTTGCATATATGTTTCTTATACTATATAGAAGCAATATATACAAAGATTTCAACCGTCTACCTGTTCCATTCATTGTTCTACTTGTCGAAAGTTACAAATAATTTCCGATAACGGATTAACCATTGGGGCTCATTGTTCACTTAAACTTGAAGAACAAAAAATTGGCGAATTGTACTGTTTGGATGCTTTGCATATATGTTTCTTAGACTATATAGAAGCAATATATACAAAGATTTCAACCGTCTACCTTTTCCATTCATTGTTCTACTTGTCGAAAGTTACAAATAATTTCCGATAACGGATTAACCATTTGGGCTCATTGTTCACTTAAACTGGAAGAACAAAAAATTGGCGAATTGTACTGTTTGGATGCTTTGCATATATGTTTCTTAGACTACATAGAAGCAAGATATACAAAGATTTCAACCGGCTACCTGTTCCATTCATTGTTCTACTTGTCGAAATTTACAAATAATTTCCGATAAAGGATTAACCATTGGGGCTCATTGTTCACTTAAACTTGAAGAACAAAAAATTGGCGAATTGTACTGTTTGGCTGCTTTGCATATATGTTTCTTAGACTATATAGAAGCAATATATACAAAGATTTCAACCGTCTACCTGTTCCATTCATTGTTCTACTTGTCGAAAGTTACAAATAATTTCCGATAAAGGATTAACCATTGGGGCTCATTGTTCACTTAAACTTGAAGAACAAAAAATTGGCGAATGGTACTGTTTGGATGCTTGGCGTACATGTTTCTTAGACTATATGGAAGCAATATATACAAAGATTTCAACCGTCTACGTGTTCCAATCATTGTTCTACTTGTCGAAATTTACAAATAATTTCCTTTAAAGGATTAACAATGGGGCTCGTTGTTCACTTAAACTTGAAGAACAAAAAAGTGGCGAATGGTACTGTTTGGATGCTTTGCATATATGTTTCTTAGACTATATAGAAGCAATATATACAAATATTTCAAACGTCTACCTTTTCCATTCATTGTTCTACTTGTCGCAAGTTACAAATAATATCCGTTAAAGTATTAACAATGGGGCTCGTAGTTCACTTAAACTTGAAGATCAAATAATTGGCGTATTGTACTGTTTGGATGATTTGCATATATGTTTCTTAGACTTTATAAAAGCAATATATACAAAGATTTCAACCGTCTACCGGTTCCATTCATTGTTATACTTGTCGAAAGTTACAAATAATTTCCGTTAAGGCATTAACAATGGGGATCGTAGTTTACTTAAACTTGAAGAACAAGAAATTGGCGAATTTTACTGTTTGGATGCTTTGCATATATGTTTCTCAGACTATATAGAAGCAATATATACAAAGATTTCAACCGTCTACCTGTTCCATTCATTGTTCTACTTGTCGAAATTTACAAATAATTTCCGATAACGGATTAACCATTGGGGCTCATTGTTCACTTAAACTTGAAGAACAAAAAATTGGCGAATTGTACTGTTTGGATGCTTTGCATATATGTTTCTTAGACTATATAGAAGCAATATATACAAAGATTTCAACCGTCTACCTTTTCCATTCATTGTTCTACTTGTCGAAAGTTACAAATAATTTCCGATAACGGATTAACCATTTGGGCTCATTGTTCACTTAAACTTGAAGAACAAAAAATTGGCGAATTGTACTGTTTGGATGCTTTGCATATATGTTTCTTAGACTACATAGAAGCAATATATACAAAGATTTCAACCGGCTACCTGTTCCATTCATTGTTCTACTTGTCGAAATTTACAAATAATTTCGGATAAAGGATTAACCATTGGGGCTCATTGTTCACTTAAACTTGAAGAACAAAAAATTGGCGAATGGTACTGTTTGGATGCTTGGCGTACATGTTTCTTAGACTATATGGAAGCAATATATAAAAAGATTTCAACCGTCTACCAGTTCCATTCATTGTTCTACTTGTCGAAAGTTACAAATAATTTCCGTTAAGGGATTAACAATGGGGATCGTAGTTTACTTAAACTTGAATAACAAAAAATTGGCGAATTGTACTGTTTGGATGCTTTGCATATATGTTTCTTAGACTACATAGAAGCAATATATACAAAGATTTCAACCGGCTACCTGTTCCATTCATTGTTCTACTTGCCGAAATTTACAAATAATTTCCTTTAAAGAATTAACAATGGGGCTCATTGTTCACTTAAACTTGAAGAACAAAAAATTGGCGAATTGTACTGTTTGGACGCTTTGCATATATGTTTCTTGGACTATATAGAAGCAATATATACAATGATTTCAACAGTCTACCTGTTCCATTCATTGTTCTACTTGTCGAAATTTACAAATAATTTCCGATAAAGGATTAACAATGGGGCTCATTGTTCACTTAAACTTGAAGAACAAAAAATTGGCGAATGGTACTGTTTGGATGCTTTGCATATATGTTTCTTAGACTATATAGAAGCAATATATACATTGATTTCAACCGTCTACCTGTTCCACTCATTGTTCTACTTGTCGAAAGTTACAAATAATTTCCGATAACGGATTAACCATTGGGGCTCATTGTTCACTTAAACTTGAAGAACAAAAAATTGGCGAATTGTACTGTTTGGATGCTTTGCATATATGTTTCTTATACTATATAGAAGCAATATATACAAAGATTTCAACCGTCTACCTGTTCCATTCACTGTTCTACTTGTCGAAAGTTACAAATAATTTCCGTTAAGGGATTAACAATGGGGATCGTAGTTTACTTAAACTTGAGGAACAAAAAATTGGCGAATTGTACTGTTTGGATGCTTTGCATAAATGTTTCTTAGACTATATAGAAGCAATATATACAATGATTTCAACAGTCTACCTGTTCCATTCATTGTTCTACTTGTCGAAATTTACAAATAATTTCCTTTAAAGGATTAACAATGGGGCTCGTAGTTCACTTAAACTTGAAGAACAAAAAATTGGCGAATGGTACTGTTTGGATGCTTTGCATATATGTTTCTTATACTATATAGAAGCAATATATACAAAGATTTCAACCGTCTACCTGTTCCATTCATTGTTCTACTTGTCGAAAGTTACAAATAATTTCCGATAACGGATTAACCATTGGGGCTCATTGTTCACTTAAACTTGAAGAACAAAAAATTGGCGAATTGTACTGTTTGGATGCTTTGCATATATGTTTCTTGGACTATATAGAAGCAATATATACAATGATTTCAACAGTCTACCTGTTCCATTCATTGTTCTACTTGTCGAAATTTACAAATAATTTCCGATAAAGGATTAACAATGGGGCTCATTGTTCACTTAAACTTGAAGAACAAAAAATTGGCGAATGGTACTGTTTGGATGCTTTGCATATATGTTTCTTAGACTATATACAAGCAATATATACATTGATTTCAACCGTCTACCTGTTCCACTCATTGTTCTACTTGTCGAAAGTTACAAATAATTTCCGATAACGGATTAACCATTGGGGCTCATTGTTCACTTAAACTTGAAGAACAAAAAATTGGCGAATTGTACTGTTTGGATGCTTTGCATATATGTTTCTTATACTATATAGAAGCAATATATACAAAGATTTCAACCGTCTACCTGTTCCATTCACTGTTCTACTTGTCGAAAGTTACAAATAATTTCCGTTAAGGGATTAACAATGGGGATCGTAGTTTACTTAAACTTGAGGAACAAAAAATTGGCGAATTGTACTGTTTGGATGCTTTGCATAAATGTTTCTTAGACTATATAGAAGCAATATATACAATGATTTCAACAGTCTACCTGTTCCATTCATTGTTCTACTTGTCGAAATTTACAAATAATTTCCTTTAAAGGATTAACAATGGGGCTCGTAGTTCACTTAAACTTGAAGAACAAAAAATTGGCGAATGGTACTGTTTGGATGCTTTGCATATATGTTTCTTATACTATATAGAAGCAATATATACAAAGATTTCAACCGTCTACCTGTTCCATTCATTGTTCTACTTGTCGAAAGTTACAAATAATTTCCGATAACGGATTAACCATTGGGGCTCATTGTTCACTTAAACTTGAAGAACAAAAAATTGGCGAATTGTACTGTTTGGATGCTTTGCATATATGTTTCTTAGACTACATAGAAGCAATATATACAAAGATTTCAACCGTCTACCTGTTCCATTCATTGTTCTACTTGTCGAAAGTTACAAATAATTTCCGTTAAGGGATTAACAATGGGGATCGTAGTTTACTTAAACTTGAAGAACAAAAAATTGGCGAATTGTACTGTTTGGATGCTTTGCATATATGTTTCTTAGACTATATAGAAACAATATATAAAAAGATTTCAACCGTCTACCTGTTCCATTCATTGTTCTACTTGTCGAAAGTTACAAATAATTTCCGTTAAGGGATTAACAATGGGGATCGTAGTTTACTTAAACTTGAATAACAAAAAATTGGCGAATTGTACTGCTTGGATGCTTTGCATATATGTTTCTTAGACTATATAGAAGCAATATATACAATGATTTCAACAGTCTACCTATTCCATTCATTGTTCTACTTGCCGAAATTTACAAATAATTTCCTTTAAAGAATTAACAATGGGGCTCATTGTTCACTTAAACTTGAAGAACAAAAAATTGGCGAATTGTACTGTTTGGACGCTTTGCATATATGTTTCTTGGACTATATAGAAGCAATATATACAATGATTTCAACAGTCTACCTGTTCCATTCATTGTTCTACTTGTCGAAATTTACAAATAATTTCCGATAAAGGATTAACAATGGGGCTCATTGTTCACTTAAACTTGAAGAACAAAAAATTGGCGAATGGTACTGTTTGGATGCTTTGCATATATGTTTCTTAGACTATATAGAAGCAATATATACATTGATTTCAACCGTCTACCTGTTCCTCTCATTGTTCTACTTGTCGAAAGTTACAAATAATTTCCGATAACGGATTAACCATTGGGGCTCATTGTTCACTTAAACTTGAAGAACAAAAAATTGGCGAATTGTACTGTTTGGATGCTTTGCATATATTTTTCTTATACTATATAGAAGCAATATATACAAAGATTTCAACCGTCTACCTGTTCCATTCACTGTTCTACTTGTCGAAAGTTACAAATAATTTCCTTTAAAGGATTAACAATGGGGCTCGTAGTTCACTTAAACTTGAAGAACAAAAAATTGGCGAATGGTACTGTTTGGATGCTTTGCATATATGTTTCTTATACTATATAGAAGCAATATATACAAAGATTTCAACCGTCTACCTGTTCCATTCATTGTTCTACTTGTCGAAAGTTACAAATAATTTCCGATAACGGATTAACCATTGGGGCTCATTGTTCACTTAAACTTGAAGAACAAAAAATTGGCGAATGGTACTGTTTGGATGCTTTGCATATATGTTTCTTATACTATATAGAAGCAATATATACAAAGATTTCAACCGTCTACCTGTTCCATTCATTGTTCTACTTGTCGAAAGTTACAAATAATTTCCGATAAAGGATTAACCATTGGGGCTCATTGTTCACTTAAACTTGAAGAACAAAAAATTGGCGAATGGTACTGTTTGGATGCTTGGCGTACATGTTTCTTAGACTATATGGAAGCAATATATACAAAGATTTCAACCGTCTACGTGTTCCAATCATTGTTCTACTTGTCGAAATTTACAAATAATTTCCTTTAAAGGATTAACAATGGGGCTCGTTGTTCACTTAAACTTGAAGAACAAAAAAGTGGCGAATGGTAATGTTTGGATGCTTTGCATATATGTTTCTTAGACTATATAGAAGCAATATATACAAATATTTCAAACGTCTACCTTTTCCATTCATTGTTCTACTTGTCGCAAGTTACAAATAATATCCGTTAAAGTATTAACAATGGGGCTCGTAGTTCACTTAAACTTGAAGATCAAATAATTGGCGTATTGTACTGTTTGGATGATTTGCATATATGTTTCTTAGACTTTATAAAAGCAATATATACAAAGATTTCAACCGTCTACCGGTTCCATTCATTGTTATACTTGTCGAAAGTTACAAATAATTTCCGTTAAGGCATTAACAATGGGGATCGTAGTTTACTTAAACTTGAAGAACAAGAAATTGGCGAATTTTACTGTTTGGATGCTTTGCATATATGTTTCTCAGACTATATAGAAGCAATATATACAAAGATTTCAACCGTCTACCTGTTCCATTCATTGTTCTACTTGTCGAAATTTACAAATAATTTCCGATAACGGATTAACCATTGGGGCTCATTGTTCACTTAAACTTGAAGAACAAAAAATTGGCGAATTGTACTGTTTGGATGCTTTGCATATATGTTTCTTAGACTATATAGAAGCAATATATACAAAGATTTCAACCGTCTACCTTTTCCATTCATTGTTCTACTTGTCGAAAGTTACAAATAATTTCCGATAACGGATTAACCATTTGGGCTCATTGTTCACTTAAACTTGAAGAACAAAAAATTGGCGAATTGTACTGTTTGGATGCTTTGCATATATGTTTCTTAGACTACATAGAAGCAATATATACAAAGATTTCAACCGGCTACCTGTTCCATTCATTGTTCTACTTGTCGAAATTTACAAATAATTTCGGATAAAGGATTAACCATTGGGGCTCATTGTTCACTTAAACTTGAAGAACAAAAAATTGGCGAATGGTACTGTTTGGATGCTTGGCGTACATGTTTCTTAGACTATATGGAAGCAATATATACAAAGATTTCAACCGTCTACGTGTTCCAATCATTGTTCTACTTGTCGAAATTTACAAATAATTTCCTTTAAAGGATTAACAATGGGGCTCGTTGTTCACTTAAACTTGAAGAACAAAAAATTGGCGAATGGTACTGTTTGGATGCTTTGCATATATGTTTCTTAGACTATATAGAAGCAATATATACAAAGATTTCAACCATCTACCTGTTCCATTCATTGTTCTACTTGTCGAAAGTTACAAATAATTTCCGATAACGGATTAACCATTGGGGCTCATTGTTCACTTAAACTTGAAGAACAAAACATTGGGGAATGGTACTGTTTTGATGCTTTGCGTACATGTTTCTTAGACTATTTAGAAGCAATATATACAATGATTTCAACCGTCTACCTGTTCCATTCATTGTTCTACTTGTCGAAATTTACAAATAATTTCCTTTAAAGGATTAACAATGGGGCTCGTTGTTCACTTAAACTTGAAGAACAAAAAATTGGCGAATTGTACTGTTTGGATGCTTTGCATATATGTTTCTTAGTCTATATAGAAGCAATATATACAAAGATTTCAACCGTCTACCTGTTCCATTCATTGTTCTACTTGTCGAAAGTTACAATTAATTTCCGTTAAAGGATTAACAATGGGGCTCGTAGTTCACTTAAACTTGGAGTACAAAAAATTGGCGAATTGTACTGTTTGGATGCTTTGCATATATGTTTCGTAGACTAGATAGAAGCAATATATACAAATATTTCAACCGTCTAACTGTTCCATTCATTGTTCTACTTGTCGAAAATTACAAATAATTTCCGATAAAGGATTAACCATTGGGGCACATTGTTCACTTAAACTTGAAGAACAAAAAATTGGCGAATGGTACTGTTTGGATGCTTTGCATATATGTTTCTTAGACTATATAGAAGCAACATATACAAAGATTTCAACCGTCTACCTTTTCCATTCATTGTTCTACTTGTCGAAAGTTACAAATAATTTCCGATAACGGAGTAACCATTTGGGCTCATTGTTCACTTAAACTTGAAGAACAAAAAATTGGCGAATTGTACTGTTTGGATGCTTTGCATATATGTTTCTTAGACTACATAGAAGCAATATATACAAAGATTTCAACCGGCTACCTGTTCCATTCATTGTTCTACTTGTCGAAATTTACAAATAATTTCCGATAAAGGATTAACCATTGGGGCTCATTGTTCACTTAAACTTGAAGAACAAAAAATTGGCGAATGGTACTGTTTGGATGCTTTGCGTACATGTTTCTTAGACTATATGGAAGCAATATATACAAAGATTTCAACCGTCTACGTGTTCCAATCATTGTTCTACTTGTCGAAATTTACAAATAATTTCCTTTAAAGGATTAACAATGGGGCTCGTTGTTCACTTAAACTTGAAGAACAAAAAAGTGGCGAATGGTACTGTTTGGATGCTTTGCATATATGTTTCTTAGACTATATAGAAGCAATATATACATTGATTTCAACCGTCTACCTGTTCCATTCATTGTTCTACTTGTCGCAAGTTACAAATAATTTCCGTTAAAGTATTAACAATGGGGCTCGTAGTTCACTTAAACTTGAAGATCAAATAATTGGCGAATTGTACTGTTTGGATGATTTGCATATATGTTTCTTAGACTTTATAGAAGCAATATATACAAAGATTTCAACCGTCTACCTGTTCCATTCATTGTTCTACTTGTCGAAAGTTACAAATAATTTCCTTTAAAGGATTAACCAATGGGGCTCGTTGTTCACTTAAACTTGAAGAACAAAAAATTGGCGAATGGTACTGTTTGGATGCTTTGCATATATGTTTCTTAGATTATATAGAAGCAATATGTACAAAGATTTCAACAGTCTACCTGTACCATTCATTGTTCTGCTTGTCGAAAATTACAAATAATTTCCTTTAAAGGATTAACAATGGGGCTCGTAGTTCACTTAAACTTGAAGAACAAAAAATTGGCGAATGGTACTGTTTGGATGCTTTGCATATATGTTTCTTAGATTATATAGAAGCAATATATACAAAGATTTCAACCGTCTACCTGTTCCATTCATTGTTCTACTTGTCGAATGTTACAAATAATTTCCGTTAAAGTATTAACAATTGGGCTCGTAGTTCACTTAAACTTGAAGATCAAAAAATTGGCGAATTGTACTGTTTGGTTGATTTGCATATATGTTTCTTAGACTATTTAGAAGCAATATATAGAAAGATTTCACCCGTCTCCCCGTACTATTCATTGTTCTACTTGTAGAAAGTTACAAATAATTTCCTTTAAAGGATTAAAAATGGGGCTCGTAGTTCACTTAAACTTGAAGAGCAAAAAATTGGCGAATTGTACTGTTTGGACGCTTTGCATATATGTTTCTTAGACTATATAGAAGCAATATATACAAAGAATTCAACCGTCTACCTGTTCCATTCATTGTTCTACTAGTCGAAAGTTACAAATAATTTCCGATAAAGGATTAACCAATGGGGCTCGTTGTTCACTTAAACTTGAAGAACAAAAAATTGGCGAATGGTACTGTTTGGATGCTTTGCATATATGTTTCTTAGAATATAGAAGCAATATATACAAAGAATTCAACCGTCTACCTGTTCCATTCATTGTTCTACTTGTCGAAAGTTACAAATAATTTCCGATAAAGGATTAACCATTGGGGCTCATTGTTCACTTAAACTTGAAAAACAAAAAATTGGCGAATTGTACTGTTTGGATGCTTTGCACATATGTTGCTTAGACTATATAGAAGGAATATATACAAAGATTTCAACCGTCTACCTGTTCCATTCAATGTTCTACTTGTCGAAAGTTACAAATAATTTCCGATAAAGGATTAACAATGGGGCTCATTGTTCACTTAAACTTGAAGAACAAGGAATTGGCGAATGGTACTGTTTGGATGCTTTGCATATATGTTTCTTAGACTATATAGATGCAACATATACAATGATTTCAACGGTCTAACTGTTCTATACATTGCTCTACTTGTAGAAAGTTACAAATAATTTCCGTTAAAGGATTAACAATGGGGCTCATAGTTCACTTAAACTTAAGAACAAAAAATTAGCGAATGGTACTGTTTGGATGCTTTGCATATATGTTTCTTAGACTATATGGAAGCAATATATACAATGATTTCAACAGTCTACCTGTTCCATTCATTGTTCTACTTGTCGAAATTTACAAATAATTTCCTTTAAAGTATTAACAATTGGGCTCGTAGTTCACTTAAACTTGAAGAACAAAAAATTGGCGAATGGTACTGTTTGGATGATTTGCATATATGGTTCTTAGACTATATAGAAGCAATATATATACAAAGATTTCAACCGTCTACCTGTTCCATTCATTGTTTTACTTGTCGAATGTTACAAATAATTTCCGTTAAATGATTAACAATGGGGCTCGCAGTTCATTTAAACTTGAAGAACATAAAATTGGCGAATTGTACTGTTTGGATGCTTTGCATTTGTTTTTCTTAGACTATATGGAAGCAATATATACAAAGATTTCAACGTCTACGTGTTCCAGTCATTGTTCTACATGCCGAAATTTACAAATAATTTCCTTTAAAGGATTAACAATGGGGCTCGTAGTTCACTTAAACTTGAAGAACAAAATATTGGCGAATTGAACTGTTTGGATGCTTTGCATATCTGTTTCTTAGACTATATAGAAGCAATATATACATTGATTTCCACCGTCTACCTGTTCCATTCATTGTTCTACTTGTCGAATGTTACAAATAATTTCCGTTAAAGTATTAACAATTGGGCTCGTAGTTCACTTAAACTTGAAGATCAAAAAATTGGCGAATTGTACTGTTTGGTTGATTTGCATATATGTTTCTTAGACTATATAGAAGCAATATATACATTGATTTCAACCGTCTACCTGTTCCATTCATTGTTCTACTTGTCGAAATTTACAAATAACTTCCTTTAAAGGATAAACAATGGGGCTCGTAGTTCACATAAACTTGAAGAACAAAAAATTGGCGAATAGTACTGTTTGGATTCTTTGCATATATGTTTCTTAGACTATATAGAAGCAATATATAGAAAGGTTTCACCCGTCTACCTGTACTATTCATTGTTCTACTTGTCGAAATTTACAAATAATTTCCTTTAAAGGATAAACAATGGGGCTCGTTGTTCACTTAAACTTGAAGAACAATGAATTGGCGAATTGTACTGTTTGGATGCTTTGCATATATGTTTCTTAGACTATATAGAAGCAATATATACAATGATTTCAACCGTCTACATGTTCCATTCATTGTTCTACTTGTCGAAAGTTACAAATAATTTCCGTTAAGGGATTAACAATGGGGCTCGTAGTTCACTTAAACTTGAAGAACAAAAAATTGGCGAATGGTACTGTTTGGATGCTTTGCATATATGTTTCTTATACTATATAGAAGCAATATATACAAAGATTTCAACCGTCTACCTGTTCCATTCATTGTTCTACTAGTCGAATGTTACAAATAATTTCCGATAAAGGATTAACAATGGGGCTCATTGTTCACTTAAACTTGAAGAACAAGGAATTGGCGAATCGTACTGTTTGGATGCTTTGCATATATGTTTCTTAGACTATATAGATGCAATATATACAATGATTTCAACGGTCTAACTGTTCTATACATTGTTCTACTTGTAGAAAGTTACAAATAATTTCCGTTAAAGGATTAACAATGGGGCTCATAGTTCACTTAGCTTAAGAACAAATAATTAGCGAATGGTACTGTTTGGATGCTTTGCATATAGGTTTCCTAGACTATATAGAAGCAACATATACAAAGATTTCAACCGTCTACCTGTTCCATTCATTGTTCTACTTATCGAAAGTTACAAATAATTTCCGTTAAAGGATTAACAATGGGGCTCGTAGTTCACTTAAACTTGAAGAACAATGAATTGGCGACTTGTACTGTTTGGATGCTTTGCATATATGTTCCTTAGGCTATACTGAAGCAATATATACAATGATTTCAACCGTCTACCTGTTCCATTAATTGTTCTACTTGTCCAAAGTTACAAATAATTTCCGTTAAATGATTAACAATGGGGCTCATAGTTCACTTAAACTTAAGAACAAAAAATTAGCGAATGGTACTGTTTGGATGCTTTGCATATATATTTCTTAGACTATATAAAAGCAATATATACAATGATTTCAGCCGTCTAACTTTTCCATTCATTGTTCTACTTGTCGAAATTTACAAATAATTTCCTTTAAAGGATTAACAATGGGGCTCCTTGTTCACTTAAACTTGAAGAACAATAAATTGGCGAATAGTACTGTTTGGATGCTTTGCATATATGTTTCTTAGACTATATAGAAGCAATATATACAAAGATTTCAACCGTCTACCTGTTCCATTCATTGTTCTACTTGTCGAAAGTTACAAATAATTTCCGATAAAGGATTAACAATGGGGCACATTGTTCACTTAAACTTGAAGAACAAGGAATTGGCGATTGGTACTGTTTGGATGCTTTGCATATATGTTTCTTAGTCTATATAGATGCAATATATACAATGATTTCAACGGTCTAACTGTTCTATACATTGTTCTACTTGTAGAAAGTTACAAATAATTTCCGTTAAAGGATTAACAATGGGGCTCATAGTTCACTTAAACTTAAGAACAAAAAATTAGCGAATGGTACTGTTTGGATGCTTTGCATATATGTTTCTTAGACTATATGGAAGCAATATATACAATGATTTCAACAGTCTACCTGTTCCATTCATTGTTCTACTTGTCGAAATTTACAAATAATTTCCTTTAAAGTATTAACAATGGGGCTCGTAGTTCAATTAAACTTGAAGAACAAAAAATTGGCGAATGGTACTGTTTGGATGATTTGCATATATGTTTCTTAGACTATATAGAAGCAATATGTAAAATGATTTCAACCGTCTACCTGTTCCATTCATTGTTCTTCTTGTCGAAATTTACAAATAATTTCCTTTAAAGGATTAACAATGGGGCTCGTAGTTCACTTAAACTTGAAGATCAAAAAATTGGCGAATTGTACTGTTTGGATGCTTTGCACATATGTTTCTTAGACTATATAGAAGCAATATATACAATGATTTCAACCGTCTACCTGTTCCATTCATTGTTCTACTTGTCGAAAGTTACAAATAATTTCCGATAAAGGATTAACCATTGGGGCTCATTGTTCACTTAAACTTGAAGAACAAAAAATTGGCGAATGGTACTGTTTGGATGCTTTGCATATATGTTTCTTAGACTATATAGAAGCAATATATACATTGATTTCAACCGTCTACCTGTTCCACTCATTGTTCTACTTGTCGCGAGTTACAAATAATTTCCTTTAAAGTATTAACAATTGGGCTCGTAGTTCACTTAAACTTGAAGAACAAAAAATTGGCGAATGGTACTGTTTGGATGATTTGCATATATGGTTCTTAGACTATATAGAAGCAATATATATACAAAGATTTCAACCGTCTACCTGTTCCATTCATTGTTTTACTTGTCGAATGTTACAAATAATTTCCGTTAAATGATTAACAATGGGGCTCGCAGTTCATTTAAACTTGAAGAACATAAAATTGGCGAATTGTACTGTTTGGATGCTTTGCATTTGTGTTTCTTAGACTATATGGAAGCAATATATACAAAGATTTCAACGTCTACGTGTTCCAGTCATTGTTCTACATGCCGAAATTTACAAATAATTTCCTTTAAAGGATTAACAATGGGGCTCGTAGTTCACTTAAACTTGAAGAACAAAATATTGGCGAATTGAACTGTTTGGATGCTTTGCATATCTGTTTCTTAGACTATATAGAAGCAATATATACATTGATTTCCACCGTCTACCTGTTCCATTCATTGTTCTACTTGTCGAATGTTACAAATAATTTCCGTTAAAGTATTAACAATTGGGCTCGTAGTTCACTTAAACTTGAAGATCAAAAAATTGGCGAATTGTACTGTTTGGTTGATTTGCATATATGTTTCTTAGACTATATAGAAGCAATATATACATTGATTTCAACCGTCTACCTGTTCCATTCATTGTTCTACTTGTCGAAATTTACAAATAACTTCATTTAAAGGATAAACAATGGGGCTCGTAGTTCACATAAACTTGAAGAACAAAAAATTGGCGAATAGTACTGTTTGGATTCTTTGCATATATGTTTCTTAGACTATATAGAAGCAATATATAGAAAGGTTTCACCCGTCTACCTGTACTATTCATTGTTCTACTTGTCGAAATTTACAAATAATTTCCTTTAAAGGATAAACAATGGGGCTCGTTGTTCACTTAAACTTGAAGAACAATGAATTGGCGAATTGTACTGTTTGGATGCTTTGCATATATGTTTCTTAGACTATATAGAAGCAATATATACAATGATTTCAACCGTCTACATGTTCCATTCATTGTTCTACTTGTCGAAAGTTACAAATAATTTCCGTTAAGGGATTAACAATGGGGCTCGTAGTTCACTTAAACTTGAAGAACAAAAAATTGGCGAATGGTACTGTTTGGATGCTTTGCATATATGTTTCTTATACTATATAGAAGCAATATATACAAAGATTTCAACCGTCTACCTGTTCCATTCATTGTTCTACTAGTCGAATGTTACAAATAATTTCCGATAAAGGATTAACAATGGGGCTCATTGTTCACTTAAACTTGAAGAACAAGGAATTGGCGAATCGTACTGTTTGGATGCTTTGCATATATGTTTCTTAGACTATATAGATGCAATATATACAATGATTTCAACGGTCTAACTGTTCTATACATTGTTCTACTTGTAGAAAGTTACAAATAATTTCCGTTAAAGGATTAACAATGGGGCTCATAGTTCACTTAGCTTAAGAACAAATAATTAGCGAATGGTACTGTTTGGATGCTTTGCATATAGGTTTCCTAGACTATATAGAAGCAACATATACAAAGATTTCAACCGTCTACCTGTTCCATTCATTGTTCTACTTATCGAAAGTTACAAATAATTTCCGTTAAAGGATTAACAATGGGGCTCGTAGTTCACTTAAACTTGAAGAACAATGAATTGGCGACTTGTACTGTTTGGATGCTTTGCATATATGTTCCTTAGGCTATACTGAAGCAATATATACAATGATTTCAACCGTCTACCTGTTCCATTAATTGTTCTACTTGTCCAAAGTTACAAATAATTTCCGTTAAATGATTAACAATGGGGCTCATAGTTCACTTAAACTTAAGAACAAAAAATTAGCGAATGGTACTGTTTGGATGCTTTGCATATATATTTCTTAGACTATATAAAAGCAATATATACAATGATTTCAGCCGTCTAACTTTTCCATTCATTGTTCTACTTGTCGAAATTTACAAATAATTTCCTTTAAAGGATTAACAATGGGGCTCCTTGTTCACTTAAACTTGAAGAACAATAAATTGGCGAATAGTACTGTTTGGATGCTTTGCATATATGTTTCTTAGACTATATAGAAGCAATATATACAAAGATTTCAACCGTCTACCTGTTCCATTCATTGTTCTACTTGTCGAAAGTTACAAATAATTTCCGATAAAGGATTAACAATGGGGCACATTGTTCACTTAAACTTGAAGAACAAGGAATTGGCGATTGGTACTGTTTGGATGCTTTGCATATATGTTTCTTAGTCTATATAGATGCAATATATACAATGATTTCAACGGTCTAACTGTTCTATACATTGTTCTACTTGTAGAAAGTTACAAATAATTTCCGTTAAAGGATTAACAATGGGGCTCATAGTTCACTTAAACTTAAGAACAAAAAATTAGCGAATGGTACTGTTTGGATGCTTTGCATATATGTTTCTTAGACTATATGGAAGCAATATATACAATGATTTCAACAGTCTACCTGTTCCATTCATTGTTCTACTTGTCGAAATTTACAAATAATTTCCTTTAAAGTATTAACAATGGGGCTCGTAGTTCAATTAAACTTGAAGAACAAAAAATTGGCGAATGGTACTGTTTGGATGATTTGCATATATGTTTCTTAGACTATATAGAAGCAATATGTAAAATGATTTCAACCGTCTACCTGTTCCATTCATTGTTCTTCTTGTCGAAATTTACAAATAATTGCCTTTAAAGGATTAACAATGGGGCTCGTAGTTCACTTAAACTTGAAGATCAAAAAATTGGCGAATGGTACTGTTTGGATGATTTGCATATATGTTTCTTAGACTATATAGAAGCAATATGTAAAATGATTTCAACCGTCTACCTGTTCCATTCATTGTTCTTCTTGTCGAAATTTACAAATAATTTCCTTTAAAGGATTAACAATGGGGCTCGTAGTTCACTTAAACTTGAAGATCAAAAAATTGGCGAATTGTACTGTTTGGATGCTTTGCACATATGTTTCTTAGACTATATAGAAGCAATATATACAATGATTTCAACCGTCTACCTGTTCCATTCATTGTTCTACTTGTCGAAAGTTACAAATAATTTCCGATAAAGGATTAACCATTGGGGCTCATTGTTCACTTAAACTTGAAGAACAAAAAATTGGCGAATGGTACTGTTTGGATGCTTTGCATATATGTTTCTTAGACTATATAGAAGCAATATATACATTGATTTCAACCGTCTACCTGTTCCACTCATTGTTCTACTTGTCGCGAGTTACAAATAATTTCCGTTAAAGTATTAACAATGGGGCTCGTAGTACACTTAAACATGAAGATGAAATAATTGGCGAATTGTACTGTTTGGATGCTTTGCATATATGTTTCTTAGATTATATAGAAGCAATATATACAAAGATATCAACCGTCTACCTGTTCCATTCATTGTTCTACTTGTCGAAAATTACAAATAATTTCCGGTAAAGGATTAACCATTGGGGCTCATTGTTCACTAAACTTGAAGAACAAAAAATTGTCGCATTGTACTGTTTGGATGCTTTGCATATATGTTTCTTAGACTATATAGAAGCAATATATACAATGATTTCAACCGTCTACCTGTTCCATTCATTGTTCTACTTGTCGAAAATTACAAATGATTTCCGATAAAGGATTAACCATTGGGGCTCATTGTTCACTAAACTTGAAGAACAAAAAATTGTCGAATTGTACTGTTTGGATGCTTTGCATATATGTTTCTTAGACTATATAGAAGCAATATATACAAAGATTTCAAGCGTCTACCTGTTCCATTCATTGTTCTACTTGTCGAAAGTTACAAATAATTTCCGATAAAGGATTAACCATTGGGGCTCATTGTTCAATTAAACTTCAAGAACAAAAAATTGGCGAATTGTA
The DNA here is from genome assembly GCA_963989415.1 of Cerceris ruficornis. NCBI lineage: Eukaryota > Metazoa > Arthropoda > Insecta > Hymenoptera > Crabronidae > Cerceris > Cerceris ruficornis. The sequence continues at coordinate 346,107 of CAXDIW010000209.1, forward strand.
CTGTTTGGATGCTTTGCATATATGTTTCTTAGACTATATAGAAGCAATATATACAAAGATTTCAAGCGTCTACCTGTTCCATTAATTGTTCTACTTGTCGAAAGTTACAAATAATTTCCTATAAAGGATTAACAATGGGGCTCATTGTTCACTTAAACTTGAAGAGCAAAAAATTGGCGAATTGTACTGTTTGGACGCTTTGCATATATGTTTCTTGGACTATATAGAACCAATATATACAATTATATCAACCGTCTACGTGTTCCAATCATTGTTCTACTTGTCGAAAGTTACAAATAATTTCCTATTAATTATTAACAATGGGGCTCGTTGTTCACTTAAACTTGAAGAACAAAAAATTGGCGAATGGTACTGTTTGGGTGCTTTGCATATATGTTTCTTAGACTATATAGAAGCAATATATACATTGATTTCAACCGTCTACGTGTTCCAATCATTGTTCTACTTGTCGAAATTTACAAATAATTTCCTTTAATGGATTAACAATGGGGCTCGTTGTTCACTTAAACTTGAAGAACAATGAATTGGCGAATGGTACTGTTTGGATGCTTTGCATATATGTTTCTTAGACTATATAGATGCAATATATATAATGATTTCAACGGTCTAACTGTTCTATACATTGTTCTACTTGTAGAAAGTTACAAATAATTTCCGTTAAAGGATTAACAATGGGGCTCATAGTTCACTTAGCTTAAGAACAAAAAATTAGCGAATGGTACTGTTTGGATGCTTTGCATATAGGTTTCCTAGACTATATAGAAGCAACATATACAAAGATTTCAACCGTCTACCTGTTCCATTCATTGTTCTACTTGTCGAAATTTACAAATAATTTCCTTTAAAGGATTAGCAATGGGGCTCGTAGTTCACTTAAACTTGAAGAACAAAATATTGGCGAATTGAACTGTTTGGATGCTTTGCATATCTGTTTCTTAGACTATATAGAAGCAATATATACATTGATTTCCACCGTCTACCTGTTCCATTCATTGTTCTACTTGTCGAAAGTTACAAATAATTTCCGTTAAAGTATTAACAATAGGGCTCGTAGTTCACTTAAACTTGAAGATAAAAAAATTGGCGAATTGTACTGTTTGGTTGATTTGCATATATGTTTCTTAGACTATATAGAAGCAATATGTAAAATGATTTCAACCGTCTACCTGTTCCATTCATTGTTCTACTTGTCGAAAGTTACAAATAATTTCCGATAAAGGATTAACAATGGGGCACATTGTTCACCTAAACTTGAAGAACAAGGAATTGGCGAATGGTACTGTTTGGATGCTTTGCATATATGTTTCTTAGTCTATATAGATGCAATATATACAATGATTTCAACGGTCTAACTGTTCTATACATTGTTCTATTTGTAGAAAGTTACAAATAATTTCCGTTAAAGGATTAACAATGGGGCTCATAGTTCACTTAAACTTAAGTACAAAAAATTAGCGAATGGTACTGTTTGGATGCTTTGCATATATGTTTCTTAGACTATATAGAAGCAATATATACATTGATTTCAACCGTCTACCTGTTCCATTCATTGTTCTACTTGTCGAAATTTACAAATAATTTCCTTTAAAGGATTAACAATGGGGCTCGTAGTTCACTTAAATTTGAAGAACAAAAAATTGGCAAATTGTACTGTTTGGATGCTTTGCATATGTGTTTCTTAGACTATTTAGAAGCAATATATAGAAAGATTTCACCCGTCTACCCGTACTATTCATTGTTCTACTTGTAGAAAGTTACAAATAATTTCCTTTAAAGGATTAAAAATGGGGCTCGTAGTTCACTTAAACTTGAAGAACAAAAAATTGGCGAATGGTACTGTTTGGATGCTATGCGTACATCTTTCTTAGACTATATGGAAGCAATATATACAAAGATTTCAACCGTCTACGTGTTCCAATCATTGTTCTACTTGTAGAAAGTTACAATTAATTTCCGTTAAAGGTTTAACAATGGGGCTCGTAGTTCACTTAAACTTGAAGAACAAAAAATTGGCGAATTTTACTGTTTGGATGCTATGTATATATGTTTCGTAGATTATATAGAAGCAATATATACAATGATTTCAACCGTCTAACTGATCCATTCATTGTTCTACTTGTCGAAAGTTACAAATAATTTCCGATAAAGGATTAACCATTGGGGCTCATTGTTCACTTAAACTTGAAGAACAAAAAATTGGCGAATGGTACTGTTTGGATGCTTTGCATATATGTTTCTTAGACTATATAGAAGCAATATATACAAAGATTTCAACAGTCCTCCTGTTCCATTCATTGTTCTACTTGTCGAAAGTTACAAATAATTTCCGATAACGGATTAACCATTGGGGCTCATTGTTCACTTAAACTTGAAGAACAAAAAATTGGCGAATTGTACTGTTTGGATGCTTTGCATATATGTTTCTTAGACTATATAGAAGCAATATATACAAAGATTTCAAGCGTCTACCTGTTCCATTAATTGTTCTACTTGTCGAAAGTTACAAATAATTTCCTATAAAGGATTAACAATGGGGCTCATTGTTCACTTAAACTTGAAGAGCAAAAAATTGGCGAATTGTACTGTTTGGACGCTTTGCATATATGTTTCTTGGACTATATAGAACCAATATATACAATTATTTCAACCGTCTACGTGTTCCAATCATTGTTCTACTTGTCGAAAGTTACAAATAATTTCCTATTAATTATTAACAATGGGGCTCGTTGTTCACTTAAACTTGAAGAACAAAAAATTGGCGAATGGTACTGTTTGGATGCTTTGCATATATGTTTCTTAGACTATATAGATGCAATATATACAATGATTTCATACGGTCTAACTGTTCTATACATTGTTCTACTTGTAGAAAGTTACAAATAATTTCCGTTAAAGGATTAACAATGCGGCTCATAGTTCACTTAGCTTAAGAACAAAAAATTAGCGAATGGTACTGTTTGGATACTTTGCATAAAGGTTTCCTAGACTATATACAAGCAACATATACAAAGATTTCAACCGTCTACCTGTTCCATTCATTGTTCTACTTGTCGAAATTTACAAATAATTTCCTTTAAAGGATTAACAATGGGGCTCGTAGTTCACTTAAACTTGAAGAACAAAATATTGGCGAATTGAACTGTTTGGATGCTTTGCATATCTGTTTCTTAGACTATATAGAAGCAATATATACATTGATTTCCACCGTCTACCTGTTCCATTCATTGTTCTACTTGTCGAAAGTTACAAATAATTTCCGTTAAAGTATTAACAATAGGGCTCGTAGTTCACTTAAACTTGAAGATAAAAAAATTGGCGAATTGTACTGTTTGGTTGATTTGCATATATGTTTCTTAGACTATACAGAAGCAATATGTAAAATGATTTCAACCGTCTACCTGTTCCATTCATTGTTCTACTTGTCGAAAGTTACAAATAATTTCCGATAAAGGATTAACAATGGGGCACATGGTTCACTTAAACTTGAAGAACAAGGAATTGGCGAATGGTACTGTTTGGATGCTTTGCATATATGTTTCTTAGTCTATATAGATGCAATATATACAATGATTTCAACGGTCTAACTGTTCTATACATTGTTCTACTTGTAGAAAGTTACAAATAATTTCCGTTAAAGGATTAACAATGGGGCTCATAGTTCACTTAAACTTAAGAACAAAAAATTAGCGAATGGTACTGTTTGGATGCTTTGCATATATGTTTCTTAGACTATATGGAAGCAATATATACAATGATTTCAACAGTCTACCTGTTCCATTCATTGTTCTACTTGTCGAAATTTACAAATAATTTCCTTTAAAGTATTAACAATGGGGCTCGTAGTTCAATTAAACTTGAAGAACAAAAAATTGGCGAATGGTACTGTTTGGATGATTTGCATATATGTTTCTTAGACTATATAGAAGCAATATGTAAAATGATTTCAACCGTCTACCTGTTCCATTCATTGTTCTACTTGTCGAAATTTACAAATAATTTCCTTTAAAGGATTAAAAATGGGGCTCGTAGTTCACTTAATCATGAAGATGAAATAATTGGCGAATTGTACTGTTTGGATGCTTTGCATATATGTTTCTTAGACTATATAGAAGCAATATATACAAAGAATTCAACCGTCTACCTGTTCCATTCATTGTTCTACTTGTCGAAAGTTACAAATAATTTCCGATAAAGGATTAACCAATGGGGCTCGTTGTTCACTTAAACTTGAAGAACAAAAAATTGGCGAATGGTACTGTTTGGATGCTTTGCATATATGTTTCTTAGATTATATAGAAGCAATATATACAAAGATTTCCACCGTCTACCTTTTCCATTCATTGTTCTACTTGTCGAAAGTTACAAATAATTTCCGATAACGGATTAACCATTTGGGCTCATTGTTCACTTAAACTTGAAGAACAAAAAATTGGCGAATTGTACTGTTTGGATGCTTTGCATATATGTTTCTTAGACTACATAGAAGCAATATATACAAAGATTTCAACCGGCTACCTGTTCCATTCATTGTTCTACTTGTCGAAATTTACAAATAATTTCCGATAAAGGATTAACCATTGGGGCTCATTGTTCACTTAAACTTGAAGAACAAAAAATTGGCGAATTGTACTGTTTGGCTGCTTTGCATATATGTTTCTTAGACTATATAGAAGCAATATATACAAAGATTTCAACCGTCTACCTGTTCCATTCATTGTTCTACTTGTCGAAAGTTACAAATAATTTCCGATAAAGGATTAACCATTGGGGCTCATTGTTCACTTAAACTTGAAGAACAAAAAATTGGCGAATGGTACTGTTTGGATGCTTGGCGTACATGTTTCTTAGACTATATGGAAGCAATATATACAAAGATTTCAACCGTCTACGTGTTCCAATCATTGTTCTACTTGTCGAAATTTACAAATAATTTCCTTTAAAGGATTAACAATGGGGCTCGTAGTTCACTTAAACTTGAAGAACAAAAAATTGGCGAATGGTACTGTTTGGATGCTTTGCATATATGTTTCTTAGATTATATAGAAGCAATATATACAAAGATTTCAACCGTCTACCTGTTCCATTCATTGTTCTACTTGTCGAAATTTACAAATAATTTCCTTTACAGGATTAACAATGGGGCTCGTAGTTCACTTAAATTTGAAGAACAAAAAATTGGCGAATTGTACTGTTTGGATGCTTTGCATATATGTTTCTTAGATTATATAGAAGCAATATATACAAAGATTTCAACCGTCTACCTGTTCCATTCATTGTTCTACTTGTCGAAATTTACAAATAATTTCCTTTAAAGGATTAACAATGGGGCTCGTAGTTCACTTAAACTTGAAGAACAAAAAATTGGCGAATGGTACTGTTTGGATGCTTTGCATATATGTTTCTTAGATTATATAGAAGCAATATATACAAAGATTTCAACCGTCTACCTGTTCCATTCATTGTTCTACTTGTCGAAATTTACAAATAATTTCCTTTAAAGGATTAACAATGGGGCTCGTTGTTCACTTAAACTTGAAGAACAATAAATTGGCGTATTGTACTGTTTGGATGCTTTGCATATATGTTTCTTAGACTATATAGACGCAATATATACAAGGATTTCAACCGTCTACCTGTTCCATTCATTGTTCTACTTGTCGAAAGTTACAAATAATTACCGATAAAGGATTAACCATTGGGGCTCATTGTTCACGTAAACATGAAGATGAAATAATTGGCGAATTGTACTGTTTGGATGCTTTGCATATGTGTCTCTTAGATTATATAGAAGCAATATATACAATGATTTCAACCGTCTACGTGTTCCTATCATTGTTCTACTTGTAGAAAGTTACAATTAATTTCCGTTAAAGGATTAACAATGGGGCTCGTAGTTCACTTAAACTTGAAGAACAAAAAATTGGCGAATTGTACTGTTTGGATGCTTTGCATATTTGTTTCGTAGACTATATAGAAGCAATATATACAATGATTTCAACCGTCTACATGATCCATTCATTGTTCTACTTGTCGAAATTTACAAATAATTTCCTTTAAAGGATTAACAATGGGGCTCGTAGTTCACTTAAACATGAAGATGAAATAATTGGCGAATTGTACTGTTTGGATGCTTTGCATATGTGTCTCTTAGATTATATAGAAGCAATATATACAATGATTTCAACCGTCTACCTGTTCCATTCATTGTTCTACTTGTCGAAAGTTACAAATAATTTCCGTTAAAGTATTAACAATAGGGCTCGTAGTTCACTTAAACTTGAAGATAAAAAAATTGGCGAATTGTACTGTTTGGTTGATTTGCATATATGTTTCTTAGACTATATAGAAGCAATATGTAAAATGATTTCAACCGTCTACCTGTTCCATTCATTGTTCTACTTGTCGAAAGTTACAAATAATTTCCGATAAAGGATTAACAATGGGGCACATTGTTCACTTAAACTTGAAGAACAAGGAATTGGCGAATGGTACTGTTTGGATGCTTTGCATATATGTTTCTTAGTCTATATAGATGCAATATATACATTGATTTCAACCGTCTACCTGTTCCACTCATTGTTCTACTTGTCGCGAGTTACAAATAATTTCCGTTAAAGTATTAACAATGGGGCTCGTAGTTCACTTAAACTTGAAGAACAAAAAATTGGCGAATGGTACTGTTTGGATGCTATGCGTACATCTTTCTTAGACTATATGGAAGCAATATATACAAAGATTTCAACCGTCTACGTGTTCCAATCATTGTTCTACTTGTAGAAAGTTACAATTAATTTCCGTTAAAGGTTTAACAATGGGGCTCGTAGTTCACTTAAACTTGAAGAACAAAAAATTGGCGAATTGTACTGTTTGGTTGATTTGCATATATGTTTCTTAGACTATATAGAAGCAATATGTAAAATGATTTCAACCGTCTACCTGTTCCATTCATTGTTCTACTTGTCGAAAGTTACAAATAATTTCCTATAAAGGATTAACAATGGGGCTCATTGTTCACTTAAACTTGAAGAGCAAAAAATTGGCGAATTGTACTGTTTGGACGCTTTGCATATATGTTTCTTGGACTATATAGAACCAATATATACAATTATTTCAACCGTCTACGTGTTCCAATCATTGTTCTACTTGTCGAAAGTTACAAATAATTTCCTATTAATTATTAACAATGGGGCTCGTTGTTCACTTAAACTTGAAGAACAAAAAACTGGCGAATGGTACTGTTTGGGTGCTTTGCATATATGTTTCTTAGACTATATAGAAGCAATATATACATTGATTTCAACCGTCTACGTGTTCCAATCATTGTTCTACTTGTCGAAATTTACAAATAATTTCCTTTAATGGATTAACAATGGGGCTCGTTGTTCACTTAAACTTGAAGAACAATGAATTGGCGAATGGTACTGTTTGGATGCTTTGCATATATGTTTCTTAGACTATATAGATGCAATATATACAATGATTTCAACGGTCTAACTGTTCTATACATTGTTCTACTTGTAGAAAGTTACAAATAATTTCCGTTAAAGGATTAACAATGCGGCTCATAGTTCACTTAGCTTAAGAACAAAAAATTAGCGAATGGTACTGTTTGGATGCTTTGCATATAGGTTTCCTAGACTATATAGAAGCAACATATACAAAGATTTCAACCGTCTACCTGTTCCATTCATTGTTCTACTTGTCGAAATTTACAAATAATTTCCTTTAAAGGATTAACAATGGGGCTCGTAGTTCACTTAAACTTGAAGAACAAAATATTGGCGAATTGAACTGTTTGGATGCTTTGCATATCTGTTTCTTAGACTATATAGAAGCAATATATACATTGATTTCCACCGTCTACCTGTTCCATTCATTGTTCTACTTGTCGAAAGTTACAAATAATTTCCGTTAAAGTATTAACAATAGGGCTCGTAGTTCACTTAAACTTGAAGATAAAAAAATTGGCGAATTGTACTGTTTGGTTGATTTGCATATATGTTTCTTAGACTATATAGAAGCAATATGTAAAATGATTTCAACCGTCTACCTGTTCCATTCATTGTTCTACTTGTCGAAAGTTACAAATAATTTCCGATAAAGGATTAACAATGGGGCACATTGTTCACTTAAACTTGAAGAACAAGGAATTGGCGAATGGTACTGTTTGGATGCTTTGCATATATGTTTCTTAGTCTATATAGATGCAATATATACAATGATTTCAACGGTCTAACTGTTCTATACACTGTTCTACTTGTAGAAAGTTACAAATAATTTCCGTTAAAGGATTAACAATGGGGCTCATAGTTCACTTAAACTTAAGAACAAAGAATTAGCGAATGGTACTGTTTGGATGCTTTGCATATATGTTTCTTCGACTATATGGAAGCAATACATACAATGATTTCAACAGTCTACCTGTTCCATTCATTGTTCTACTTGTCGAAATTTACAAATAATTTCCTTTAAAGTATTAACAATGGGGCTCGTAGTTCAATTAAACTTGAAGAACAAAAAATTGGCGAATGGTACTGTTTGGATGATTTGCATATATGTTTCTTAGACTATATAGAAGCAATATGTAAAATGATTTCAACCGTCTACCTGTTCCATTCATTGTTCTACTTGTCGAAATTTACAAATAATTTCCTTTAAAGGATTAAAAATGGGGCTCGTAGTTCACTCAATCATGAAGATGAAATAATTGGCGAATTGTACTGTTTGGATGCTTTGCATTTATGTTTCTTAGACTATATAGAAGCAATATATACAAAGAATTCAACCGTCTACCTGTTCCATTCATTGTTCTACTTGTCGAAAGTTACAAATAATTTCCGATAAAGGATTAACCAATGGGGCTCGTTGTTCACTTAAACTTGAAGAACAAAAAATTGGCGAATGGTACTGTTTGGATGCTTTGCATATATGTATCTTATACTATATGGAAGCAATATATACAATGATTTCAACAGTCTACCTGTTCCATTCATTGTTCTACTTGTCGAAAGTTACAAATAATTTCCGATAAACGATTAACAATGGGGCTCATTGTTCACTTAAACTTGAAGGACAAAAAATTGGCGAATTGCACTGTTTGGATGCTTTGCATATATGTTTCGTAGATTATATAGAAGCAATATATACAATGATTTCAACCGTCTACCTGAACCATTCATTGTTCTACTTGCCGAAATTTACAAATAATTTCCTTTAAAGGATTAACAATGGGGCTCGTAGTTCACTTAAACTTGAAGAACAAAAAATTGGCGAATCGTACTGTTTGGATGCTTTGAATATATGTTTCTTATATTATATAGAAGCAATATATACAAATATTTCAACCGTCTACATGTTCCATTCATTGTTCTACTTGTCGATAATTACAAATAATTTCCGATAAAGGATTAACCGTTGGGGCTCATTGTTCACTTAAACTTGAAGACCAAAAAATTGGCAAATGGTACTGTTTGGATGCTTTGCGTACATGTTTCTTAGACTATATGGAAGCAATACATACAATGATTTCAACCGTCTACCTATTCCATTCATTGTTCTACTTGCCGAAATTTACAAATAATTTCCTTTAAAGGATTAACAATGGGGCTCGTCGTTCACTTAAACTTGAAGAACAAGAAATTCGCGAATTGTTCTGTTTGGATGCTTTGCATATATGTTTCTTAGACTATATAGAAGCAACATATACAATGATTTCAACCGTCTACCTGTTCCATTCATTGTTCTACTTGTCGAAAATTACAAATAATTTCCTTTAAAAGATTAACAATGGGGCTCGTAGTTCACTTAAACTTGAAGAACAATAAATTGGCGAATTGTACTGTTTGGATGCTTTGCATATATGTTTCTTAGACTATATAGACGCAATATATACAAGGATTTCAACCGTCTACCTGTTCCATTCATTGTTCTACTTGTCGAAAGTTACAAATAATTACCGATAAAGGATTAACCATTGGGGCTCATTGTTCACTTAAACTTGAAGAACAAAAAATTGGCGAATTGTACTGTTTGGATGCTTTGCATAGATGTGTTCTTAGACTATTTAGAAGCAATATATAGAAAGATTTCACCCGTCTGCCTGTACTATTCATTGTTCTACTTGTAGAAAGTTACAAATAATTTCTATTCCATGATTATCAATGGGGCTCGCTGTTCACTTAAACTTGAAGATCAAAAAATTGGCGATTGTTACTGTTTAGATGCTTTGCATATATGTTTCTTAGATTATATGGAAGCAATACATACAATGATTTCAACCGTCTACATATTCCATTCATTGTTCTACTTGTCGAAATTTACACATAATTTCCTTTAAAGGATTAACAATGGGGCTCTTTGTTAACTTAAACTTGAAGAACAATAAATTGGCGAATTGTACTGTTTGGATGCTTTGCATATATGTTTCTTAGACTATATAGAAGCAATATATACAATGATTTCAACCGTCTACATGATCCATTCATTGTTCTACTTGTCGAAATTTACAAATAATTTCCTTTAAAGGATTAACAATGGGGCTCGTAGTTCACTTAAACTTCAAGAACAAAAAATTGGCGAATGGTACTGTCTGGATGCTTTGCGTACATGTTTCTTAGACTATATGGAAGCAATATATACATAGATTTCAACCGTCTACCTGTTCTATTCATTGTTCTACTTGTCGAAATTTACAAGTAATTTCCTTTAAAGGATTAACAATGGGGCTCGTTGTACACATAAACTTGAAGAACAATGTATTGGCGAATTGTACTGTTTGGATGCTTTGCATATATGTTTCTTAGACTATATAGAAGCAATATATACAAAGATTTCAACCGTCAACTTGTTCCACTCATTGTTCTACTTGTCGAAAGTTAGAAATAATTTCCGATAAAGGATTAACCATTGGGGCTCATTGTTCACTTAAACTTGAAGAACAAATAATTGGCGAATTGTACTGTTTGGATGCTTCGCATATATGTTTCTTAGACTATATAGAAGCAATATATACAAAGATTTCAACCGTCTACCTGTTCCATTCATTGTTCTACTTGCCGAAATTTACAAATAATTTCCTTTAAAGGATTAACAACGGGGCTCGTAGTTCACTTAAACTTGAAGAACAAAAAATTGGCGAATTGTACTGTTTGGATGCTTTGCATATATGTTTCTTAGACTATTTAGAAGCAATATATACAAAGATTTCAACCGTCTACCTCTACTATTCATTGTTCTACTTGTAGAAAGTTACAAATAATTTCCATTTCATGTTTATCAATGGGGCTCGCTGTTCACTTAAACTTGAAGAACAAAAAATTGGCGGATGGTACTGTTTGGATGCTTTGAATATATGTTTCTTATATTATATAGAAGCAATATATACAAATATTTCAACCGTCTACCTGTTCCATTCATTGTTCTACTTGTTGAAAATTACAAATAATTTCCGATAAAGGATTAACAATTGGGGCTCATTGTTCACTTAAACTTGAAGACCAAAAAATTGGCAAATGGTACTGTTTGGATGCTTTGCATATATGTTTCTTAGATTATATAGAAGCAATATATACAAAGATTTCAACAGTCTACGTGTTCCAATCATTGTTCTACTTGTCGAAAGATACAAATAATTTCCGATAAAGGATTAACCATTGGGGCTCATTGTTCACTTAAACTTGAGGAACAAAAAATTGGCGAATTGTACTGTTTGGATGCTTTGCATATCTGTTTCTTAGACTATATAGAAGCAATATATACAAAGATTTCAACCGTCTACCTGTTCCATTCATTGTTCTACTTGTCGAAAGTTACAAATAATTTCCGATAAAGGATTAACAATGGGGCTCATTGTTCACTTAAACTTCAAGAACAAGAAATTGGCGAATTGTACTGTTTGGATGCTTTGCATATATGTTTCTTAGACTATATAGAAGCAATATATACAAAGATTTCAACCGTCTACCTGTTCCATTCATTGTTCTACTTGCCGAAATTTACAAATAATTTCCTTTAAAGGATTAACAACGGGGCTCGTAGTTCACTTAAACTTGAAGAACAAAAAATTGACGGATGGTACTGTTTGGATGCTTTGAATATATGTTTCTTATATTATATAGAAGCAATATATACAAATATTTCAACCGTCTACCTGTTCCATTCATTGTTCTACTTGCCGAAATTTACAAATAATTTCCTTTAAAGGATTAACAACGGGGCTCGTAGTTCACTTAAACTTGAAGAACAAAAAATTGGCGAATTGTACTGTTTGGATGCTTTGCATATATGTTTCTTAGACTATTTACAAGCAATATATACAAAGATTTCAACCGTCTACCTCTACTATTCATTGTTCTACTTGTAGAAAGTTACAAATAATTTCCATTTCATGTTTATCAATGGGGCTCGCTGTTCACTTAAACTTGAAGAACAAAAAATTGGCGGATGGTACTGTTTGGATGCTTTGAATATATGTTTCTTATATTATATAGAAGCAATATATACAAATATTTCAACCGTCTACCTGTTCCATTCATTGTTCTACTTGTTGAAAATTACAAATAATTTCCGATAAAGGATTAACAATTGGGGCTCATTGTTCACTTAAACTTGAAGACCAAAAAATTGGCAAATGGTACTGTTTGGATGCTTTGCATATATGTTTCTTAGATTATATAGAAGCAATATATACAAAGATTTCAACAGTCTACGTGTTCCAATCATTGTTCTACTTGTCGAAAGATACAAATAATTTCCGATAAAGGATTAACCATTGGGGCTCATTGTTCACTTAAACTTGAGGAACAAAAAATTGGCGAATTGTACTGTTTGGATGCTTTGCATATCTGTTTCTTAGACTATATAGAAGCAATATATACAAAGATTTCAACCGTCTACCTGTTCCATTCATTGTTCTACTTGTCGAAAGTTACAAATAATTTCCGATAAAGGATTAACAATGGGGCTCATTGTTCACTTAAACTTCAAGAACAAGAAATTGGCGAATTGTACTGTTTGGATGCTTTGCATATATGTTTCTTAGACTATATAGAAGCAATATATACAAAGATTTCAACCGTCTACCTGTTCCATTCATTGTTCTACTTGCCGAAATTTACAAATAATTTCCTTTAAAGGATTAACAACGGGGCTCGTAGTTCACTTAAACTTGAAGAACAAAAAATTGACGGATGGTACTGTTTGGATGCTTTGAATATATGTTTCTTATATTATATAGAAGCAATATATACAAATATTTCAACCGTCTACCTGTTCCATTCATTGTTCTACTTGTTGAAAATTACAAATAATTTCCGATAAAGGATTAATAATTGGGGCTCATTGTTCACTTAAACTTGAAGACCAAAAAATTGGCAAATGGTACTGTTTGGATGCTTTGCATATATGTTTCTTAGATTATATAGAAGCAATATATACAAATATTTCAACAGTCTACGTGTTCCAATCATTGTTCTACTTGTCGAAAGATACAAATAATTTCCGATAAAGGATTAACCATTGGGGCTCATTGTTCACTTAAACTTGAGGAACAAAAAATTGGCGAATTGTACTGTTTGGATGCTTTGCATATCTGTTTCTTAGATTATATAGAAGCAATATATACAAAGATTTCAACAGTCTACGTGTTCCAATCATTGTTCTACTTGTCGAAAGATACAAATAATTTCCGATAAAGGATTAACCATTGGGGCTCATTGTTCACTTAAACTTGAGGAACAAAAAATTGGCGAATTGTACTGTTTGGATGCTTTGCATATCTGTTTCTTAGACTATATAGAAGCAATATATACAAGGATTTCAATCGTCTACCTGTTCCATTCATTGTTCTACTTGTCGAAAGTTACAAATAATTACCGATAAAGGATTAACCATTGGGGCTCATTGTTCACTTAAACTTGAAGAACAAAAAATTGGCGAATTGTACTGTTTGGATGCTTTGCATATATGTTTCTTAGACTATATGGAAGCAATATATACAAAGATTTCAACCGTCTACCTGTTCCATTCATTGTTCTACTTGCCGAAATTTACAAATAATTTCCTTTAAAGGATTAACAACGGGGCTCGTAGTTCACTTAAACTTGAAGAACAAAAAATTGGCGGATGGTACTGTTTGGATGCTTTGAATATATGTTTCTTATATTATATAGAAGCAATATATACAAATATTTCAACCGTCTACCTGTTCCATTCATTGTTCTACTTGTTGAAAATTACAAATAATTTCCGATAAAGGATTAATAATTGGGGCTCATTGTTCACTTAAACTTGAAGACCAAAAAATTGGCAAATGGTACTGTTTGGATGCTTTGCATATATGTTTCTTAGATTATATAGAAGCAATATATACAAATATTTCAACAGTCTACGTGTTCCAATCATTGTTCTACTTGTCGAAAGATACAAATAATTTCCGATAAAGGATTAACCATTGGGGCTCATTGTTCACTTAAACTTGAGGAACAAAAAATTGGCGAATTGTACTGTTTGGATGCTTTGTATATCTGTTTCTTAGACTATATAGAAGCAATATATACAAAGATTTCAACCGTCTACCTGTTCCATTCATTGTTCTACTTGTCGAAAGTTACAAATAATTTCCGATAAAGGATTAACAATGGGGCTCATTGTTCACTTAAACTTGAAGAACAAAAAATTGGCGAATGGTACTGTTTGGATGCTTTGCATATATGTTTCTAAGACTATATAGACGCAATATATACAAGGATTTCAATCGTCTACCTGTTCCATTCATTGTTCTACTTGTCGAAAGTTACAAATAATTACCGATAAAGGATTAACCATTGGGGCTCATTGTTCACTTAAACTTGAAGAACAAAAAATTGGCGAATTGTACTGTTTGGATGCTTTGCATATATGTTTCTTAGACTATATGGAAGCAATATATACAAAGATTTCAACCGTCTACGTGTTCCAATCATTGTTCTACTTGTCGAAATTTACAAATAATTTCCTTTAAAGGATTAACAATGGGGCTCGTAGTTCACTTAAACATGAATATGAAATAATTGGCGAATTGTACTGTTTGGATTCTTTGCATATGTGTCTCTTAGATTATATAGAAGCAATATATACAATGATTTCAATCGTCTACCTGTTCCATTCATTGTTCTACTTGTCGAAAGTTACAAATAATTTCCGTTAAGGGATTAACAATGGGGATCGTAGTTTACTTAAACTTGAAGAACAAAAAATTGGCGAATTGTACTGTTTGGATGCTTTGCATATATGTTTCTTAGACTATATAGAAGCAATATATACAATGATTTCAACAGTCTACCTGTTCCATTCATTGTTCTACTTGTCGAAATTTACAAATAATTTCCTTTAAAGGATTAACAATGGGGCTCGTTGTTCACTTAAACTTGAAGAACAATAAATTGGCGAATTGTACTGTTTGGATGCTTTGCATATATGTTTCTTAGACTATATAGAAGCAATATATACAAAGAATTCAACCGTCTACCTGTTCCATTCAGTGTTCTACTTGTCGAAAGTTACAAATAATTTCCGATAAACGATTAACCATTGGGGCTCATTGTTCACTTACACTTGAAGAACAAAAAATTGGCAAATGGTACTGTTTGGATGCTTTGCATATATGTTTCTTAGACTATATAGGAGCAATATATACATTGATTTCAACCGTCTACCTGTTCCATTCATTGTTCTACTGGTCGAAAGTTACAAATAATTTCCGATAAAGGATTAACAATGGAGCTCATTGTTCACTTAAACTTGAAGGACAAAAAATTGGCGAATGGTACTGTTTGGATGCTTTGCATATATGTTTCTTAGACTATATGGAAGCAATATATAGAAAGATTTCAACCGTCTACGTGTTCCAATCATTGTTCTACTTGTAGAAAGTTAGAATTAATTTCCGTTAAAGGATTAACAATGGGGCTCGTAGTTCACTTAAACTTGAAGAACAAAAAATAGGCGAATTGTACTGTTTGGATGCTTTGCATATTTGTTTCGTAGACTATATAGAAGCAATATATACAAAGATTTCAACCGTCTACCTGTTCCAATCATTGTTCTACTTGTAGAAAGTTACAATTAATTTCCGTTAAAGGATTAACAATGGGGCTCGTAGTTCACTTAAACTTGAAGAACAAAAAATTGGCGAATTGTACTGTTTGGATGCTTTGCATATTTGTTTCGAAGATTATATAGAAGCAATATATACAATGATTTCAACCGTCTACCTGTTCCATTCATTGTTCTACTTGTCGAAATTTACAAATAATTTCCTTTAAAGGATTAGCAATGGGGCTCGTAGTTCACTTAAACTTGAAGAACAAAAAATTGGCGAATGGTACTGTTTTGATGCTTTGCATATATGTTTCTTAGACTATATAGGAGCAATATATACATTGATTTCAACCGTCTGCCTGTTCCATTCATTGTTCTACTTGTCGAAAGTTACAAATAATTTCCGTTAAGGGATTAACAATGGGGCTCGTAGTTCACTTAAACTTGAAGAACAAAAAATTGGCGAATGGTACTGTTTGGATGCTTTGCATATATGTTTCTTATACTATATAGAAGCAATATATACAAAGATTTCAACCGTCTACCTGTTCCATTCATTGTTCTACTAGTCGAATGTTACAAATAATTTCCGATAACGGATTAACCATTGGGGCTCATTGTTCACTTAAACTTGAAGAACAAAAAATTGGCGAATTGTACTGTTTGGATGCTTTGCATATATGTTTCTTAGACTATATAGAAGCAATATATACAAAGATTTCAACCGTCTACCTTTTCCATTCATTGTTCTACTTGTCGAAAGTTACAAATAATTTCCGATAACGGATTAACCATTTGGGCTCATTGTTCACTTAAACTTGAAGAACAAAAAATTGGCGAATTGTACTGTTTGGATGCTTTGCATATATGTTTCTTAGACTACATAGAAGCAATATATACAAAGATTTCAACCAGCTACCTGTTCCATTCATTGTTCTACTTGTCGAAATTTACAAATAATTTCCGATAAAGGATTAACAATGGGGCTCATTGTTCACTTAAACTTGAAGGACAAAAAATTAGCGAATGGTACTGTTTGGATGCTTTGCATATATGTTTCTTAGACTATATGGAAGCAATATATACAAAGATTTCAACCGTCTACGTGTTCCAATCATTGTTCTACTTGTAGAAAGTTACAATTAATTTCCGTTAAAGGATTAACAATGGGGCTCGTAGTTCACTTAAACTTGAAGAACAAAAAATTGGCGAATTGTACTGTTTGGATGCTTTGCATATTTGTTTCGAAGATTATATAGAAGCAATATATACAATGATTTCAACCGTCTACCTGTTCCATTCATTGTTCTACTTGTCGAAATTTACAAATAATTTCCTTTAAAGGATTAGCAATGGGGCTCGTAGTTCACTTAAACTTGAAGAACAAAAAATTGGCGAATGGTACTGTTTTGATGCTTTGCATATATGTTTCTTAGACTATATAGGAGCAATATATACATTGATTTCAACCGTCTGCCTGTTCCATTCATTGTTCTACTTGTCGAAAGTTACAAATAATTTCCGTTAAGGGATTAACAATGGGGCTCGTAGTTCACTTAAACTTGAAGAACAAAAAATTGGCGAATGGTACTGTTTGGATGCTTTGCATATATGTTTCTTATACTATATAGAAGCAATATATACAAAGATTTCAACCGTCTACCTGTTCCATTCATTGTTCTACTAGTCGAATGTTACAAATAATTTCCGATAACGGATTAACCATTGGGGCTCATTGTTCACTTAAACTTGAAGA
Source organism: Cerceris ruficornis (assembly GCA_963989415.1). Taxonomy (NCBI): domain Eukaryota; kingdom Metazoa; phylum Arthropoda; class Insecta; order Hymenoptera; family Crabronidae; genus Cerceris; species Cerceris ruficornis. Next base: position 363,961 of record CAXDIW010000209.1, read on the forward strand.
ACAAAAAATTGGCGAATTGTACTGTTTGGATGCTTTGCATATATGTTTCTTAGACTATATAGAAGCAATATATACAAAGATTTCAACCGTCTACCTTTTCCATTCATTGTTCTACTTGTCGAAAGTTACAAATAATTTCCGATAACGGATTAACCATTTGGGCTCATTGTTCACTTAAACTTGAAGAACAAAAAATTGGCGAATTGTACTGTTTGGATGCTTTGCATATATGTTTCTTAGACTACATAGAAGCAATATATACAAAGATTTCAACCGGCTACCTGTTCCATTCATTGTTCTACTTGTCGAAATTTACAAATAATTTCGGATAAAGGATTAACCATTGGGGCTCATTGTTCACTTAAACTTGAAGAACAAAAAATTGGCGAATTGTACTGTTTGGTTGATTTGCATATATGTTTCTTAGACTATATAGAAGCAATATGTAAAATGATTTCAACCGTCTACCTGTTCCATTCATTGTTCTACTTGTCGAAAGTTACAAATAATTTCCTATAAAGGATTAACAATGGGGCTCATTGTTCACTTAAACTTGAAGAGCAAAAAATTGGCGAATTGTACTGTTTGGACGCTTTGCATATATGTTTCTTGGACTATATAGAACCAATATATACAATTATTTCAACCGTCTACGTGTTCCAATCATTGTTCTACTTGTCGAAAGTTACAAATAATTTCCTATTAATTATTAACAATGGGGCTCGTTGTTCACTTAAACTTGAAGAACAAAAAACTGGCGAATGGTACTGTTTGGGTGCTTTGCATATATGTTTCTTAGACTATATAGGAGCAATATATACATTGATTTCAACCGTCTGCCTGTTCCATTCATTGTTCTACTTGTCGAAATTTACAAATAATTTCCTTTAAAGGATTAGCAATGGGGCTCGTAGTTCACTTAAACTTGAAGAACAAAAAATTGGCGAATGGTACTGTTTTGATGCTTTGCATATATGTTTCTTAGACTATATAGGAGCAATATATACATTGATTTCAACCGTCTGCCTGTTCCATTCATTGTTCTACTTGTCGAAAGTTACAAATAATTTCCGTTAAGGGATTAACAATGGGGCTCGTAGTTCACTTAAACTTGAAGAACAAAAAATTGGCGAATGGTACTGTTTGGATGCTTTGCATATATGTTTCTTATACTATATAGAAGCAATATGTAAAATGATTTCAACCGTCTACCTGTTCCATTCATTGTTCTACTTGTCGAAAGTTACAAATAATTTCCGATAAAGGATTAACAATGGGGCACATTGTTCACTTAAACTTGAAGAACAAGGAATTGGCGAATGGTACTGTTTGGATGCTTTGCATATATGTTTCTTAGTCTATATAGATGCAATATATACATTGATTTCAACCGTCTACCTGTTCCACTCATTGTTCTACTTGTCGCGAGTTACAAATAATTTCCGTTAAAGTATTAACAATGGGGCTCGTAGTTCACTTAAACTTGAAGAACAAAAAATTGGCGAATGGTACTGTTTGGATGCTATGCGTACATCTTTCTTAGACTATATGGAAGCAATATATACAAAGATTTCAACCGTCTACGTGTTCCAATCATTGTTCTACTTGTAGAAAGTTACAATTAATTTCCGTTAAAGGTTTAACAATGGGGCTCGTAGTTCACTTAAACTTGAAGAACAAAAAATTGGCGAATTGTACTGTTTGGTTGATTTGCATATATGTTTCTTAGACTATATAGAAGCAATATGTAAAATGATTTCAACCGTCTACCTGTTCCATTCATTGTTCTACTTGTCGAAAGTTACAAATAATTTCCTATAAAGGATTAACAATGGGGCTCATTGTTCACTTAAACTTGAAGAGCAAAAAATTGGCGAATTGTACTGTTTGGACGCTTTGCATATATGTTTCTTGGACTATATAGAACCAATATATACAATTATTTCAACCGTCTACGTGTTCCAATCATTGTTCTACTTGTCGAAAGTTACAAATAATTTCCTATTAATTATTAACAATGGGGCTCGTTGTTCACTTAAACTTGAAGAACAAAAAACTGGCGAATGGTACTGTTTGGGTGCTTTGCATATATGTTTCTTAGACTATATAGAAGCAATATATACATTGATTTCAACCGTCTACGTGTTCCAATCATTGTTCTACTTGTCGAAATTTACAAATAATTTCCTTTAATGGATTAACAATGGGGCTCGTTGTTCACTTAAACTTGAAGAACAATGAATTGGCGAATGGTACTGTTTGGATGCTTTGCATATATGTTTCTTAGACTATATAGATGCAATATATACAATGATTTCAACGGTCTAACTGTTCTATACATTGTTCTACTTGTAGAAAGTTACAAATAATTTCCGTTAAAGGATTAACAATGCGGCTCATAGTTCACTTAGCTTAAGAACAAAAAATTAGCGAATGGTACTGTTTGGATGCTTTGCATATAGGTTTCCTAGACTATATAGAAGCAACATATACAAAGATTTCAACCGTCTACCTGTTCCATTCATTGTTCTACTTGTCGAAATTTACAAATAATTTCCTTTAAAGGATTAACAATGGGGCTCGTAGTTCACTTAAACTTGAAGAACAAAATATTGGCGAATTGAACTGTTTGGATGCTTTGCATATCTGTTTCTTAGACTATATAGAAGCAATATATACATTGATTTCCACCGTCTACCTGTTCCATTCATTGTTCTACTTGTCGAAAGTTACAAATAATTTCCGTTAAAGTATTAACAATAGGGCTCGTAGTTCACTTAAACTTGAAGATAAAAAAATTGGCGAATTGTACTGTTTGGTTGATTTGCATATATGTTTCTTAGACTATATAGAAGCAATATGTAAAATGATTTCAACCGTCTACCTGTTCCATTCATTGTTCTACTTGTCGAAAGTTACAAATAATTTCCGATAAAGGATTAACAATGGGGCACATTGTTCACTTAAACTTGAAGAACAAGGAATTGGCGAATGGTACTGTTTGGATGCTTTGCATATATGTTTCTTAGTCTATATAGATGCAATATATACAATGATTTCAACGGTCTAACTGTTCTATACACTGTTCTACTTGTAGAAAGTTACAAATAATTTCCGTTAAAGGATTAACAATGGGGCTCATAGTTCACTTAAACTTAAGAACAAAGAATTAGCGAATGGTACTGTTTGGATGCTTTGCATATATGTTTCTTCGACTATATGGAAGCAATACATACAATGATTTCAACAGTCTACCTGTTCCATTCATTGTTCTACTTGTCGAAATTTACAAATAATTTCCTTTAAAGTATTAACAATGGGGCTCGTAGTTCAATTAAACTTGAAGAACAAAAAATTGGCGAATGGTACTGTTTGGATGATTTGCATATATGTTTCTTAGACTATATAGAAGCAATATGTAAAATGATTTCAACCGTCTACCTGTTCCATTCATTGTTCTACTTGTCGAAATTTACAAATAATTTCCTTTAAAGGATTAAAAATGGGGCTCGTAGTTCACTCAATCATGAAGATGAAATAATTGGCGAATTGTACTGTTTGGATGCTTTGCATTTATGTTTCTTAGACTATATAGAAGCAATATATACAAAGAATTCAACCGTCTACCTGTTCCATTCATTGTTCTACTTGTCGAAAGTTACAAATAATTTCCGATAAAGGATTAACCAATGGGGCTCGTTGTTCACTTAAACTTGAAGAACAAAAAATTGGCGAATGGTACTGTTTGGATGCTTTGCATATATGTATCTTATACTATATGGAAGCAATATATACAATGATTTCAACAGTCTACCTGTTCCATTCATTGTTCTACTTGTCGAAAGTTACAAATAATTTCCGATAAACGATTAACAATGGGGCTCATTGTTCACTTAAACTTGAAGGACAAAAAATTGGCGAATTGCACTGTTTGGATGCTTTGCATATATGTTTCGTAGATTATATAGAAGCAATATATACAATGATTTCAACCGTCTACCTGAACCATTCATTGTTCTACTTGCCGAAATTTACAAATAATTTCCTTTAAAGGATTAACAATGGGGCTCGTAGTTCACTTAAACTTGAAGAACAAAAAATTGGCGAATCGTACTGTTTGGATGCTTTGAATATATGTTTCTTATATTATATAGAAGCAATATATACAAATATTTCAACCGTCTACATGTTCCATTCATTGTTCTACTTGTCGATAATTACAAATAATTTCCGATAAAGGATTAACCGTTGGGGCTCATTGTTCACTTAAACTTGAAGACCAAAAAATTGGCAAATGGTACTGTTTGGATGCTTTGCGTACATGTTTCTTAGACTATATGGAAGCAATACATACAATGATTTCAACCGTCTACCTATTCCATTCATTGTTCTACTTGCCGAAATTTACAAATAATTTCCTTTAAAGGATTAACAATGGGGCTCGTCGTTCACTTAAACTTGAAGAACAAGAAATTCGCGAATTGTTCTGTTTGGATGCTTTGCATATATGTTTCTTAGACTATATAGAAGCAACATATACAATGATTTCAACCGTCTACCTGTTCCATTCATTGTTCTACTTGTCGAAAATTACAAATAATTTCCTTTAAAAGATTAACAATGGGGCTCGTAGTTCACTTAAACTTGAAGAACAATAAATTGGCGAATTGTACTGTTTGGATGCTTTGCATATATGTTTCTTAGACTATATAGACGCAATATATACAAGGATTTCAACCGTCTACCTGTTCCATTCATTGTTCTACTTGTCGAAAGTTACAAATAATTACCGATAAAGGATTAACCATTGGGGCTCATTGTTCACTTAAACTTGAAGAACAAAAAATTGGCGAATTGTACTGTTTGGATGCTTTGCATAGATGTGTTCTTAGACTATTTAGAAGCAATATATAGAAAGATTTCACCCGTCTGCCTGTACTATTCATTGTTCTACTTGTAGAAAGTTACAAATAATTTCTATTCCATGATTATCAATGGGGCTCGCTGTTCACTTAAACTTGAAGATCAAAAAATTGGCGATTGTTACTGTTTAGATGCTTTGCATATATGTTTCTTAGATTATATGGAAGCAATACATACAATGATTTCAACCGTCTACATATTCCATTCATTGTTCTACTTGTCGAAATTTACACATAATTTCCTTTAAAGGATTAACAATGGGGCTCTTTGTTAACTTAAACTTGAAGAACAATAAATTGGCGAATTGTACTGTTTGGATGCTTTCTATATATGTTTCTTAGACTATATAGAAGCAATATATACAATGATTTCAACCGTCTACATGATCCATTCATTGTTCTACTTGTCGAAATTTACAAATAATTTCCTTTAAAGGATTAACAATGGGGCTCGTAGTTCACTTAAACTTCAAGAACAAAAAATTGGCGAATGGTACTGTCTGGATGCTTTGCGTACATGTTTCTTAGACTATATGGAAGCAATATATACATAGATTTCAACCGTCTACCTGTTCTATTCATTGTTCTACTTGTCGAAATTTACAAGTAATTTCCTTTAAAGGATTAACAATGGGGCTCGTTGTACACATAAACTTGAAGAACAATGTATTGGCGAATTGTACTGTTTGGATGCTTTGCATATATGTTTCTTAGACTATATAGAAGCAATATATACAAAGATTTCAACCGTCAACTTGTTCCACTCATTGTTCTACTTGTCGAAAGTTAGAAATAATTTCCGATAAAGGATTAACCATTGGGGCTCATTGTTCACTTAAACTTGAAGAACAAATAATTGGCGAATTGTACTGTTTGGATGCTTCGCATATATGTTTCTTAGACTATATAGAAGCAATATATACAAAGATTTCAACCGTCTACCTGTTCCATTCATTGTTCTACTTGCCGAAATTTACAAATAATTTCCTTTAAAGGATTAACAACGGGGCTCGTAGTTCACTTAAACTTGAAGAACAAAAAATTGGCGAATTGTACTGTTTGGATGCTTTGCATATATGTTTCTTAGACTATTTAGAAGCAATATATACAAAGATTTCAACCGTCTACCTCTACTATTCATTGTTCTACTTGTAGAAAGTTACAAATAATTTCCATTTCATGTTTATCAATGGGGCTCGCTGTTCACTTAAACTTGAAGAACAAAAAATTGGCGGATGGTACTGTTTGGATGCTTTGAATATATGTTTCTTATATTATATAGAAGCAATATATACAAATATTTCAACCGTCTACCTGTTCCATTCATTGTTCTACTTGTTGAAAATTACAAATAATTTCCGATAAAGGATTAACAATTGGGGCTCATTGTTCACTTAAACTTGAAGACCAAAAAATTGGCAAATGGTACTGTTTGGATGCTTTGCATATATGTTTCTTAGATTATATAGAAGCAATATATACAAAGATTTCAACAGTCTACGTGTTCCAATCATTGTTCTACTTGTCGAAAGATACAAATAATTTCCGATAAAGGATTAACCATTGGGGCTCATTGTTCACTTAAACTTGAGGAACAAAAAATTGGCGAATTGTACTGTTTGGATGCTTTGCATATCTGTTTCTTAGACTATATAGAAGCAATATATACAAAGATTTCAACCGTCTACCTGTTCCATTCATTGTTCTACTTGCCGAAATTTACAAATAATTTCCTTTAAAGGATTAACAACGGGGCTCGTAGTTCACTTAAACTTGAAGAACAAAAAATTGACGGATGGTACTGTTTGGATGCTTTGAATATATGTTTCTTATATTATATAGAAGCAATATATACAAATATTTCAACCGTCTACCTGTTCCATTCATTGTTCTACTTGCCGAAATTTACAAATAATTTCCTTTAAAGGATTAACAACGGGGCTCGTAGTTCACTTAAACTTGAAGAACAAAAAATTGGCGAATTGTACTGTTTGGATGCTTTGCATATATGTTTCTTAGACTATTTACAAGCAATATATACAAAGATTTCAACCGTCTACCTCTACTATTCATTGTTCTACTTGTAGAAAGTTACAAATAATTTCCATTTCATGTTTATCAATGGGGCTCGCTGTTCACTTAAACTTGAAGAACAAAAAATTGGCGGATGGTACTGTTTGGATGCTTTGAATATATGTTTCTTATATTATATAGAAGCAATATATACAAATATTTCAACCGTCTACCTGTTCCATTCATTGTTCTACTTGTTGAAAATTACAAATAATTTCCGATAAAGGATTAACAATTGGGGCTCATTGTTCACTTAAACTTGAAGACCAAAAAATTGGCAAATGGTACTGTTTGGATGCTTTGCATATATGTTTCTTAGATTATATAGAAGCAATATATACAAAGATTTCAACAGTCTACGTGTTCCAATCATTGTTCTACTTGTCGAAAGATACAAATAATTTCCGATAAAGGATTAACCATTGGGGCTCATTGTTCACTTAAACTTGAGGAACAAAAAATTGGCGAATTGTACTGTTTGGATGCTTTGCATATCTGTTTCTTAGACTATATAGAAGCAATATATACAAAGATTTCAACCGTCTACCTGTTCCATTCATTGTTCTACTTGTCGAAAGTTACAAATAATTTCCGATAAAGGATTAACAATGGGGCTCATTGTTCACTTAAACTTCAAGAACAAGAAATTGGCGAATTGTACTGTTTGGATGCTTTGCATATATGTTTCTTAGACTATATAGAAGCAATATATACAAAGATTTCAACCGTCTACCTGTTCCATTCATTGTTCTACTTGCCGAAATTTACAAATAATTTCCTTTAAAGGATTAACAACGGGGCTCGTAGTTCACTTAAACTTGAAGAACAAAAAATTGACGGATGGTACTGTTTGGATGCTTTGAATATATGTTTCTTATATTATATAGAAGCAATATATACAAATATTTCAACCGTCTACCTGTTCCATTCATTGTTCTACTTGTTGAAAATTACAAATAATTTCCGATAAAGGATTAATAATTGGGGCTCATTGTTCACTTAAACTTGAAGACCAAAAAATTGGCAAATGGTACTGTTTGGATGCTTTGCATATATGTTTCTTAGATTATATAGAAGCAATATATACAAATATTTCAACAGTCTACGTGTTCCAATCATTGTTCTACTTGTCGAAAGATACAAATAATTTCCGATAAAGGATTAACCATTGGGGCTCATTGTTCACTTAAACTTGAGGAACAAAAAATTGGCGAATTGTACTGTTTGGATGCTTTGCATATCTGTTTCTTAGATTATATAGAAGCAATATATACAAAGATTTCAACAGTCTACGTGTTCCAATCATTGTTCTACTTGTCGAAAGATACAAATAATTTCCGATAAAGGATTAACCATTGGGGCTCATTGTTCACTTAAACTTGAGGAACAAAAAATTGGCGAATTGTACTGTTTGGATGCTTTGCATATCTGTTTCTTAGACTATATAGAAGCAATATATACAAGGATTTCAATCGTCTACCTGTTCCATTCATTGTTCTACTTGTCGAAAGTTACAAATAATTACCGATAAAGGATTAACCATTGGGGCTCATTGTTCACTTAAACTTGAAGAACAAAAAATTGGCGAATTGTACTGTTTGGATGCTTTGCATATATGTTTCTTAGACTATATGGAAGCAATATATACAAAGATTTCAACCGTCTACCTGTTCCATTCATTGTTCTACTTGCCGAAATTTACAAATAATTTCCTTTAAAGGATTAACAACGGGGCTCGTAGTTCACTTAAACTTGAAGAACAAAAAATTGGCGGATGGTACTGTTTGGATGCTTTGAATATATGTTTCTTATATTATATAGAAGCAATATATACAAATATTTCAACCGTCTACCTGTTCCATTCATTGTTCTACTTGTTGAAAATTACAAATAATTTCCGATAAAGGATTAATAATTGGGGCTCATTGTTCACTTAAACTTGAAGACCAAAAAATTGGCAAATGGTACTGTTTGGATGCTTTGCATATATGTTTCTTAGATTATATAGAAGCAATATATACAAATATTTCAACAGTCTACGTGTTCCAATCATTGTTCTACTTGTCGAAAGATACAAATAATTTCCGATAAAGGATTAACCATTGGGGCTCATTGTTCACTTAAACTTGAGGAACAAAAAATTGGCGAATTGTACTGTTTGGATGCTTTGCATATCTGTTTCTTAGACTATATAGAAGCAATATATACAAAGATTTCAACCGTCTACCTGTTCCATTCATTGTTCTACTTGTCGAAAGTTACAAATAATTTCCGATAAAGGATTAACAATGGGGCTCATTGTTCACTTAAACTTGAAGAACAAAAAATTGGCGAATGGTACTGTTTGGATGCTTTGCATATATGTTTCTAAGACTATATAGACGCAATATATACAAGGATTTCAATCGTCTACCTGTTCCATTCATTGTTCTACTTGTCGAAAGTTACAAATAATTACCGATAAAGGATTAACCATTGGGGCTCATTGTTCACTTAAACTTGAAGAACAAAAAATTGGCGAATTGTACTGTTTGGATGCTTTGCATATATGTTTCTTAGACTATATGGAAGCAATATATACAAAGATTTCAACCGTCTACGTGTTCCAATCATTGTTCTACTTGTCGAAATTTACAAATAATTTCCTTTAAAGGATTAACAATGGGGCTCGTAGTTCACTTAAACATGAATATGAAATAATTGGCGAATTGTACTGTTTGGATTCTTTGCATATGTGTCTCTTAGATTATATAGAAGCAATATATACAATGATTTCAATCGTCTACCTGTTCCATTCATTGTTCTACTTGTCGAAAGTTACAAATAATTTCCGTTAAGGGATTAACAATGGGGATCGTAGTTTACTTAAACTTGAAGAACAAAAAATTGGCGAATTGTACTGTTTGGATGCTTTGCATATATGTTTCTTAGACTATATAGAAGCAATATATACAATGATTTCAACAGTCTACCTGTTCCATTCATTGTTCTACTTGTCGAAATTTACAAATAATTTCCTTTAAAGGATTAACAATGGGGCTCGTTGTTCACTTAAACTTGAAGAACAATAAATTGGCGAATTGTACTGTTTGGATGCTTTGCATATATGTTTCTTAGACTATATAGAAGCAATATATACAAAGAATTCAACCGTCTACCTGTTCCATTCAGTGTTCTACTTGTCGAAAGTTACAAATAATTTCCGATAAACGATTAACCATTGGGGCTCATTGTTCACTTACACTTGAAGAACAAAAAATTGGCAAATGGTACTGTTTGGATGCTTTGCATATATGTTTCTTAGACTATATAGGAGCAATATATACATTGATTTCAACCGTCTACCTGTTCCATTCATTGTTCTACTGGTCGAAAGTTACAAATAATTTCCGATAAAGGATTAACAATGGAGCTCATTGTTCACTTAAACTTGAAGGACAAAAAATTGGCGAATGGTACTGTTTGGATGCTTTGCATATATGTTTCTTAGACTATATGGAAGCAATATATAGAAAGATTTCAACCGTCTACGTGTTCCAATCATTGTTCTACTTGTAGAAAGTTAGAATTAATTTCCGTTAAAGGATTAACAATGGGGCTCGTAGTTCACTTAAACTTGAAGAACAAAAAATAGGCGAATTGTACTGTTTGGATGCTTTGCATATTTGTTTCGTAGACTATATAGAAGCAATATATACAAAGATTTCAACCGTCTACCTGTTCCATTCATTGTTCTACTTGTCGAAAGTTACAAATAATTTCCGATAAAGGATTAACAATGGGGCTCATTGTTCACTTAAACTTGAAGGACAAAAAATTAGCGAATGGTACTGTTTGGATGCTTTGCATATATGTTTCTTAGACTATATGGAAGCAATATATACAAAGATTTCAACCGTCTACGTGTTCCAATCATTGTTCTACTTGTAGAAAGTTACAATTAATTTCCGTTAAAGGATTAACAATGGGGCTCGTAGTTCACTTAAACTTGAAGAACAAAAAATTGGCGAATTGTACTGTTTGGATGCTTTGCATATTTGTTTCGAAGATTATATAGAAGCAATATATACAATGATTTCAACCGTCTACCTGTTCCATTCATTGTTCTACTTGTCGAAATTTACAAATAATTTCCTTTAAAGGATTAGCAATGGGGCCCGTAGTTCACTTAAACTTGAAGAACAAAAAATTGGCGAATGGTACTGTTTTGATGCTTTGCATATATGTTTCTTAGACTATATAGGAGCAATATATACATTGATTTCAACCGTCTGCCTGTTCCATTCATTGTTCTACTTGTCGAAAGTTACAAATAATTTCCGTTAAGGGATTAACAATGGGGCTCGTAGTTCACTTAAACTTGAAGAACAAAAAATTGGCGAATGGTACTGTTTGGATGCTTTGCATATATGTTTCTTATACTATATAGAAGCAATATATACAAAGATTTCAACCGTCTACCTGTTCCATTCATTGTTCTACTAGTCGAATGTTACAAATAATTTCCGATAACGGATTAACCATTGGGGCTCATTGTTCACTTAAACTTGAAGAACAAAAAATTGGCGAATTGTACTGTTTGGATGCTTTGCATATATGTTTCTTAGACTATATAGAAGCAATATATACAAAGATTTCAACCGTCTACCTTTTCCATTCATTGTTCTACTTGTCGAAAGTTACAAATAATTTCCGATAACGGATTAACCATTTGGGCTCATTGTTCACTTAAACTTGAAGAACAAAAAATTGGCGAATTGTACTGTTTGGATGCTTTGCATATATGTTTCTTAGACTACATAGAAGCAATATATACAAAGATTTCAACCAGCTACCTGTTCCATTCATTGTTCTACTTGTCGAAATTTACAAATAATTTCCGATAAAGGATTAACAATGGGGCTCATTGTTCACTTAAACTTGAAGGACAAAAAATTAGCGAATGGTACTGTTTGGATGCTTTGCATATATGTTTCTTAGACTATATGGAAGCAATATATACAAAGATTTCAACCGTCTACGTGTTCCAATCATTGTTCTACTTGTAGAAAGTTACAATTAATTTCCGTTAAAGGATTAACAATGGGGCTCGTAGTTCACTTAAACTTGAAGAACAAAAAATTGGCGAATTGTACTGTTTGGATGCTTTGCATATTTGTTTCGAAGATTATATAGAAGCAATATATACAATGATTTCAACCGTCTACCTGTTCCATTCATTGTTCTACTTGTCGAAATTTACAAATAATTTCCTTTAAAGGATTAGCAATGGGGCTCGTAGTTCACTTAAACTTGAAGAACAAAAAATTGGCGAATGGTACTGTTTTGATGCTTTGCATATATGTTTCTTAGACTATATAGGAGCAATATATACATTGATTTCAACCGTCTGCCTGTTCCATTCATTGTTCTACTTGTCGAAAGTTACAAATAATTTCCGTTAAGGGATTAACAATGGGGCTCGTAGTTCACTTAAACTTGAAGAACAAAAAATTGGCGAATGGTACTGTTTGGATGCTTTGCATATATGTTTCTTATACTATATAGAAGCAATATATACAAAGATTTCAACCGTCTACCTGTTCCATTCATTGTTCTACTAGTCGAATGTTACAAATAATTTCCGATAACGGATTAACCATTGGGGCTCATTGTTCACTTAAACTTGAAGAACAAAAAATTGGCGAATTGTACTGTTTGGATGCTTTGCATATATGTTTCTTAGACTATATAGAAGCAATATATACAAAGATTTCAACCGTCTACCTTTTCCATTCATTGTTCTACTTGTCGAAAGTTACAAATAATTTCCGATAACGGATTAACCATTTGGGCTCATTGTTCACTTAAACTTGAAGAACAAAAAATTGGCGAATTGTACTGTTTGGATGCTTTGCATATATGTTTCTTAGACTACATAGAAGCAATATATACAAAGATTTCAACCGGCTACCTGTTCCATTCATTGTTCTACTTGTCGAAATTTACAAATAATTTCGGATAAAGGATTAACCATTGGGGCTCATTGTTCACTTAAACTTGAAGAACAAAAAATTGGCGAATGGTACTGTTTGGATGCTTTGCATATATGTTTCTTGGACTATATGGAAGCAATATATACAAAGATTTCAACCGTCTACGTGTTCCAATCATTGTTCTACTTGTAGCAAGTTACAATTAATTTCCGTTAAAGGATTAACAATGGGGCTCGTAGTTCACTTAAACTTGAAGAACAAAAAATTGGCGAATGGTACTGTCTGGATGCTTTGCGTACATGTTTCTTAGACTATATGGAAGCAATATATACATAGATTTCAACCGTCTACCTGTTCTATTCATTGTTCTACTTGTCGAAATTTACAAGTAATTTCCTTTAAAGGATTAACAATGGGGCTCGTTGTACACATAAACTTGAAGAACAATGTATTGGCGAATTGTACTGTTTGGATGCTTTGCATATATGTTTCTTAGACTATATAGAAGCAATATATACAAAGATTTCAACCGTCAACTTGTTCCACTCATTGTTCTACTTGTCGAAAGTTAGAAATAATTTCCGATAAAGGATTAACCATTGGGGCTCATTGTTCACTTAAACTTGAAGAACAAATAATTGGCGAATTGTACTGTTTGGATGCTTCGCATATATGTTTCTTAGACTATATAGAAGCAATATATACAAAGATTTCAACCGTCTACCTGTTCCATTCATTGTTCTACTTGCCGAAATTTACAAATAATTTCCTTTAAAGGATTAACAACGGGGCTCGTAGTTCACTTAAACTTGAAGAACAAAAAATTGGCGAATTGTACTGTTTGGATGCTTTGCATATATGTTTCTTAGACTATTTAGAAGCAATATATACAAAGATTTCAACCGTCTACCTCTACTATTCATTGTTCTACTTGTAGAAAGTTACAAATAATTTCCATTTCATGTTTATCAATGGGGCTCGCTGTTCACTTAAACTTGAAGAACAAAAAATTGGCGGATGGTACTGTTTGGATGCTTTGAATATATGTTTCTTATATTATATAGAAGCAATATATACAAATATTTCAACCGTCTACCTGTTCCATTCATTGTTCTACTTGTTGAAAATTACAAATAATTTCCGATAAAGGATTAACAATTGGGGCTCATTGTTCACTTAAACTTGAAGACCAAAAAATTGGCAAATGGTACTGTTTGGATGCTTTGCATATATGTTTCTTAGATTATATAGAAGCAATATATACAAAGATTTCAACAGTCTACGTGTTCCAATCATTGTTCTACTTGTCGAAAGATACAAATAATTTCCGATAAAGGATTAACCATTGGGGCTCATTGTTCACTTAAACTTGAGGAACAAAAAATTGGCGAATTGTACTGTTTGGATGCTTTGCATATCAGTTTCTTAGACTATATAGAAGCAATATATACAAAGATTTCAACCGTCTACCTGTTCCATTCATTGTTCTACTTGTCGAAAGTTACAAATAATTTCCGATAAAGGATTAACAATGGGGCTCATTGTTCACTTAAACTTCAAGAACAAAAAATTGGCGAATGGTACTGTCTGGATGCTTTGCGTACATGTTTCTTAGACTATATGGAAGCAATATATACATAGATTTCAACCGTCTACCTGTTCTATTCATTGTTCTACTTGTCGAAATTTACAAGTAATTTCCTTTAAAGGATTAACAATGGGGCTCGTTGTACACATAAACTTGAAGAACAATGTATTGGCGAATTGTACTGTTTGGATGCTTTGCATATATGTTTCTTAGACTATATAGAAGCAATATATACAAAGATTTCAACCGTCAACTTGTTCCACTCATTGTTCTACTTGTCGAAAGTTAGAAATAATTTCCGATAAAGGATTAACCATTGGGGCTCATTGTTCACTTAAACTTGAAGAACAAATAATTGGCGAATTGTACTGTTTGGATGCTTCGCATATATGTTTCTTAGACTATATAGAAGCAATATATACAAAGATTTCAACCGTCAACTTGTTCCACTCATTGTTCTACTTGTCGAAAGTTACAAATAATTTCCGTTAAGGGATTAACGATGGGGATCGTAGTTTACTTAAACTTGAAGAACAAGAAATTGGCGAATTGTACTGTTTGGATGCTTTGCATATATGTTTCTTAGACTATATAGAAGCAATATATACAAAGATTTCAACCGTCTACCTGTTCCATTCATTGTTCTACTTGCCGAAATTTACAAATAATTTCCTTTAAAGGATTAACAACGGGGCTCGTAGTTCACTTAAACTTGAAGAACAAAAAATTGGCGGATGGTACTGTTTGGATGCTTTGAATATATGTTTCTTATATTATATAGAAGCAATATATACAAATATTTCAACCGTCTACCTGTTCCATTCATTGTTCTACTTGTTGAAAATTACAAATAATTTCCTTTAAAGGATTAGCAATGGGGCTCGTAGTTCACTTAAACTTGAAGAACAAAAAATTGGCGAATTGTACTGTTTGGATGCTTTGCATATTTGTTTCGAAGATTATATAGAAGCAATATATACAATGATTTCAACCGTCTACCTGTTCCATTCATTGTTCTACTTGTCGAAATTTACAAATAATTTCCTTTAAAGGATTAGCAATGGGGCTCGTAGTTCACTTAAACTTGAAGAACAAAAAATTGGCGAATGGTACTGTTTTGATGCTTTGCATATATGTTTCTTAGACTATATAGGAGCAATATATACATTGATTTCAACCGTCTGCCTGTTCCATTCATTGTTCTACTTGTCGAAAGTTACAAATAATTTCCGTTAAGGGATTAACAATGGGGCTCGTAGTTCACTTAAACTTGAAGAACAAAAAATTGGCGAATGGTACTGTTTGGATGCTTTGCATATATGTTTCTTATACTATATAGAAGCAATATATACAAAGATTTCAACCGTCTACCTGTTCCATTCATTGTTCTACTAGTCGAATGTTACAAATAATTTCCGATAACGGATTAACCATTGGGGCTCATTGTTCACTTAAACTTGAAGAACAAAAAATTGGCGAATTGTACTGTTTGGATGCTTTGCATATATGTTTCTTAGACTATATAGAAGCAATATATACAAAGATTTCAACCGTCTACCTTTTCCATTCATTGTTCTACTTGTCGAAAGTTACAAATAATTTCCGATAACGGATTAACCATTTGGGCTCATTGTTCACTTAAACTTGAAGAACAAAAAATTGGCGAATTGTACTGTTTGGATGCTTTGCATATATGTTTCTTAGACTACATAGAAGCAATATATACAAAGATTTCAACCGGCTACCTGTTCCATTCATTGTTCTACTTGTCGAAATTTACAAATAATTTCGGATAAAGGATTAACCATTGGGGCTCATTGTTCACTTAAACTTGAAGAACAAAAAATTGGCGAATGGTACTGTTTGGATGCTTTGCATATATGTTTCTTGGACTATATGGAAGCAATATATACAAAGATTTCAACCGTCTACGTGTTCCAATCATTGTTCTACTTGTAGCAAGTTACAATTAATTTCCGTTAAAGGATTAACAATGGGGCTCGTAGTTCACTTAAACTTGAAGAACAAAAAATTGGCGAATTGTACTGTTTGGATGCTTTGCGTATATGTTTCTTAGACTATTTAGAAGCTATATATAGAAAGATTTCACCTGTCTACATGTACTATTCAATGTTCTACTTGTAGAAAGTTACAAATAATTTCCATTTCATGATTATCAATGGGGATCGCTGTTCACTTAAACTTGAAGATCAAAAAATTGGCGATTGTTACTGTTTAGATGCTTTGCATATAGGTTTCTTAGACTATATATAAGCAACATATACAAAGATTTCAACCGTCTACCTGTTCTATTCATTGTTCTACTTGTCGAAATTTACAAATAATTTCCTTTAAAGGATTAACAATGGGGCTCGTTGTTCACTTAAACTTGAAGAACAAAAAATTGGCGAATGGTACTGTTTGGATTCTTTGCGTACATGTTTCTTAGACTATATGGAAGCAATATGTACAAGATTTCAACCGTCTACGTGTTCCATTCATTGTTCTACTTGTCGAAATTTACAAATAATTTCCTTTAAAGGATTAACAATGGGGCTCGTTGTTCACTTAAACTTGAAGAACAAAAAATTGGCGAATTGTACTGTTTGGACGCTTTGCATATATGTTTCTTAGATTATATAGAAGCAATATATACAAAGATTTCAACAGTCTACCTGTTCCATTCATTGTTCTACTTGTCGAAAATTACAAATATATTCCGATAAAGGATTAACCATTGGGGCTCATTGTTCACTTAAACTTGAAGAACAAAAAATTGGCGAATGGTACTGTTTGGATTCTTTGCGTACATGTTTCTTAGACTATATGGAAGCAATATGTACAAGATTTCAACCGTCTACGTGTTCCATTCATTGTTCTACTTGTCGCAAGTTACAAATAATTTCCGTTAAAGTATTAACCATGGGGCTCGTAGTTCACTTAAACTTGAAGATCAAATAAATGGCGAATTGTACTGTTTGGACGCTTTGCATATATGTTTCTTAGACTATATAGAAGCAATATATACAATGATTTCAACAGTCTACCTGTTCCATTCATTGTTCTACTTGTCGAAATTTACAAATAATTTCCTTTAAAGGATTAGCAATGGGGCTCGTAGTTCACTTAAACTTGAAGAACAAAAAATTGGCGAATGGTACTGTTTTGATGCTTTGCATATATGTTTCTTAGACTATATAGGAGCAATATATACATTGATTTCAACCGTCTGCCTGTTCCATTCATTGTTCTACTTGTCGAAAGTTACAAATAATTTCCGTTAAGGGATTAACAATGGGTCTCGTTGTTTACTTAAACTTGAAGACCAAAAAAATGGCGAATGGTACTGTTTGGATGCTTTGCATATATGTTTCTTAGACTATACAGAAGCAATATATACAAAGATTTCAACCGTCTACGTGTTCCAATCATTGTTCTACTTGTAGCAAGTTACAATTAATTTCCGTTAAAGGATTAACAATGGGGCTCGTAGTTCACTTAAACTTGAAGAACAAGAAATTGGCGAATTGTACTGTTTGGATGCTTTGCGTATATGTTTCTTAGACTATTTAGAAGCAATATATAGAAAGATTTCACCTGTCTACCTGTACTATTCATTGTTCTACTTGTAGAAAGTTACAAATAATTTCCATTTCATGATTATCAATGGGGATCGCTGTTCACTTAAACTTGAAGATCAAAAAATTGGCGATTGTTACTGTTTAGATGCTTTGCATATAGGTTTCTTAGACTATATATAAGCAACATATACAAAGATTTCAACCGTCTACCTGTTCTATTCATTGTTCTACTTGTCGAAATTTACAAATAATTTCCTTTAAAGGATTAACAATGGGGCTCGTTGTTCACTTAAACTTGAAGAACAAAAAATTGGCGAATGGTACTGTTTGGATTCTTTGCGTACATGTTTCTTAGACTATATGGAAGCAATATGTACAAGATTTCAACCGTCTACGTGTTCCATTCATTGTTCTACTTGTCGAAATTTACAAATAATTTCCTTTAAAGGATTAACAATGGGGCTCGTTGTTCACTTAAACTTGAAGAACAAAAAATTGGCGAATTGTACTGTTTGGACGCTTTGCATATATGTTTCTTAGATTATATAGAAGCAATATATACAAAGATTTCAACAGTCTACCTGTTCCATTCATTGTTCTACTTGTCGAAAATTACAAATATATTCCGATAAAGGATTAACCATTGGGGCTCATTGTTCACTTAAACTTGAAGAACAAAAAATTGGCGAATGGTACTGTTTGGATTCTTTGCGTACATGTTTCTTAGACTATATGGAAGCAATATGTACAAGATTTCAACCGTCTACGTGTTCCATTCATTGTTCTACTTGTCGCAAGTTACAAATAATTTCCGTTAAAGTATTAACCATGGGGCTCGTAGTTCACTTAAACTTGAAGATCAAATAAATGGCGAATTGTACTGTTTGGACGCTTTGCATATATGTTTCTTAGACTATATAGAAGCAATATATACAATGATTTCAACAGTCTACCTGTTCCATTCATTGTTCTACTTGTCGAAATTTACAAATAATTTCCTTTAAAGGATTAGCAATGGGGCTCGTAGTTCACTTAAACTTGAAGAACAAAAAATTGGCGAATGGTACTGTTTTGATGCTTTGCATATATGTTTCTTAGACTATATAGGAGCAATATATACATTGATTTCAACCGTCTGCCTGTTCCATTCATTGTTCTACTTGTCGAAAGTTACAAATAATTTCCGTTAAGGGATTAACAATGGGTCTCGTTGTTTACTTAAACTTGAAGACCAAAAAAATGGCGAATGGTACTGTTTGGATGCTTTGCATATATGTTTCTTAGACTATACAGAAGCAATATATACAAAGATTTCAACCGTCTACGTGTTCCAATCATTGTTCTACTTGTAGCAAGTTACAATTAATTTCCGTTAAAGGATTAACAATGGGGCTCGTAGTTCACTTAAACTTGAAGAACAAGAAATTGGCGAATTGTACTGTTTGGATGCTTTGCGTATATGTTTCTTAGACTATTTAGAAGCAATATATAGAAAGATTTCACCTGTCTACCTGTACTATTCATTGTTCTACTTGTAGAAAGTTACAAATAATTTCCATTTCATGATTATCAATGGGGATCGCTGTTCACTTAAACTTGAAGATCAAAAAATTGGCGATTGTTACTGTTTAGATGCTTTGCATATAGGTTTCTTAGACTATATATAAGCAACATATACAAAGATTTCGACCGTCTACCTGTTCTATTCATTGTTCTAATTGTAGAAAGTTACAAATAATTTCCGTTTCATGATTATCAATGGGGCTCGTTGTTCACTTAAACTTGAAGAACAAAAAATTGGCGAAAGGTACTGTTTGGATGCTTTGCATATATGATTCTTAGATTATATAGAAGCAATATATACATTGATTTCAACCGGCTAACTGTTCCATTCATTTTTCTACTTGTCGCAAGTTACAAATAATTTCCGTTAAAGTATTAACAATAGGGCTCGTAATTCACTTAAACTTGAAGATCAAATAATTGGCGAATTGTACTGTTTGGATTCTTTGCATATATGTTTCTTCGACTATACAGAAGCAATATATACAATGATTTCAACAGTCTACCTGTTCCATTCATTGTTCTACTTGTCGAAATTTACAAATAATTTCCTTTAAAGGATTAACAATGGGGCTCGTAGTTCACTTAAACTTGAAGATCAAAAAATTGGCGAATGGTACTGTTTGGATTCTTTGCATATATGTTTCTTAGATTATATAGTAGCAATATATACGAAGATTTCAACCGTCTACCTGTTCCATTCATTGTTCTACTTGTCGAAATTTACAAATAATTTCCTTTAAAGGATAAACAATGGGGCTGGTAGTTCACTTAAACTTGAAGAACAAAAAATTGGCGAATGGTACTGTTTGGATGCTTTGAATATATGTTTCTTAGATTATATAGAAGCAATATATACAAAGATTTCAACGGTCTGCCTGTTCCATTCATTGTTCTACTTGTCGAAAGTTACAAATAATTTCCGATAAACGATTAACCATTGGGGCTCATTGTTCACTTAAACTTGAAGAACAAGAAATAGGCGAATTGTACTGTTTGGATGCTTTACATATATGTTTCTTAGACTATATAGAAGCAATATATACAATGATTTCAACCCTCTACCTATTCCATTCATTGTTCTACTTGCCGAAATTTACAAATAATTTCCTTTAAAGGATTAACAATGGGGCGCGTAGTTCACTTAAACTTGAAGAACAAAAAATTGGCGAATGGTACTATTTGGATGCTTTGAATATATGTTTCTTATATTATATAGAAGCAATATATACAAATATTTCAACCGTCTACCTGTTCCTATCATTGTTCGACTTGTCGAAAGTTACAAATAATTTCCGATAAAGGATTAACCATTGGGGCTCATTGTTCACTTAAACTTGAAGAACAAATAATTGGCGAATGGTACTGTTTGGATACTTTGCATATATGTTTCTTAGACTATATGGAAGCAATGTATACAAAGATTTCAACCGTCTACGTGTTCCAATCATTGTTCTACTTGTAGAAAGTTACAATTAATTTCCGTTAAAGGATTAACAATGGGGCTCATAGTTCACTTAAACTTGAAGAACAAAAAATTGGCGAATGGTACTGTTTGGATGATTTGCATATATGTTTCTTATACTATATAGAAGCAATATATACAAAGATTTCAACCGTCTACCTGTTCCATTCATTGTTCTACTTGTCGAAAGTTACAATTAATTTCCGTTAAAGGATTAACAATGGGGATCGTAGTTTACTTAAACTTGAAGAACAAGAAATTGGCGAATTTTACTGTTTGGATGCTTTGCATATATGTTTCGTAGACTATATAGAAGCAATATATACAATGATTTCAACCGTCTACATGATCCATTCATTGTTCTACTTGTCGAAATTTACAAATAATTTCCTTTAAAGGATTAACAATGGGGCTCGTAGTTCAGTTAAACTTGAAGAACAAAAAATTGGCGAATTGTACTGTTTGGATGCTTTGCATAGATGTGTTCTTAGACTATTTAGAACCAATATATAGAAAGATTTCACCCGTCTACCTGTACTATTCATTGTTCTACTTGTAGAAAGTTACAAATAATTTCTATTCCATGATTATCATTGGGGCTCGCTGTTCACTTAAACTTGAAGATCAAAAAATTGGCGATTGTTACTGTTTAGATGCTTTGCATATATGTTTCTTAGATTATATAGAAGCAATATATACAAAGATTTCAACCGTCTACCAGTTCCATTCATTGCTCTACTTGTCGAAAATTACAAATAATTTCCGATAAAGGATTAACCATTGGGGCTCATTGTTCACTTAAACTTGAAGAACAAAAAATTGGCGCATGGTACTGTTTGGATGCTTTGCGTACATGTTTTTTAGACTATATGGAAGCAATATATACAAAGATTTCAACCGTCTACGTGTTCCATTCATTGTTCTACTTGTCGAAATTTACAAATAATTTCCTTTAAAGGATTAACAATGGGTCTCGTCGTTCACTTAAACTTGAAGAACGAAAAATTGGCGAATGGTACTGTTTGGATGCTTTGCGTACATGTTTCTTAAACTATATGGAAGCAATATATACAATGATTACAACCGTCTACCTGTTCCATTCATTGTTCTACTTGTCGAAAGTTACAAATAATTACCGATAAAGGACTAACCATTGGGGCTCATTGTTAACTTAAACTTGAAGAACAAAAAATTGGCGAAAGGTACTGTTTGGATGCTTTGCATATATGATTCTTAGATTATATAGAAGCAATATATACATTGATTTCAACCGGCTAACTGTTCCATTCATTTTTCTACTTGTCGCAAGTTACAAATAATTTCCGTTAAAGTATTAACAATAGGGCTCGTAATTCACTTAAACTTGAAGATCAAATAATTGGCGAATTGTACTGTTTGGATTCTTTGCATATATGTTTCTTCGACTATACAGAAGCAATATATACAATGATTTCAACAGTCTACCTGTTCCATTCATTGTTCTACTTGTCGAAATTTACAAATAATTTCCTTTAAAGGATTAACAATGGGGCTCGTAGTTCACTTAAACTTGAAGATCAAAAAATTGGCGAATGGTACTGTTTGGATTCTTTGCATATATGTTTCTTAGATTATATAGTAGCAATATATACGAAGATTTCAACCGTCTACCTGTTCCATTCATTGTTCTACTTGTCGAAATTTACAAATAATTTCCTTTAAAGGATAAACAATGGGGCTGGTAGTTCACTTAAACTTGAAGAACAAAAAATTGGCGAATGGTACTGTTTGGATGCTTTGAATATATGTTTCTTAGATTATATAGAAGCAATATATACAAAGATTTCAACGGTCTGCCTGTTCCATTCATTGTTCTACTTGTCGAAAGTTACAAATAATTTCCGATAAACGATTAACCATTGGGGCTCATTGTTCACTTAAACTTGAAGAACAAGAAATAGGCGAATTGTACTGTTTGGATGCTTTACATATATGTTTCTTAGACTATATAGAAGCAATATATACAATGATTTCAACCCTCTACCTATTCCATTCATTGTTCTACTTGCCGAAATTTACAAATAATTTCCTTTAAAGGATTAACAATGGGGCGCGTAGTTCACTTAAACTTGAAGAACAAAAAATTGGCGAATGGTACTATTTGGATGCTTTGAATATATGTTTCTTATATTATATAGAAGCAATATATACAAATATTTCAACCGTCTACCTGTTCCTATCATTGTTCGACTTGTCGAAAGTTACAAATAATTTCCGATAAAGGATTAACCATTGGGGCTCATTGTTCACTTAAACTTGAAGAACAAATAATTGGCGAATGGTACTGTTTGGATACTTTGCATATATGTTTCTTAGACTATATGGAAGCAATGTATACAAAGATTTCAACCGTCTACGTGTTCCAATCATTGTTCTACTTGTAGAAAGTTACAATTAATTTCCGTTAAAGGATTAACAATGGGGCTCATAGTTCACTTAAACTTGAAGAACAAAAAATTGGCGAATGGTACTGTTTGGATGATTTGCATATATGTTTCTTATACTATATAGAAGCAATATATACAAAGATTTCAACCGTCTACCTGTTCCATTCATTGTTCTACTTGTCGAAAGTTACAATTAATTTCCGTTAAAGGATTAACAATGGGGATCGTAGTTTACTTAAACTTGAAGAACAAGAAATTGGCGAATTTTACTGTTTGGATGCTTTGCATATATGTTTCGTAGACTATATAGAAGCAATATATACAATGATTTCAACCGTCTACATGATCCATTCATTGTTCTACTTGTCGAAATTTACAAATAATTTCCTTTAAAGGATTAACAATGGGGCTCGTAGTTCAGTTAAACTTGAAGAACAAAAAATTGGCGAATTGTACTGTTTGGATGCTTTGCATAGATGTGTTCTTAGACTATTTAGAACCAATATATAGAAAGATTTCACCCGTCTACCTGTACTATTCATTGTTCTACTTGTAGAAAGTTACAAATAATTTCTATTCCATGATTATCATTGGGGCTCGCTGTTCACTTAAACTTGAAGATCAAAAAATTGGCGATTGTTACTGTTTAGATGCTTTGCATATATGTTTCTTAGATTATATAGAAGCAATATATACAAAGATTTCAACCGTCTACCAGTTCCATTCATTGCTCTACTTGTCGAAAATTACAAATAATTTCCGATAAAGGATTAACCATTGGGGCTCATTGTTCACTTAAACTTGAAGAACAAAAAATTGGCGCATGGTACTGTTTGGATGCTTTGCGTACATGTTTTTTAGACTATATGGAAGCAATATATACAAAGATTTCAACCGTCTACGTGTTCCATTCATTGTTCTACTTGTCGAAATTTACAAATAATTTCCTTTAAAGGATTAACAATGGGTCTCGTCGTTCACTTAAACTTGAAGAACGAAAAATTGGCGAATGGTACTGTTTGGATGCTTTGCGTACATGTTTCTTAAACTATATGGAAGCAATATATACAATGATTACAACCGTCTACCTGTTCCATTCATTGTTCTACTTGTCGAAAGTTACAAATAATTACCGATAAAGGACTAACCATTGGGGCTCATTGTTAACTTAAACTTGAAGAACAAAAAATTGGCGAATTGTACTGTTTGGATGCTTTGCATATATGTTTCTTAGACTATATAGAAGCAATATATACAAAGATTTCAACCGTCTACCTGTTCCATTCATTGTTCTACTTGTCGAAATTTACAAATAATTTCCTTTAAAGGATTAACAATGGGGCTCGTAGTTCACTTAAACTTGAAGAACAAAAAATTGGCGAATGGTACTGTTTGGATGCTTTGCATATATGTTTCTTATACTATATAAAAGCAATATATACAAAGATTTCAACCGTCTACCTTTTCCATTCATTGTTCTACTTGTCGAAAGTTACAAATAATTTCCGATAACGGATTAACCATTTGGGCTCATTGTTCACTTAAACTTGAAGAACAAAAAATTGGCGAATTGTACTGTTTGGATGCTTTGCATATATGTTTCTTAGACTACATAGAAGCAATATATACAAAGATTTCAACCGGCTACCTGTTCCATTCATTGTTCTACTTGTCGAAATTTACAAATAATTTCCGATAAAGGATTAACCATTGGGGCTCATTGTTCACTTAAACTTGAAGAACAAAAAATTGGCGAATTGTACTGTTTGGCTGCTTTGCATATATGTTTCTTAGACTATATAGAAGCAATATATACAAAGATTTCAACCGTCTACCTGTTCCATTCATTGTTCTACTTGTCGAAAGTTACAAATAATTTCCGATAAAGGATTAACCATTGGGGCTCATTGTTCACTTAAACTTGAAGAACAAAAAATTGGCGAATGGTACTGTTTGGATGCTTGGCGTACATGTTTCTTAGACTATATGGAAGCAATATATACAAAGATTTCAACCATCTACGTGTTCCAATCATTGTTCTACTTGTCGCATTTACAAATAATTTCCTTTAAAGGATTAACAATGGGGCTCGTTGTTCACTTAAACTTGAAGAACAAAAAAGTGGCGAATGGTACTGTTTGGATGCTTTGCATATATGTTTCTTAGACTATATAGAAGCAATATATACAAATATTTCAAACGTCTACCTTTTCCATTCATTGTTCTACTTGTCAAAAGTTACAAATAATTTCCGATAACGGATTAACCATTGGGGCTCATTGTTCACTTAAACTTGAAGAACAAAAAATTGGCGAATTGTACTGTTTGGATGCTTTGCATATATGTTTCTTATACTATATAGAAGCAATATATACAAAGATTTCAATCGTCTACCTGTTCCATTCACTGTTCTACTTGTCGAAAGTTACAAATAATTTCCGTTAAGGGATTAACAATGGGGATCGTAGTTCACTTAAACTTGAAGTACAAAAAATTGGCGAATTGTACTGTTTGGATGCTTTGCATATATGTTTCTTATACTATATAGAAGCAATATATACAAAGATTTCAACCGTCTACCTGTTCCATTCATTGTTCTACTTGTCGAAAGTTACAATTAATTTCCGTTAAAGGATTAACAATGGGGCTCGTAGTTCACTTAAACTTGAAGTACAAAAAATTGGCGAATTGTACTGTTTGGATGCTTTGCATATATGTTTCGTAGACTATATAGAAGCAATATATACAAATATTTCAAACGTCTAACTGTTCCAATCATTGTTCTACTTGTCGAAAATTACAAATAATTTCCGATAAAGGATTAACCATTGGGGCTCATTGTTCACTTAAACTTGAAGAACAAAAAATTGGCGAATGGTACTGTTTGGATGCTTTGCATATATGTTTCTTAGACTATATAGAAGCAATATATACAAAGATTTCAACCATCTACCTGTTCCATTCATTGTTCTACTTGTCGAAAGTTACAAATAATTTCCGATAACGGATTAACCATTGGGGCTCATTGTTCACTTAAACTTGAAGAACAAAAAATTGGCGAATTGTACTGTTTGGATGCTTTGCATATATTTTTCTTAGACTATATAGAAGCAATATATACAAAGATTTCAACCATCTACCTGTTCCATTCACTGTTCTACTTGTCGAAAGTTACAAATAATTTCCTTTAAAGGATTAACAATGGGCTCATTGTTCACTTAAACTTGAAGAACAAAAAATTGGCGAATTGTACTGTTTGGATGCTTTGCACATATGTTTCTTAGACTATATAGAAGCAATATATACAATAATTTCAACAGTCTACCTGTTCCATTGATTGTTCTACTTGTCGAAATTTACAAATAATTTCCTTTAAAGGATTAACAATGGGGCTCATTGTTCACTTAAACTTGAAGAACAAAAAATTGGCGAATTGTACTGTTTGGATGCTTTGCATATATTTTTCTTAGACTATATAGAAGCAATATATACAAAGATTTCAACCGTCTGCCTTTTCCATTCATTGTTCTACTTGTCGAAATTTACAAATAATTTCCTTTAAAGGATTAACAATGGGGCTCGTAGTTCACTTAAACTTGAAAAACAAAAAATTGGCGAATGGTACTGTTTGGATGCTTTGCATATATGTTTCTTAGACTATATAGAAGCAATATATAGAAAGATTTCAACCATCTACCTGTTCCATTCACAGTTCTACTTGTCGAAAGTTACAAATAATTTCCTTTAAAGGATTAACAATGGGCTCATTGTTCACTTAAACTTGAAGAACAAAAAATTGGCGAATGGTACTGTTTGGATGCTTTGCATATATGTTTCTTAGACTATATAGAAGCAATATATACAAAGATTTCAACCATCTACCTGTTCCATTCATTGTTCTACTTGTCGAAAGTTACAAATAATTTCCGATAACGGATTAACCATTGGGGCTCATTGTTCACTTAAACTTGAAGAACAAAAAATTGGCGAATTGTACTGTTTGGATGCTTTGCATATATTTTTCTTAGACTATATAGAAGCAATATATACAAAGATTTCAACCTTCTACCTGTTCCATTCATTGTTCTACTTGTCGAAAGTTACAAATAATTTCCTTTAAAGGATTAACAATGGGCTCATTGTTCACTTAAACTTGAAGAACAAAAAATTGGCGAATTGTACTGTTTGGATGCTTTGCACATATGTTTCTTAGACTATATAGAAGCAATATATACAATAATTTCAACAGTCTACCTGTTCCATTGATTGTTCTACTTGTCGAAATTTACAAATAATTTCCTTTAAAGGATTAACAATGGGGCTCGTAGTTCACTTAAACTTGAAGAACAAAAAATTGGCGAATGGTACTGTTTGGATGCTTTGCATATATGTTTCTTAGACTATATAGAAGCAATATATACAAAGATTTCAACCATCTACCTGTTCCATTCACTGTTCTACTTGTCGAAAGTTACAAATAATTTCCGTTAAGGGATTAACAATGGGGATCGTAGTTCACTGAAACTTGAAGAACAAAAAATTGGCGAATTGTACTGTTTGGATGCTTTGCATATATGTTTCGTAGACTATATAGAAGCAATATATACAAATATTTCAACCGTCTAACTGTTCCATTCATTGTTCTACTTGTCGAAAATTACAAATAATTTCCGATAAAGGATTAACCATTGGTGCTCATTGTTCACTTAAACGTGAAGAACAAAAAATTGGCGAATGGTACTGTTTGGATGCTTTGCATATATGTTTCTTAGACTATATAGAAGCAATATATACAAAGATTTCAACCGTCTACCTTTTCCATTCATTGTTCTACTTGTCAAAAGTTACAAATAATTTCCGATAACGGATTAACCATTGGGGCTCATTGTTCACTTAAACTTGAAGAACAAAAAATTGGCGAATTGTACTGTTTGGATGCTTTGCATATATGTTTCGTAGACTATATAGAAGCAATATATACAAATATTTCAAACGTCTAACTGTTCCATTCATTGTTCTACTTGTCGAAAGTTACAAATAATTTCCGATAACGGATTAACCATTGGGGCTCATTGTTCACTTAAACTTGAAGAACAAAAAATTGGCGTATTGTACTGTTTGGATGCTTTGCATATATGTTTCGTAGACTATATAGAAGCAATATATACAAATATTTCAAACGTCTAACTGTTCCATTCATTGTTCTACTTGTCGAAAGTTACAAATAATTTCCGATAACGGATTAACCATTGGGGCTCATTGTTCACTTAAACTTGAAGAACAAAAAATTGGCGAATTGTACTGTTTGGATGCTTTGCATATATGTTTCTTAGACTATATAGAAGCAATATATACAAAGATTTCAACCGTCTACCTGTTCCATTCATTGTTCTACTTGTCGAAAGTTACAAATAATTTCCGATAAAGGATTAACCATTGGGGCTCATTGTTCACTTAAACTTGAAGAACAAAAAATTGGCGAATGGTACTGTTTGGATGCTTTGCGTACATGTTTCTTAGACTATATGGAAGCAATATATACAAAGATTTCAACCGTCTACGTGTTCCAATCATTGTTCTACTTGTCGAAATTTACAAATAATTTCCTTTAAAGGATTAACAATGGGGCTCGTTGTTCACTTAAGCTTGAAGAACAAAAATGTGGCGAATGGTACTGTTTGGATGCTTTGCATATATGTTTCTTAGACTATATAGAAGCAATATATACATTGATTTCAACCGTCTACCTGTTCCATTCATTGTTCTACTTGTCGCAAGTTACAAATAATTTCCGTTAAAGTATTAACAATGGGGCTCGTAGTTCACTTAAACTTGAAGATCAAATAATTGGCGAATTGTACTGTTTGGATGATTTGCATATATGTTTCTTAGACTTTATAGAAGCAATATATACAAAGATTTCAACCGTCTACCTGTTCCATTCATTGTTCTACTTGTCGAAAGTTACAAATAATTTCCGTTAAGGCATTAACAATGGGGATCGTAGTTTACTTAAACTTGAAGAACAAGAAATTGGCGGATTTTACTGTTTGGATGCTTTGCATATATGTTTCTTAGACTATATAGAAGCAATATATACAAAGATTTCAACCGTCTACCTGTTCCATTCATTGTTCTACTTGTCGAAAGTTACAAATAATTTCCTTTAAAGGATTAACAATGGGGCTCATTGTTCACTTAAACTTGAAGAACAAAAAATTGGCGAATTGTACTGTTTCGATGCTTTGCATATATGTTTCATAGACTATATAGAAGCAATATATACAATAATTTCAACAGTCTACCTGTTCCATTCATTGTTCTACTTGTCGAAATTTACAAATAATTTCCTTTAAAGGATTAACAATGGGGTTCGTAGTTCACTTAAACTTGAAGAACAAAAAATTGGCGAATGGTACTGTTTGGATGCTTTGCATATATGTTTCTTAGACTATATAGAAGCAATATATACAAAGATTTCAACCATCTACCTGTTCCATTCATTGTTCTACTTGTCGAAAGTTACAAATAATTTCCGTTAAGGGATTAAGAATGGGGATCGTAGTTCACTTAAACTTGAAGAACAAAAAATTGGCGAATTGTACTGTTTGGATGCTTTGCGTACATGTTTCTTAGACTATATGGAAGCAATATATACAAAGATTTCAACCGTCTACGTGTTCCAATCATTGTTCTACTTGTCGAAATTTACAAATAATTTCCTTTAAAGGATTAACAACGGGGCTCGTTGTTCACTTAAACTTGAAGAACAAAAAAGTGGCGTATGTTACTGTTTGGATGCTTTGCATATATGTTTCTTAGACTATAAAGAAGCAATATATACATTGATTTCAACCGTCTACCTGTTCCATTCATTGTTCTACTTGTCGCAAGTTACAAATAATTTCCGTTAAAGTATTAACAATGGGGCTCGTAGTTCACTTAATCTTGAAGATCAAATAATTGGCGAATTGTACTGTTTGGATGATTTGCATATATGTTTCTTAGACTATATAGAAGCAATATATACAAAGATTTCAACCGTCTACCTGTTCCATTCATTGTTCTACTTGTCGAAAGTTACAAATAATTTCCGTTAAGGGATTAACAATGGGGATCGTAGTTTACTTAAACTTGAAGAACAAGAAATTGGCGAATTGTACTGTTTGGATGCTTTGCATATATGTTTCGTAGACTATATAGAAGCAATATATACAAATATTTCAACCGTCTAACTGTTCCATTCATTGTTCTACTTGTCGAAAGTTACAAATAATTTCCGATAACGGATTAACCATTGGGGCTCATTGTTCACTTAAACTTGAAGAACAAAAAATTGGCGAATTGTACTGTTTGGATGCTTTGCATATATGTTTCTTATACTATATAGAAGCAATATATACAAAGATTTCAATCGTCTACCTGTTCCATTCACTGTTCTACTTGTCGAAAGTTACAAATAATTTCCGTTAAGGGATTAACAATGGGGATCGTAGTTCACTTAAACTTGAAGAACAAAACATTGGCGAATGGTACTGTTTGGATGCTTTGCGTACATGTTTCTTAGACTATTTAGAAGCAATATATACAATGATTTCAACCGTCTACCTGTTCCATTCATTGTTCTACTTGTCGAAATTTACAAATAATTTCCGATAAAGGATTAACCATTGGGGCTCATTGTTCACTAAACTTGAAGAACAAAAAATTGTCGAATTGTACTGTTTGGATGCTTTGCATATATGTTTCTTAGACTATATAGATGCAATATATACATTGATTCCAACCGTCTACGTGTTCCATTCATTGTTCTACTTGTCGAAAGTTACAAATAATTTCCTTTAAAGGATTAACAATGGGGCTCGTTGTTCACTTAAACTTGAAGAACAAAAAATTGGCGAATTGTACTGTTTGGATGCTTTGCATATATGTTTCTTAGTCTATATAGAAGCAATATATACAAAGATTTCAACCGTCTACCTGTTCCATTCATTGTTCTACTTGTCGAAAGTTACAATTAATTTCCGTTAAAGGATTAACAATGGGGCTCGTAGTTCACTTAAACTTGGAGTAAAAAAATTGGCGAATTGTACTGTTTGGATGCTTTGCATATATGTTTCGTAGACTAGATAGAAGCAATATATACAAATATTTCAACCGTCTAACTGTTCCATTCACTGTTCTACTTGTCGAAAGTTACAAATAATTTCCGTTAAGGGATTAACAATGGGGATCGTAGTTCACTTAAACTTGAAGGACAAAACATTGGCGAATGGTACTGTTTGGATGCTTTGCGTACATGTTTCTTAGACTATTTAGAAGCAATATATACAATGATTTCAACCGTCTACCTGTTCCATTCATTGTTCTACTTGTCGAAATTTACTAATAATTTCCGATAAAAGATTAACCATTGGGGCTCATTGTTCACTAAACTTGAAGAACAAAAAATTGTCGAATTGTACTGTTTGGATGCTTTGCATATATGTTTCTTAGACTATATAGAAGCAATATATACATTGATTCCAACCGTCTACCTGTTCCATTCATTGTTCTACCTGTCGAAAGTTACAAATAATTTCCTTTAAAGGATTAACAATGGGGCTCGTTGTTCACTTAAACTTGAAGAACAAGAAATTGGCGAATTGTACTGTTTGGATGCTTTGCATATATGTTTCTTATACTATATAGAAGCAATATATACAAAGATTTCAACCGTCTACCTGTTCCATTCATTGTTCTACTTGTCGAAAGTTACAATTAATTTCCGTTAAAGGATTAACAATGGGGCTCGTAGTTCACTTAAACTTGAAGTACAAAAAATTGGCGAATTGTACTGTTTGGATGCTTTGCATATATGTTTCGTAGACTATATAGAAGCAATATATACAAATATTTCAAACGTCTAACTGTTCCATTCATTGTTCTACTTGTCGAAAATTACAAATAATTTCCGATAAAGGATTAACCATTGGGGCTCATTGTTCACTTAAACTTGAAGAACAAAAAATTGGCGAATGGTACTGTTTGGATGCTTTGCATATATGTTTCTTAGACTATATAGAAGCAATATATACAAAGATTTCAACCGTCTACCTTTTCCATTCATTGTTCTACTTGTCGAAATTTACAAATAATTTCCTTTAAAGGATTAACAATGGGGCTCGTAGTTCACTTAAACTTGAAAAACAAAAAATTGGCGAATGGTACTGTTTGGATGCTTTGCATATATGTTTCTTAGACTATATAGAAGCAATATATACAAAGATTTCAACCATCTACCTGTTCCATTCACTGTTCTACTTGTCGAAAGTTACAAATAATTTCCGTTAAGGGATTAACAATGGGGATCGTAGTTCACTTATACTTGAAGTACAAAAAATTGGCGAATTGTACTGTTTGGATGCTTTGCATATATGTTTCTTATACTATATAGAAGCAATATATACAAAGATTTCAACCGTCTACGTGTTCCAATCATTGTTCCACTTGTAGAAAGTTACAATTAATTTCCGTTAAGGGATTAACAATGGGGCTCGTAGTTCACTTAAACTTGAAGAACAAAAAATTGGCGAATTGTACTGTTTGGATGCTTTGCATATATGTTTCTTAGACTATATAGAAGCAATATATACAAAGATTTCAACCGTCTACCTTTTCCATTCATTGTTCTACTTGTCGTAAGTTACAAATAATTTCCGATAACGGATTAACCATTTGGGCTCATTGTTCACTTAAACTTGAAGAACAAAAAATTGGCGAATTGTACTGTTTGGATGCTTTGCATATATGTTTCTTAGACTACATAGAAGCAATATATACAAAGATTTCAACCGGCTACCTGTTCCATTCATTGTTCTACTTGTCGAAATTTACAAATAATTTCGGATAAAGGATTAACCATTGGGGCTCATTGTTCACTTAAACTTGAAGAACAAAAAATTGGCGAATGGTACTGTTTGGATGCTTGGCGTACATGTTTCTTAGACTATATGGAAGCAATATATACAAAGATTTCAACCGTCTACGTGTTCCAATCATTGTTCTACTTGTCGAAATTTACAAATAATTTCCTTTAAAGGATTAACAATGGGGCTCGTTGTTCACTTAAACTTGAAGAACAAAAAATTGGCGAATGGTACTGTTTGGATGCTTTGCATATATGTTTCTTAGACTATATAGAAGCAATATATACAAAGATTTCAACCATCTACCTGTTCCATTCATTGTTCTACTTGTCGAAAGTTACAAATAATTTCCGATAACGGATTAACCATTGGGGCTCATTGTTCACTTAAACTTGAAGAACAAAAAATTGGCGAATTGTACTGTTTGGATGCTTTGCATATATTTTTCTTAGACTATATAGAAGCAATATATACAAAGATTTCAACCTTCTACCTGTTCCATTCATTGTTCTACTTGTCGAAAGTTACAAATAATTTCCTTTAAAGGATTAACAATGGGCTCATTGTTCACTTAAACTTGAAGAACAAAAAATTGGCGAATTGTACTGTTTGGATGCTTTGCACATATGTTTCTTCGACTATATAGAAGCATCATATACAATAATTTCAACAGTCTACCTGTTCCATTGATTGTTCTACTTGTCGAAATTTACAAATAATTTCCTTTAAAGGATTAACAATGGGGCTCGTAGTTCACTTAAACTTGAAGAACAAAAAATTGGCGAATGGTACTGTTTGGATGCTTTGCATATATGTTTCTTAGACTATATAGAAGCAATATATACAAAGATTTCAACCATCTACCTGTTCCATTCACTGTTCTACTTGTCGAAAGTTACAAATAATTTCCGTTAAGGGATTAACAATGGGGATCGTAGTTCACTGAAACTTGAAGAACAAAAAATTGGCGAATTGTACTGTTTGGATGCTTTGCATATATGTTTCGTAGACTATATAGAAGCAATATATACAAATATTTCAACCGTCTAACTGTTCCATTCATTGTTCTACTTGTCGAAAATTACAAATAATTTCCGATAAAGGATTAACCATTGGGGCTCATTGTTCACTTAAACTTGAAGAACAAAAAATTGGCGCATGGTACTGTTTGGATGCTTTGCGTACATGTTTTTTAGACTATATGGAAGCAATATATACAAAGATTTCAACCGTCTACGTGTTCCATTCATTGTTCTACTTGTCGAAATTTACAAATAATTTCCTTTAAAGGATTAACAATGGGTCTCGTCGTTCACTTAAACTTGAAGAACGAAAAATTGGCGAATGGTACTGTTTGGATGCTTTGCGTACATGTTTCTTAAACTATATGGAAGCAATATATACAATGATTACAACCGTCTACCTGTTCCATTCATTGTTCTACTTGTCGAAAGTTACAAATAATTACCGATAAAGGACTAACCATTGGGGCTCATTGTTAACTTAAACTTGAAGAACAAAAAATTGGCGAATTGTACTGTTTGGATGCTTTGCATATATGTTTCTTAGACTATATAGAAGCAATATATACAAAGATTTCAACCGTCTACCTGTTCCATTCATTGTTCTACTTGTCGAAATTTATAAATAATTTCCTTTAAAGGATTAACAATGGGGCTCGTAGTTCACTTAAACTTGAAGAACAAAAAATTGGCGAATGGTACTGTTTGGATGCTTTGCATATATGTTTCTTATACTATATAGAAGCAATATATACAAAGATTTCAACCGTCTACCTGTTCCATTCATTGTTCTACTTGTCGAAAGTTACAAATAATTTCCGATAACGGATTAATCATTGGGGCTCATTGTTCACTTAAACTTGATGAACAAAAAATTGGCGAATTGTACTGTTTGGATGCTTTGCATATATGTTTCTTATACTATATAGAAGCAATATATACAATGATTTCAACAGTCTACCTGTTCCATTCATTGTTCTACTTGTCGAAATTTACAAATAATTTCCTTTAAAGGATTAACAATGGGGCTCGTAGTTCACTTAAACTTGAAGAACAAAAAACTGGCGAATGGTACTGTTTGGATGCTTTGCATATATGTTTCTTATACTATATAAAAGCAATATATACAAAGATTTCAACCGTCTACCTGTTCCATTCATTGTTCTACTTGTCGAATGTTACAAATAATTTCCGATAACGGATTAACCATTGGGGCTCATTGTTCACTTAAACTTGAAGAACAAAAAATTGGCGAATTGTACTGTTTGGATGCTTTGCATATATGTTTCTTAGACTATATAGAAGCAATATATACAAAGATTTCAACCGTCTACCTTTTCCATTCATTGTTCTACTTGTCGAAAGTTACAAATAATTTCCGATAACGGATTAACCATTTGGGCTCATTGTTCACTTAAACTTGAAGAACAAAAAATTGGCGAATTGTACTGTTTGGATGCTTTGCATATATGTTTCTTAGACTACATAGAAGCAATATATACAAAGATTTCAACCGGCTACCTGTTCCATTCATTGTTCTACTTGTCGAAATTTACAAATAATTTCCGATAAAGGATTAACCATTGGGGCTCATTGTTCACTTAAACTTGAAGAACAAAAAATTGGCGAATTGTACTGTTTGGCTGCTTTGCATATATGTTTCTTAGACTATATAGAAGCAATATATACAAAGATTTCAACCGTCTACCTGTTCCATTCATTGTTCTACTTGTCGAAAGTTACAAATAATTTCCGATAAAGGATTAACCATTGGGGCTCATTGTTCACTTAAACTTGAAGAACAAAAAATTGGCGAATGGTACTGTTTGGATGCTTGGCGTACATGTTTCTTAGACTATATGGAAGCAATATATACAAAGATTTCAACCATCTACGTGTTCCAATCATTGTTCTACTTGTCGCATTTACAAATAATTTCCTTTAAAGGATTAACAATGGGGCTCGTTGTTCACTTAAACTTGAAGAACAAAAAAGTGGCGAATGGTACTGTTTGGATGCTTTGCATATATGTTTCTTAGACTATATAGAAGCAATATATACAAATATTTCAAACGTCTACCTTTTCCATTCATTGTTCTACTTGTCAAAAGTTACAAATAATTTCCGATAACGGATTAACCATTGGGGCTCATTGTTCACTTAAACTTGAAGAACAAAAAATTGGCGAATTGTACTGTTTGGATGCTTTGCATATATGTTTCTTATACTATATAGAAGCAATATATACAAAGATTTCAATCGTCTACCTGTTCCATTCACTGTTCTACTTGTCGAAAGTTACAAATAATTTCCGTTAAGGGATTAACAATGGGGATCGTAGTTTACTTAAACTTGAAGAACAAGAAATTGGCGAATTGTACTGTTTGGATGCTTTGCATATATGTTTCGTAGACTATATAGAAGCAATATATACAAATATTTCAACCGTCTAACTGTTCCATTCATTGTTCTACTTGTCGAAAGTTACAAATAATTTCCGATAACGGATTAACCATTGGGGCTCATTGTTCACTTAAACTTGAAGAACAAAAAATTGGCGAATTGTACTGTTTGGATGCTTTGCATATATGTTTCTTATACTATATAGAAGCAATATATACAAAGATTTCAATCGTCTACCTGTTCCATTCACTGTTCTACTTGTCGAAAGTTACAAATAATTTCCGTTAAGGGATTAACAATGGGGATCGTAGTTCACTTAAACTTGAAGAACAAAACATTGGCGAATGGTACTGTTTGGATGCTTTGCGTACATGTTTCTTAGACTATTTAGAAGCAATATATACAATGATTTCAACCGTCTACCTGTTCCATTCATTGTTCTACTTGTCGAAATTTACAAATAATTTCCGATAAAGGATTAACCATTGGGGCTCATTGTTCACTAAACTTGAAGAACAAAAAATTGTCGAATTGTACTGTTTGGATGCTTTGCATATATGTTTCTTAGACTATATAGATGCAATATATACATTGATTCCAACCGTCTACGTGTTCCATTCATTGTTCTACTTGTCGAAAGTTACAAATAATTTCCTTTAAAGGATTAACAATGGGGCTCGTTGTTCACTTAAACTTGAAGAACAAAAAATTGGCGAATTGTACTGTTTGGATGCTTTGCATATATGTTTCTTAGTCTATATAGAAGCAATATATACAAAGATTTCAACCGTCTACCTGTTCCATTCATTGTTCTACTTGTCGAAAGTTACAATTAATTTCCGTTAAAGGATTAACAATGGGGCTCGTAGTTCACTTAAACTTGGAGTACAAAAAATTGGCGAATTGTACTGTTTGGATGCTTTGCATATATGTTTCGTAGACTAGATAGAAGCAATATATACAAATATTTCAACCGTCTAACTGTTCCATTCACTGTTCTACTTGTCGAAAGTTACAAATAATTTCCGTTAAGGGATTAACAATGGGGATCGTAGTTCACTTAAACTTGAAGGACAAAACATTGGCGAATGGTACTGTTTGGATGCTTTGCGTACATGTTTCTTAGACTATTTAGAAGCAATATATACAATGATTTCAACCGTCTACCTGTTCCATTCATTGTTCTACTTGTCGAAATTTACAAATAATTTCCGATAAAAGATTAACCATTGGGGCTCATTGTTCACTAAACTTGAAGAACAAAAAATTGTCGAATTGTACTGTTTGGATGCTTTGCATATATGTTTCTTAGACTATATAGAAGCAATATATACATTGATTCCAACCGTCTACGTGTTCCATTCATTGTTCTACTTGTCGAAAGTTACAAATAATTTCCTTTAAAGGATTAACAATGGGGCTCGTTGTTCACTTAAACTTGAAGAACAAGAAATTGGCGAATTGTACTGTTTGGATGCTTTGCATATATGTTTCTTATACTATATAGAAGCAATATATACAAAGATTTCAACCGTCTACCTGTTCCATTCATTGTTCTACTTGTCGAAAGTTACAAATAATTTCCGATAACGGATTAACCATTGGGGCTCATTGTTCACTTAAACTTGAAGAACAAAAAATTGGCGAATGGTACTGTTTGGATGCTTTGCATATATGTTTCTTATACTATATAGAAGCAATATATACAAAGATTTCAACCGTCTACCTGTTCCATTCATTGTTCTACTTGTCGAAAGTTACAAATAATTTCCGATAACGGATTAACCATTGGGGCTCATTGTTCACTTAAACTTGAAGAACAAAAAATTGGCGAATTGTACTGTTTGGATGCTTTGCATATATGTTTCTTAGTCTATATAGAAGCAATATATACAAAGATTTCAACCGTCTACCTGTTCCATTCATTGTTCTACTTGTCGAAATTTACAAATAATTTCCTTTAAAGGATTAACAATGGGGCTCGTAGTTCACTTAAACTTGAAAAACAAAAAATTGGCGAATGGTACTGTTTGGATGCTTTGCATATATGTTTCTTAGTCTATATAGAAGCAATATATACAAAGATTTCAACCGTCTACCTGTTCCATTCATTGTTCTACTTGTCGAAATTTACAATTAATTTCCGTTAAGGGATTAACAATGGGGCTCGTAGTTCACTTAAACTTGAAGAACAAAAAATTGGCGAATTGTACTGTTTGGATGCTTTGCATATATGTTTCTTAGACTATATAGAAGCAATATATACAAAGATTTCAACCGTCTACCTTTTCCATTCATTGTTCTACTTGTCGTAAGTTACAAATAATTTCCGATAACGGATTAACCATTTGGGCTCATTGTTCACTTAAACTTGAAGAACAAAAAATTGGCGAATTGTACTGTTTGGATGCTTTGCATATATGTTTCTTAGACTACATAGAAGCAATATATACAAAGATTTCAACCGGCTACCTGTTCCATTCATTGTTCTACTTGTCGAAATTTACAAATAATTTCGGATAAAGGATTAACCATTGGGGCTCATTGTTCACTTAAACTTGAAGAACAAAAAATTGGCGAATGGTACTGTTTGGATGCTTGGCGTACATGTTTCTTAGACTATATGGAAGCAATATATACAAAGATTTCAACCGTCTACGTGTTCCAATCATTGTTCTACTTGTCGAAATTTACAAATAATTTCCTTTAAAGGATTAACAATGGGGCTCGTTGTTCACTTAAACTTGAAGAACAAAAAATTGGCGAATGGTACTGTTTGGATGCTTTGCATATATGTTTCTTAGACTATATAGAAGCAATATATACAAAGATTTCAACCATCTACCTGTTCCATTCATTGTTCTACTTGTCGAAAGTTACAAATAATTTCCGATAACGGATTAACCATTGGGGCTCATTGTTCACTTAAACTTGAAGAACAAAAAATTGGCGAATTGTACTGTTTGGATGCTTTGCATATATTTTTCTTAGACTATATAGAAGCAATATATACAAAGATTTCAACCTTCTACCTGTTCCATTCATTGTTCTACTTGTCGAAAGTTACAAATAA
Organism: Cerceris ruficornis; assembly: GCA_963989415.1. NCBI lineage: Eukaryota > Metazoa > Arthropoda > Insecta > Hymenoptera > Crabronidae > Cerceris > Cerceris ruficornis. The sequence goes on from CAXDIW010000209.1 coordinate 403,960, forward strand.
TTTCCTTTAAAGGATTAACAATGGGCTCATTGTTCACTTAAACTTGAAGAACAAAAAATTGGCGAATTGTACTGTTTGGATGCTTTGCACATATGTTTCTTCGACTATATAGAAGCATCATATACAATAATTTCAACAGTCTACCTGTTCCATTGATTGTTCTACTTGTCGAAATTTACAAATAATTTCCTTTAAAGGATTAACAATGGGGCTCGTAGTTCACTTAAACTTGAAGAACAAAAAATTGGCGAATGGTACTGTTTGGATGCTTTGCATATATGTTTCTTAGACTATATAGAAGCAATATATACAAAGATTTCAACCATCTACCTGTTCCATTCACTGTTCTACTTGTCGAAAGTTACAAATAATTTCCGTTAAGGGATTAACAATGGGGATCGTAGTTCACTGAAACTTGAAGAACAAAAAATTGGCGAATTGTACTGTTTGGATGCTTTGCATATATGTTTCGTAGACTATATAGAAGCAATATATACAAATATTTCAACCGTCTAACTGTTCCATTCATTGTTCTACTTGTCGAAAATTACAAATAATTTCCGATAAAGGATTAACCATTGGGGCTCATTGTTCACTTAAACTTGAAGAACAAAAAATTGGCGCATGGTACTGTTTGGATGCTTTGCGTACATGTTTTTTAGACTATATGGAAGCAATATATACAAAGATTTCAACCGTCTACGTGTTCCATTCATTGTTCTACTTGTCGAAATTTACAAATAATTTCCTTTAAAGGATTAACAATGGGTCTCGTCGTTCACTTAAACTTGAAGAACGAAAAATTGGCGAATGGTACTGTTTGGATGCTTTGCGTACATGTTTCTTAAACTATATGGAAGCAATATATACAATGATTACAACCGTCTACCTGTTCCATTCATTGTTCTACTTGTCGAAAGTTACAAATAATTACCGATAAAGGACTAACCATTGGGGCTCATTGTTAACTTAAACTTGAAGAACAAAAAATTGGCGAATTGTACTGTTTGGATGCTTTGCATATATGTTTCTTAGACTATATAGAAGCAATATATACAAAGATTTCAACCGTCTACCTGTTCCATTCATTGTTCTACTTGTCGAAATTTACAAATAATTTCCTTTAAAGGATTAACAATGGGGCTCGTAGTTCACTTAAACTTGAAGAACAAAAAATTGGCGAATGGTACTGTTTGGATGCTTTGCATATATGTTTCTTATACTATATAGAAGCAATATATACAAAGATTTCAACCGTCTACCTGTTCCATTCATTGTTCTACTTGTCGAAAGTTACAAATAATTTCCGATAACGGATTAATCATTGGGGCTCATTGTTCACTTAAACTTGATGAACAAAAAATTGGCGAATTGTACTGTTTGGATGCTTTGCATATATGTTTCTTATACTATATAGAAGCAATATATACAATGATTTCAACAGTCTACCTGTTCCATTCATTGTTCTACTTGTCGAAATTTACAAATAATTTCCTTTAAAGGATTAACAATGGGGCTCGTAGTTCACTTAAACTTGAAGAACAAAAAACTGGCGAATGGTACTGTTTGGATGCTTTGCATATATGTTTCTTATACTATATAAAAGCAATATATACAAAGATTTCAACCGTCTACCTGTTCCATTCATTGTTCTACTTGTCGAATGTTACAAATAATTTCCGATAACGGATTAACCATTGGGGCTCATTGTTCACTTAAACTTGAAGAACAAAAAATTGGCGAATTGTACTGTTTGGATGCTTTGCATATATGTTTCTTAGACTATATAGAAGCAATATATACAAAGATTTCAACCGTCTACCTTTTCCATTCATTGTTCTACTTGTCGAAAGTTACAAATAATTTCCGATAACGGATTAACCATTTGGGCTCATTGTTCACTTAAACTTGAAGAACAAAAAATTGGCGAATTGTACTGTTTGGATGCTTTGCATATATGTTTCTTAGACTACATAGAAGCAATATATACAAAGATTTCAACCGGCTACCTGTTCCATTCATTGTTCTACTTGTCGAAATTTACAAATAATTTCCGATAAAGGATTAACCATTGGGGCTCATTGTTCACTTAAACTTGAAGAACAAAAAATTGGCGAATTGTACTGTTTGGCTGCTTTGCATATATGTTTCTTAGACTATATAGAAGCAATATATACAAAGATTTCAACCGTCTACCTGTTCCATTCATTGTTCTACTTGTCGAAAGTTACAAATAATTTCCGATAAAGGATTAACCATTGGGGCTCATTGTTCACTTAAACTTGAAGAACAAAAAATTGGCGAATGGTACTGTTTGGATGCTTGGCGTACATGTTTCTTAGACTATATGGAAGCAATATATACAAAGATTTCAACCATCTACGTGTTCCAATCATTGTTCTACTTGTCGCATTTACAAATAATTTCCTTTAAAGGATTAACAATGGGGCTCGTTGTTCACTTAAACTTGAAGAACAAAAAAGTGGCGAATGGTACTGTTTGGATGCTTTGCATATATGTTTCTTAGACTATATAGAAGCAATATATACAAATATTTCAAACGTCTACCTTTTCCATTCATTGTTCTACTTGTCAAAAGTTACAAATAATTTCCGATAACGGATTAACCATTGGGGCTCATTGTTCACTTAAACTTGAAGAACAAAAAATTGGCGAATTGTACTGTTTGGATGCTTTGCATATATGTTTCTTATACTATATAGAAGCAATATATACAAAGATTTCAATCGTCTACCTGTTCCATTCACTGTTCTACTTGTCGAAAGTTACAAATAATTTCCGTTAAGGGATTAACAATGGGGATCGTAGTTCACTTAAACTTGAAGTACAAAAAATTGGCGAATTGTACTGTTTGGATGCTTTGCATATATGTTTCTTATACTATATAGAAGCAATATATACAAAGATTTCAACCGTCTACCTGTTCCATTCATTGTTCTACTTGTCGAAAGTTACAATTAATTTCCGTTAAAGGATTAACAATGGGGCTCGTAGTTCACTTAAACTTGAAGTACAAAAAATTGGCGAATTGTACTGTTTGGATGCTTTGCATATATGTTTCGTAGACTATATAGAAGCAATATATACAAATATTTCAAACGTCTAACTGTTCCATTCATTGTTCTACTTGTCGAAAATTACAAATAATTTCCGATAAAGGATTAACCATTGGGGCTCATTGTTCACTTAAACTTGAAGAACAAAAAATTGGCGAATGGTACTGTTTGGATGCTTTGCATATATGTTTCTTAGACTATATAGAAGCAATATATACAAAGATTTCAACCGTCTACCTTTTCCATTCATTGTTCTACTTGTCGAAATTTACAAATAATTTCCTTTAAAGGATTAACAATGGGGCTCGTAGTTCACTTAAACTTGAAAAACAAAAAATTGGCGAATGGTACTGTTTGGATGCTTTGCATATATGTTTCTTAGACTATATAGAAGCAATATATACAAAGATTTCAACCATCTACCTGTTCCATTCACTGTTCTACTTGTCGAAAATTACAAATAATTTCCGTTAAGGGATTAACAATAGGGATCGTAGTTCACTTATACTTGAAGTACAAAAAATTGGCGAATTGTACTGTTTGGATGCTTTGCATATATGTTTCTTATACTATATAGAAGCAATATATACAAAGATTTCAACCGTCTACGTGTTCCAATCATTGTTCCACTTGTAGAAAGTTACAATTAATTTCCGTTAAGGGATTAACAATGGGGCTCGTAGTTCACTTAAACTTGAAGAACAAAAAATTGGCGAATGGTACTGTTTGGATGCTTTGCATATATGTTTCTTATACTATATAGAAGCAATATATACAAAGATTTCAACCGTCTACCTGTTCCATTCATTGTTCTACTAGTCGAATGTTACAAATAATTTCCGATAACGGATTAACCATTGGGGCTCATTGTTCACTTAAACTTGAAGAACAAAAAATTGGCGAATTGTACTGTTTGGATGCTTTGCATATATGTTTCTTAGACTATATAGAAGCAATATATACAAAGATTTCAACCGTCTACCTTTTCCATTCATTGTTCTACTTGTCGTAAGTTACAAATAATTTCCGATAACGGATTAACCATTTGGGCTCATTGTTCACTTAAACTTGAAGAACAAAAAATTGGCGAATTGTACTGTTTGGATGCTTTGCATATATGTTTCTTAGACTACATAGAAGCAATATATACAAAGATTTCAACCGGCTACCTGTTCCATTCATTGTTCTACTTGTCGAAATTTACAAATAATTTCGGATAAAGGATTAACCATTGGGGCTCATTGTTCACTTAAACTTGAAGAACAAAAAATTGGCGAATGGTACTGTTTGGATGCTTGGCGTACATGTTTCTTAGACTATATGGAAGCAATATATACAAAGATTTCAACCGTCTACGTGTTCCAATCATTGTTCTACTTGTCGAAATTTACAAATAATTTCCTTTAAAGGATTAACAATGGGGCTCGTTGTTCACTTAAACTTGAAGAACAAAAAATTGGCGAATGGTACTGTTTGGATGCTTTGCATATATGTTTCTTAGACTATATAGAAGCAATATATACAAAGATTTCAACCATCTACCTGTTCCATTCATTGTTCTACTTGTCGAAAGTTACAAATAATTTCCGATAACGGATTAACCATTGGGGCTCATTGTTCACTTAAACTTGAAGAACAAAAAATTGGCGAATTGTACTGTTTGGATGCTTTGCATATATTTTTCTTAGACTATATAGAAGCAATATATACAAAGATTTCAACCTTCTACCTGTTCCATTCATTGTTCTACTTGTCGAAAGTTACAAATAATTTCCTTTAAAGGATTAACAATGGGCTCATTGTTCACTTAAACTTGAAGAACAAAAAATTGGCGAATTGTACTGTTTGGATGCTTTGCACATATGTTTCTTAGACTATATAGAAGCAATATATACAATAATTTCAACAGTCTACCTGTTCCATTGATTGTTCTACTTGTCGAAATTTACAAATAATTTCCTTTAAAGGATTAACAATGGGGCTCGTAGTTCACTTAAACTTGAAGAACAAAAAATTGGCGAATGGTACTGTTTGGATGCTTTGCATATATGTATCTTAGACTATATAGAAGCAATATATACAAAGATTTCAACCATCTACCTGTTCCATTCACTGTTCTACTTGTCGAAAGTTACAAATAATTTCCGTTAAGGGATTAACAATGGGGATCGTAGTTCACTGAAACTTGAAGAACAAAAAATTGGCGAATTGTACTGTTTGGATGCTTTGCATATATGTTTCGTAGACTATATAGAAGCAATATATACAAATATTTCAACCGTCTAACTGTTCCATTCATTGTTCTACTTGTCGAAAATTACAAATAATTTCCGATAAAGGATTAACCATTGGTGCTCATTGTTCACTTAAACGTGAAGAACAAAAAATTGGCGAATGGTACTGTTTGGATGCTTTGCATATATGTTTCTTAGACTATATAGAAGCAATATATACAAAGATTTCAACCGTCTACCTTTTCCATTCATTGTTCTACTTGTCAAAAGTTACAAATAATTTCCGATAACGGATTAACCATTGGGGCTCATTGTTCACTTAAACTTGAAGAACAAAAAATTGGCGAATTGTACTGTTTGGATGCTTTGCATATATGTTTCGTAGACTATATAGAAGCAATATATACAAATATTTCAAACGTCTAACTGTTCCATTCATTGTTCTACTTGTCGAAAGTTACAAATAATTTCCGATAACGGATTAACCATTGGGGCTCATTGTTCACTTAAACTTGAAGAACAAAAAATTGGCGAATTGTACTGTTTGGATGCTTTGCATATATGTTTCTTATACTATATAGAAGCAATATATACAAAGATTTCAACCGTCTACCTGTTCCATTCATTGTTCTACTAGTCGAATGTTACAAATAATTTCCGATAACGGATTAACCATTGGGGCTCATTGTTCACTTAAACTTGAAGAACAAAAAATTGGCGAATTGTACTGTTTGGATGCTTTGCATATATGTTTCTTAGACTATATAGAAGCAATATATACAAAGATTTCAACCGTCTACCTTTTCCATTCATTGTTCTACTTGTCGTAAGTTACAAATAATTTCCGATAACGGATTAACCATTTGGGCTCATTGTTCACTTAAACTTGAAGAACAAAAAATTGGCGAATTGTACTGTTTGGATGCTTTGCATATATGTTTCTTAGACTACATAGAAGCAATATATACAAAGATTTCAACCGGCTACCTGTTCCATTCATTGTTCTACTTGTCGAAATTTACAAATAATTTCCTTTAAAGGATTAACAATGGGGCTCGTTGTTCACTTAAACTTGAAGAACAAAAAAGTGGCGAATGGTACTGTTTGGATGCTTTGCATATATGTTTCTTAGACTATATAGAAGCAATATATACATTGATTTCAACCGTCTACCTGTTCCATTCATTGTTCTACTTGTCGCAAGTTACAAATAATTTCCGTTAAAGTATTAACAATGGGGCTCGTAGTTCACTTAAACTTGAAGATCAAATAATTGGCGAATTGTACTGTTTGGATGATTTGCATATATGTTTCTTAGACTTTATAGAAGCAATATATACAAAGATTTCAACCGTCTACCTGTTCCATTCATTGTTCTACTTGTCGAAAGTTACAAATAATTTCCGTTAAGGCATTAACAATGGGGATCGTAGTTTACTTAAACTTGAAGAACAAGAAATTGGCGGATTTTACTGTTTGGATGCTTTGCATATATGTTTCTTAGACTATATAGAAGCAATATATACAAAGATTTCAACCGTCTACCTGTTCCATTCATTGTTCTACTTGTCGAAAGTTACAAATAATTTCCTTTAAAGGATTAACAATGGGGCTCATTGTTCACTTAAACTTGAAGAACAAAAAATTGGCGAATTGTACTGTTTGGATGCTTTGCATATATGTTTCATAGACTATATAGAAGCAATATATACAATAATTTCAACAGTCTACCTGTTCCATTCATTGTTCTACTTGTCGAAATTTACAAATAATTTCCTTTAAAGGATTAACAATGGGGTTCGTAGTTCACTTAAACTTGAAGAACAAAAAATTGGCGAATGGTACTGTTTGGATGCTTTGCATATATGTTTCTTAGACTATATAGAAGCAATATATACAGAGATTTCAACCATCTACCTGTTCCATTCATTGTTCTACTTGTCGAAAGTTACAAATAATTTCCGTTAAGGGATTAAGAATGGGGATCGTAGTTCACTTAAACTTGAAGAACAAAAAATTGGCGAATTGTACTGTTTGGATGCTTTGCGTACATGTTTCTTAGACTATATGGAAGCAATATATACAAAGATTTCAACCGTCTACGTGTTCCAATCATTGTTCTACTTGTCGAAATTTACAAATAATTTCCTTTAAAGGATTAACAATGGGGCTCGTTGTTCACTTAAACTTGAAGAACAAAAAAGTGGCGTATGTTACTGTTTGGATGCTTTGCATATATGTTTCTTAGACTATAAAGAAGCAATATATACATTGATTTCAACCGTCTACCTGTTCCATTCATTGTTCTACTTGTCGCAAGTTACAAATAATTTCCATTTCTTGATTATCAATGGGGCTCGTAGTTCACTTAAACTTGAAGAACAAAAAATTGGCGAATGGTACTGTTTGGATGCTTTGCATATATGTTTCTTAGACTATATGGAAGCAATATATACAAAGATTTCAACCGTCTACGTGTTCCAATCATTGTTCTACTTGTAGAAAGTTACAATTAATTTCCGTTAAAGGATTAACAATGGGGCTCGTAGTTCACTTAAACTTGAAGATCAAATAATTTTGCGAATTGTACTGTTTGGACGCTTTGCATATATGTTTCTTAGACTATATAGAAGCAATATATACAAAGATTTCAACCGTCTACCTGTTCCATTCATTGTTCTACTTGTCGAAAGTTACAAATAATTTCCGTTAAGGGATTAACAATGGGGATCGTAGTTTACTTAAACTTGAAGAACAAGAAATAGGCGAATTGTACTGTTTGCATGCTTTGCATATATGTTTCTTAGACTATATAGAAGCAATATATACAATGATTTCAACCCTCTACCTATTCCATTCATTGTTCTACTTGCCGAAATTTACAAATAATTTCCTTTAAAGGATTAACAATGGGGCGCGTAGTTCACTTAAACTTGAAGAACAAAAAATTGGCGAATGGTACTATTTGGATGCTTTGAATATATGTTTCTTATATTATATAGAAGCAATATATACAAATATTTCAACCGTCTACCTGTTCCTATCATTGTTCGACTTGTCGAAAGTTACAAATAATTTCCGATAAAGGATTAACCATTGGGGCTCATTGTTCACTTAAACTTGAAGAACAAATAATTGGCGAATGGTACTGTTTGGATACTTTGCATATATGTTTCTTAAACTATATGGAAGCAATGTATACAAAGATTTCAACCGTCTACGTGTTCCAATCATTGTTCTACTTGTAGAAAGTTACAATTAATTTCCGTTAAAGGATTAACAATGGGGCTCGTAGTTCACTTAAACTTGAAGAACAAAAAATTGGCGAATTGTACTGTTTGGATGCTTTGCATATATGTTTCGTAGACTATATAGAAGCAATATATACAATGATTTCAACCGTCTACATGATCCATTCATTGTTCTACTTGTCGAAATTTACAAATAATTTCCTTTAAAGGATTAACAATGGGGCTCGTAGTTCACTTAAACTTGAAGAACAAAAAATTGGCGAATTGTACTGTTTGGATGCTTTGCATAGATGTGTTCTTAGACTATTTAGAACCAATATATAGAAAGATTTCACCCGTCTACCTGTACTATTCATTGTTCTACTTGTAGAAAGTTACAAATAATTTCTATTCCATGATTATCATTGGGGCTCGCTGTTCACTTAAACTTGAAGATCAAAAAATTGGCGAATTGTACTGTTTGGATGATTTGCATATATGTTTCTTAGACTATATAGAAGCAATATATACAAAGATTTCAACCGTCTACCTGTTCCATTCATTGTTCTACTTGTCGAAAGTTACAAATAATTTCCGTTAAGGGATTAACAATGGGGATCGTAGTTTACTTAAACTTGAAGAACAAGAAATTGGCGAATTGTACTGTTTGGATGCTTTGCATATATGTTTCGTAGACTATATAGAAGCAATATATACAAATATTTCAACCGTCTAACTGTTCCATTCATTGTTCTACTTGTCGAAAGTTACAAATAATTTCCGATAACGGATTAACCATTGGGGCTCATTGTTCACTTAAACTTGAAGAACAAAAAATTGGCGAATTGTACTGTTTGGATGCTTTGCATATATGTTTCTTATACTATATAGAAGCAATATATACAAAGATTTCAATCGTCTACCTGTTCCATTCACTGTTCTACTTGTCGAAAGTTACAAATAATTTCCGTTAAGGGATTAACAATGGGGATCGTAGTTCACTTAAACTTGAAGAACAAAACATTGGCGAATGGTACTGTTTGGATGCTTTGCGTACATGTTTCTTAGACTATTTAGAAGCAATATATACAATGATTTCAACCGTCTACCTGTTCCATTCATTGTTCTACTTGTCGAAATTTACAAATAATTTCCGATAAAGGATTAACCATTGGGGCTCATTGTTCACTAAACTTGAAGAACAAAAAATTGTCGAATTGTACTGTTTGGATGCTTTGCATATATGTTTCTTAGACTATATAGATGCAATATATTCATTGATTCCAACCGTCTACCTGTTCCATTCATTGTTCTACTTGTCGAAAGTTACAAATAATTTCCTTTAAAGGATTAACAATGGGGCTCGTTGTTCACTTAAACTTGAAGAACAAAAAATTGGCGAATTGTACTGTTTGGATGCTTTGCATATATGTTTCTTAGTCTATATAGAAGCAATATATACAAAGATTTCAACCGTCTACCTGTTCCATTCATTGTTCTACTTGTCGAAAGTTACAATTAATTTCCGTTAAAGGATTAACAATGGGGCTCGTAGTTCACTTAAACTTGGAGTACAAAAAATTGGCGAATTGTACTGTTTGGATGCTTTGCATATATGTTTCGTAGACTAGATAGAAGCAATATATACAAATATTTCAACCGTCTAACTGTTCCATTCACTGTTCTACTTGTCGAAAGTTACAAATAATTTCCGTTAAGGGATTAACAATGGGGATCGTAGTTCACTTAAACTTGAAGGACAAAACATTGGCGAATGGTACTGTTTGGATGCTTTGCGTACATGTTTCTTAGACTATTTAGAAGCAATATATACAATGATTTCAACCGTCTACCTGTTCCATTCATTGTTCTACTTGTCGAAATTTACAAATAATTTCCGATAAAGGATTAACCATTGGGGCTCATTGTTCACTAAACTTGAAGAACAAAAAATTGTCGAATTGTACTGTTTGGATGCTTTGCATATATGTTTCTTAGACTATATAGAAGCAATATATACATTGATTCCAACCGTCTACCTGTTCCATTCATTGTTCTACCTGTCGAAAGTTACAAATAATTTCCTTTAAAGGATTAACAATGGGGCTCGTTGTTCACTTAAACTTGAAGAACAAAAAATTGGCGAGTTGTACTGTTTGGATGCTTTGCATATATGTTTCTTAGTCTATATAGAAGCAATCTATACAAAGATTTCAACCGTCTACCTGTTCCATTCATTGTTCTACTTGTCGAAAGTTACAATTAATTTCCGTTAAAGGATTAACAATGGGGCTCGTTGTTCACTTAAACTTGAAGAACAAAAAAGTGGCGAATGGTACTGTTTGGATGCTTTGCATATATGTTTCTTAGACTATATAGAAGCAATATATACATTGATTTCAACCGTCTACCTGTTCCATTCATTGTTCTACTTGTCGCAAGTTACAAATAATTTCCGTTAAAGGATTAACAATGGGGCCCGTTGTTCACTTAAACTTGAAGAACAAAAAATTGGCGAATTGTACTGTTTGGATGCTTTGCATATATGTTTCATAGACTATATAGAAGCAATATATACAATAATTTCAACAGTCTACCTGTTCCATTCATTGTTCTACTTGTCGAAATTTACAAATAATTTCCTTTAAAGGATTAACAATGGGGTTCGTAGTTCACTTAAACTTGAAGAACAAAAAATTGGCGAATGGTACTGTTTGGATGCTTTGCATATATGTTTCTTAGACTATATAGAAGCAATATATACAAAGATTTCAACCATCTACCTGTTCCATTCATTGTTCTACTTGTCGAAAGTTACAAATAATTTCCGTTAAGGGATTAAGAATGGGGATCGTAGTTCACTTAAACTTGAAGAACAAAAAATTGGCGAATTGTACTGTTTGGATGCTTTGCGTACATGTTTCTTAGACTATATGGAAGCAATATATACAAAGATTTCAACCGTCTACGTGTTCCAATCATTGTTCTACTTGTCGAAATTTACAAATAATTTCCTTTAAAGGATTAACAATGGGGCTCGTTGTTCACTTAAACTTGAAGAACAAAAAAGTGGCGTATGTTACTGTTTGGATGCTTTGCATATATGTTTCTTAGACTATAAAGAAGCAATATATACAAAGATTTCAACCGTCTACCTGTTCCATTCATTGTTCTACTTGTCGAAAGTTACAAATAATTTCCGTTAAGGGATTAACAATGGGGATCGTAGTTTACTTAAACTTGAAGAACAAGAAATTGGCGAATTGTACTGTTTGGATGCTTTGCATATATGTTTCGTAGACTATATAGAAGCAATATATACAAATATTTCAACCGTCTAACTGTTCCATTCATTGTTCTACTTGTCGAAAGTTACAAATAATTTCCGATAACGGATTAACCATTGGGGCTCATTGTTCACTTAAACTTGAAGAACAAAAAATTGGCGAATTGTACTGTTTGGATGCTTTGCATATATGTTTCTTATACTATATAGAAGCAATATATACAAAGATTTCAATCGTCTACCTGTTCCATTCACTGTTCTACTTGTCGAAAGTTACAAATAATTTCCGTTAAGGGATTAACAATGGGGATCGTAGTTCACTTAAACTTGAAGAACAAAACATTGGCGAATGGTACTGTTTGGATGCTTTGCGTACATGTTTCTTAGACTATTTAGAAGCAATATATACAATGATTTCAACCGTCTACCTGTTCCATTCATTGTTCTACTTGTCGAAATTTACAAATAATTTCCGATAAAGGATTAACCATTGGGGCTCATTGTTCACTAAACTTGAAGAACAAAAAATTGTCGAATTGTACTGTTTGGATGCTTTGCATATATGTTTCTTAGACTATATAGATGCAATATATTCATTGATTCCAACCGTCTACCTGTTCCATTCATTGTTCTACTTGTCGAAAGTTACAAATAATTTCCTTTAAAGGATTAACAATGGGGCTCGTTGTTCACTTAAACTTGAAGAACAAAAAATTGGCGAATTGTACTGTTTGGATGCTTTGCATATATGTTTCTTAGTCTATATAGAAGCAATATATACAAAGATTTCAACCGTCTACCTGTTCCATTCATTGTTCTACTTGTCGAAAGTTACAATTAATTTCCGTTAAAGGATTAACAATGGGGCTCGTAGTTCACTTAAACTTGGAGTACAAAAAATTGGCGAATTGTACTGTTTGGATGCTTTGCATATATGTTTCGTAGACTAGATAGAAGCAATATATACAAATATTTCAACCGTCTAACTGTTCCATTCACTGTTCTACTTGTCGAAAGTTACAAATAATTTCCGTTAAGGGATTAACAATGGGGATCGTAGTTCACTTAAACTTGAAGGACAAAACATTGGCGAATGGTACTGTTTGGATGCTTTGCGTACATGTTTCTTAGACTATTTAGAAGCAATATATACAATGATTTCAACCGTCTACCTGTTCCATTCATTGTTCTACTTGTCGAAATTTACAAATAATTTCCGATAAAGGATTAACCATTGGGGCTCATTGTTCACTAAACTTGAAGAACAAAAAATTGTCGAATTGTACTGTTTGGATGCTTTGCATATATGTTTCTTAGACTATATAGAAGCAATATATACATTGATTCCAACCGTCTACCTGTTCCATTCATTGTTCTACCTGTCGAAAGTTACAAATAATTTCCTTTAAAGGATTAACAATGGGGCTCGTTGTTCACTTAAACTTGAAGAACAAAAAATTGGCGAATTGTACTGTTTGGATGCTTTGCATATATGTTTCTTAGTCTATATAGAAGCAATCTATACAAAGATTTCAACCGTCTACCTGTTCCATTCATTGTTCTACTTGTCGAAAGTTACAATTAATTTCCGTTAAAGGATTAACAATGGGGCTCGTTGTTCACTTAAACTTGAAGAACAAAAAAGTGGCGAATGGTACTGTTTGGATGCTTTGCATATATGTTTCTTAGACTATATAGAAGCAATATATACATTGATTTCAACCGTCTACCTGTTCCATTCATTGTTCTACTTGTCGCAAGTTACAAATAATTTCCGTTAAAGGATTAACAATGGGGCCCGTTGTTCACTTAAACTTGAAGAACAAAAAATTGGCGAATTGTACTGTTTGGATGCTTTGCATATATGTTTCATAGACTATATAGAAGCAATATATACAATAATTTCAACAGTCTACCTGTTCCATTCATTGTTCTACTTGTCGAAATTTACAAATAATTTCCTTTAAAGGATTAACAATGGGGTTCGTAGTTCACTTAAACTTGAAGAACAAAAAATTGGCGAATGGTACTGTTTGGATGCTTTGCATATATGTTTCTTAGACTATATAGAAGCAATATATACAAAGATTTCAACCATCTACCTGTTCCATTCATTGTTCTACTTGTCGAAAGTTACAAATAATTTCCGTTAAGGGATTAAGAATGGGGATCGTAGTTCACTTAAACTTGAAGAACAAAAAATTGGCGAATTGTACTGTTTGGATGCTTTGCGTACATGTTTCTTAGACTATATGGAAGCAATATATACAAAGATTTCAACCGTCTACGTGTTCCAATCATTGTTCTACTTGTCGAAATTTACAAATAATTTCCTTTAAAGGATTAACAATGGGGCTCGTTGTTCACTTAAACTTGAAGAACAAAAAAGTGGCGTATGTTACTGTTTGGATGCTTTGCATATATGTTTCTTAGACTATAAAGAAGCAATATATACATTGATTTCAACCGTCTACCTGTTCCATTCATTGTTCTACTTGTCGCAAGTTACAAATAATTTCCGTTAAAGTATTAACAATGGGGCTCGTAGTTCACTTAATCTTGAAGATCAAATAATTGGCGAATTGTACTGTTTGGATGATTTGCATATATGTTTCTTAGACTATATAGAAGCAATATATACAAAGATTTCAACCGTCTACCTGTTCCATTCATTGTTCTACTTGTCGAAAGTTACAAATAATTTCCGTTAAGGGATTAACAATGGGGATCGTAGTTTACTTAAACTTGAAGAACAAGAAATTGGCGAATTGTACTGTTTGGATGCTTTGCATATATGTTTCGTAGACTATATAGAAGCAATATATACAAATATTTCAACCGTCTAACTGTTCCATTCATTGTTCTACTTGTCGAAAGTTACAAATAATTTCCGATAACGGATTAACCATTGGGGCTCATTGTTCACTTAAACTTGAAGAACAAAAAATTGGCGAATTGTACTGTTTGGATGCTTTGCATATATGTTTCTTATACTATATAGAAGCAATATATACAAAGATTTCAATCGTCTACCTGTTCCATTCACTGTTCTACTTGTCGAAAGTTACAAATAATTTCCGTTAAGGGATTAACAATGGGGATCGTAGTTCACTTAAACTTGAAGAACAAAACATTGGCGAATGGTACTGTTTGGATGCTTTGCGTACATGTTTCTTAGACTATTTAGAAGCAATATATACAATGATTTCAACCGTCTACCTGTTCCATTCATTGTTCTACTTGTCGAAATTTACAAATAATTTCCGATAAAGGATTAACCATTGGGGCTCATTGTTCACTAAACTTGAAGAACAAAAAATTGTCGAATTGTACTGTTTGGATGCTTTGCATATATGTTTCTTAGACTATATAGATGCAATATATACATTGATTCCAACCGTCTACCTGTTCCATTCATTGTTCTACTGGTCGAAAGTTACAAATAATTTCCTTTAAAGGATTAACAATGGGGCTCGTTGTTCACTTAAACTTGAAGAACAAAAAATTGGCGAATTGTACTGTTTGGATGCTTTGCATATATGTTTCTTAGTCTATATAGAAGCAATATATACAAAGATTTCAACCGTCTACCTGTTCCATTCATTGTTCTACTTGTCGCAAGTTACAATTAATTTCCGTTAAAGGATTAACAATGGGGCTCGTAGTTCATTTAAACTTGGAGTACAAAAAATTGGCGAATTGTACTGTTTGGATGCTTTGCATATATGTTTCGTAGACTAGATAGAAGCAATATATACAAATATTTCAACCGTCTAACTGTTCCATTCACTGTTCTACTTGTCGAAAGTTACAAATAATTTCCGTTAAGGGATTAACAATGGGGATCGTAGTTCACTTAAACTTGAAGGACAAAACATTGGCGAATGGTACTGTTTGGATGCTTTGCGTACATGTTTCTTAGACTATTTAGAAGCAATATATACAATGATTTCAACCGTCTACCTGTTCCATTCATTGTTCTACTTGTCGAAATTTACAAATAATTTCCGATAAAGGATTAACCATTGGGGCTCATTGTTCACTAAACTTGAAGAACAAAAAATTGTCGAATTGTACTGTTTGGATGCTTTGCATATATGTTTCTTAGACTATATAGAAGCAATATATACATTGATTCCAACCGTCTACCTGTTCCATTCATTGTTCTACCTGTCGAAAGTTACAAATAATTTCCTTTAAAGGATTAACAATGGGGCTCGTTGTTCACTTAAACTTGAAGAACAAAAAATTGGCGAATTGTACTGTTTGGATGCTTTGCATATATGTTTCTTAGTCTATATAGAAGCAATATATACAAAGATTTCAACCGTCTACCTGTTCCATTCATTGTTCTACTTGTCGAAAGTTACAATTAATTTCCGTTAAAGGATTAACAATGGGGCTCGTAGTTCACTTAAACTTGGAGTACAAAAAATTGGCGAATTGTACTGTTTGGATGCTTTGCATATATGTTTCTTATACTATATAGAAGCAATATATACAAAGATTTCAACCGTCTACCTGTTCCATTCATTGTTCTACTTGTAGAAAGTTACAAATAATTTCCGTTAAGGGATTAACAATGGGGATCGTAGTTTACTTAAACTTGAAGAACAAGAAATAGGCGAATTGTACTGTTTGCATGCTTTGCATATATGTTTCTTAGACTATATAGAAGCAATATATACAATGATTTCAACCCTCTACCTATTCCATTCATTGTTCTACTTGCCGAAATTTACAAATAATTTCCTTTAAAGGATTAACAATGGGGCGCGTAGTTCACTTAAACTTGAAGAACAAAAAATTGGCGAATGGTACTATTTGGATGCTTTGAATATATGTTTCTTATATTATATAGAAGCAATATATACAAATATTTCAACCGTCTACCTGTTCCTATCATTGTTCGACTTGTCGAAAGTTACAAATAATTTCCGATAAAGGATTAACCATTGGGGCTCATTGTTCACTTAAACTTGAAGAACAAATAATTGGCGAATGGTACTGTTTGGATACTTTGCATATATGTTTCTTAAACTATATGGAAGCAATGTATACAAAGATTTCAACCGTCTACGTGTTCCAATCATTGTTCTACTTGTAGAAAGTTACAATTAATTTCCGTTAAAGGATTAACAATGGGGCTCGTAGTTCACTTAAACTTGAAGAACAAAAAATTGGCGAATTGTACTGTTTGGATGCTTTGCATATATGTTTCGTAGACTATATAGAAGCAATATATACAATGATTTCAACCGTCTACATGATCCATTCATTGTTCTACTTGTCGAAATTTACAAATAATTTCCTTTAAAGGATTAACAATGGGGCTCGTAGTTCACTTAAACTTGAAGAACAAAAAATTGGCGAATTGTACTGTTTGGATGCTTTGCATAGATGTGTTCTTAGACTATTTAGAACCAATATATAGAAAGATTTCACCCGTCTACCTGTACCATTCATTGTTCTACTTGTAGAAAGTTACAAATAATTTCTATTCCATGATTATCATTGGGGCTCGCTGTTCACTTAAACTTGAAGATCAAAAAATTGGCGATTGTTACTGTTTAGATGCTTTGCATATATGTTTCTTAGATTATATAGAAGCAATATATACAAAGATTTCAACCGTCTACCAGTTCCATTCATTGCTCTACTTGTCGAAAATTACAAATAATTTCCGATAAAGGATTAACCATTGGGGCTCATTGTTCACTTAAACTTGAAGAACAAAAAATTGGCGCATGGTACTGTTTGGATGCTTTGCGTACATGTTTTTTAGACTATATGGAAGCAATATATACAAAGATTTCAACCGTCTACGTGTTCCATTCATTGTTCTACTTGTCGAAATTTACAAATAATTTCCTTTAAAGGATTAACAATGGGGCTCGTTGTTCACTTAAACTTGAAGAACAAAAAAGTGGCAAATGGTACTGTTTGGATGCTTTGCATATATGTTTCTTAGACTATATAGAAGCAATATATACAAATATTTCAAACGTCTACCTTTTCCATTCATTGTTCTACTTGTCAAAAGTTACAAATAATTTCCGATAACGGATTAACCATTGGGGCTCATTGTTCACTTAAACTTGAAGAACAAAAAATTGGCGAATTGTACTGTTTGGATGCTTTGCATATATGTTTCTTATACTATATAGAAGCAATATATACAAAGATTTCAATCGTCCACCTGTTCCATTCACTGTTCTACTTGTCGAAAGTTACAAATAATTTCCGTTAAGGGATTAACAATGGGGATCGTAGTTCACTTAAACTTGAAGTACAAAAAATTGGCGAATTGTACTGTTTGGATGCTTTGCATATATGTTTCTTATACTATATAGAAGCAATATATACAAAGATTTCAACCGTCTACCTGTTCCATTCATTGTTCTACTTGTCGAAAGTTACAATTAATTTCCGTTAAAGGATTAACAATGGGGCTCGTAGTTCACTTAAACTTGAAGTACAAAAAATTGGCGAATTGTACTGTTTGGATGCTTTGCATATATGTTTCGTAAACTATATAGAAGCAATATATACAAATATTTCAAACGTCTAACTGTTCCATTCATTGTTCTACTTGTCGAAAATTACAAATAATTTCCGATAAAGGATTAACCATTGGGGCTCATTGTTCACTTAAACTTGAAGAACAAAAAATTGGCGAATGGTACTGTTTGGATGCTTTGCATATATGTTTCTTAGACTATATAGAAGCAATATATACAAAGATTTCAACCGTCTACCTTTTCCATTCATTGTTCTACTTGTCGAAATTTACAAATAATTTCCTTTAAAGGATTAACAATGGGGCTCGTAGTTCACTTAAACTTGAAAAACAAAAAATTGGCGAATGGTACTGTTTGGATGCTTTGCATATATGTTTCTTAGACTATATAGAAGCAATATATACAAAGATTTCAACCATCTACCTGTTCCATTCACTGTTCTACTTGTCGAAAGTTACAAATAATTTCCGTTAAGGGATTAACAATGGGGATCGTAGTTCACTTATACTTGAAGTACAAAAAATTGGCGAATTGTACTGTTTGGATGCTTTGCATATATGTTTCTTATACTATATAGAAGCAATATATACAAAGATTTCAACCGTCTACCTGTTCCATTCATTGTTCTACTTGTCGAAAGTTACAATTAATTTCCGTTAAAGGATTAACAATGGGGCTCGTAGTTCACTTAAACTTGAAGAACAAAAAATTGGCGAATTGTACTGTTTGGATGCTTTGCATATATGTTTCGTAGACTATATAGAAGCAATATATACAAAGATTTCAACCGTCTACCTGTTCCATTCATTGTTCTACTTGTCGAAAGTTACAAATAATTACCGATAAAGGACTAACCATTGGGGCTCATTGTTCACTTAAACTTGAAGAACAAAAAATTGGCGAATTGTACTGTTTGGATGCTTTGCATATATGTTTCTTAGACTATATAGAAGCAATATATACAAAGATTTCAACCGTCTACCTGTTCGATTCATTGTTCCACTTGTCGAAATTTACAAATAATTTCAGATAAAGGATTAACAATGGGGCTCATTGTTCACTTAAACTTGAAGGACAAAAAATTGGCGAATGGTACTGTTTGGATGCTTTGCGTACATGTTTCTTAGACTATATGGAAGCAATATATACAAGGATTTCAACCGTCTACCTGTTCCATTCACTGTTCTACTTGTCGAAAGTTACAAATAATTTCCATTTCTTGATTATCAATGGGGCTCGCTGTTCACTTAAACTTGAAGATCAAAAAATTGGCGAATGTTACTGTTTAGATGCTTCGCATATAGGTTTCTTAGACTATATAGAAGCAACATATACAAAGATTTCACCCGTCTACCTGTACTATTCATTGTTCTACTTGTAGAAAGTTACAAATAATTTCCATTTCATGATTAACAATGGGGCTCGTAGTTCACTTAAACTTGAAGAACAAAAAATTGGCGAATGGTACTGTTTGGATGCTTTGCATATATGTTTCTTAGACTATATGGAAGCAATATATACAAAGATTTCAACCGTCTACGTGTTCCAATCATTGTTCTACTTGTAGAAAGTTACAATTAATTTCCGTTAAAGGATTAACAATGGGGCTCGTAGTTCACTTAAACTTGAAGATCAAATAATTTTGCGAATTGTACTGTTTGGACGCTTTGCATATATGTTTCTTAGACTATATAGAAGCAATATATACAAAGATTTCAACCGTCTACCTGTTCCATTCATTGTTCTACTTGTCGAAAGTTACAAATAATTTCCGTTAAGGGATTAACAATGGGGATCGTAGTTTACTTAAACTTGAAGAACAAGAAATAGGCGAATTGTACTGTTTGCATGCTTTGCATATATGTTTCTTAGACTATATAGAAGCAATATATACAATGATTTCAACCCTCTACCTATTCCATTCATTGTTCTACTTGCCGAAATTTACAAATAATTTCCTTTAAAGGATTAACAATGGGGCGCGTAGTTCACTTAAACTTGAAGAACAAAAAATTGGCGAATGGTACTATTTGGATGCTTTGAATATATGTTTCTTATATTATATAGAAGCAATATATACAAATATTTCAACCGTCTACCTGTTCCTATCATTGTTCGACTTGTCGAAAGTTACAAATAATTTCCGATAAAGGATTAACCATTGGGGCTCATTGTTCACTTAAACTTGAAGAACAAATAATTGGCGAATGGTACTGTTTGGATACTTTGCATATATGTTTCTTAAACTATATGGAAGCAATGTATACAAAGATTTCAACCGTCTACGTGTTCCAATCATTGTTCTACTTGTAGAAAGTTACAATTAATTTCCGTTAAAGGATTAACAATGGGGCTCGTAGTTCACTTAAACTTGAAGAACAAAAAATTGGCGAATTGTACTGTTTGGATGCTTTGCATATATGTTTCGTAGACTATATAGAAGCAATATATACAATGATTTCAACCGTCTACATGATCCATTCATTGTTCTACTTGTCGAAATTTACAAATAATTTCCTTTAAAGGATTAACAATGGGGCTCGTAGTTCACTTAAACTTGAAGAACAAAAAATTGGCGAATTGTACTGTTTGGATGCTTTGCATAGATGTGTTCTTAGACTATTTAGAACCAATATATAGAAAGATTTCACCCGTCTACCTGTACTATTCATTGTTCTACTTGTAGAAAGTTACAAATAATTTCTATTCCATGATTATCATTGGGGCTCGCTGTTCACTTAAACTTGAAGATCAAAAAATTGGCGATTGTTACTGTTTAGATGCTTTGCATATATGTTTCTTAGATTATATAGAAGCAATATATACAAAGATTTCAACCGTCTACCAGTTCCATTCATTGCTCTACTTGTCGAAAATTACAAATAATTTCCGATAAAGGATTAACCATTGGGGCTCATTGTTCACTTAAACTTGAAGAACAAAAAATTGGCGCATGGTACTGTTTGGATGCTTTGCATATATGTTTCTTAGACTATATAGAAGCAATATATACAAAGATTTCAACCGGCTACATGTTCCATTCATTGTTCTACTTGTCGAAATTTACAAATAATTTCGGATAAAGGATTAACCATTGGGGCTCATTGTTCACTTAAACTTGAAGAACAAAAAATTGGCGAATGGTACTGTTTGGATGCTTGGCGTACATGTTTCTTAGACTATATGGAAGCAATATATACAAAGATTTCAACCGTCTACGTGTTCCAATCATTGTTCTACTTGTCGAAATTTACAAATAATTTCCTTTAAAGGATTAACAATGGGGCTCGTTGTTCACTTAAACTTGAAGAACAAAAAATTGGCGAATGGTACTGTTTGGATGCTTTGCATATATGTTTCTTAGACTATATAGAAGCAATATATACAAAGATTTCAACCATCTACCTGTTCCATTCATTGTTCTACTTGTCGAAAGTTACAAATAATTTCCGATAACGGATTAACCATTGGGGCTCATTGTTCACTTAAACTTGAAGAACAAAAAATTGGCGAATTGTACTGTTTGGATGCTTTGCATATATGTTTCTTAGACTATATAGAAGCAATATATACAAAGATTTCAACCTTCTACCTGTTCCATTCATTGTTCTACTTGTCGAAAGTTACAAATAATTTCCGATAACGGATTAACCATTGGGGCTCATTGTTCACTTAAACTTGAAGAACAAAAAATTGGCGAATTGTACTGTTTGGATGCTTTGCACATATGTTTCTTAGACTATATAGAAGCAATATATACAATAATTTCAACAGTCTACCTGTTCCATTCATTGTTCTACTTGTCGAAATTTACAAATAATTTCCTTTAAAGGATTAACAATGGGGCTCGTAGTTCACATAAACTTGAAGAACAAAAAATTGGCGAATGGTACTGTTTGGATGCTTTGCATATATGTTTCTTAGACTATATAGAAGCAATATATACAAAGATTTCAACCATCTACCTGTTCCATTCACTGTTCTACTTGTCGAAAGTTACAAATAATTTCCGTTAAGGGATTAACAATGGGGATCGTAGTTCACTGAAACTTGAAGAACAAAAAATTGGCGAATTGTACTGTTTGGATGCTTTGCATATATGTTTCGTAGACTATATAGAAGCAATATATACAAATATTTCAACCGTCTAACTGTTCCATTCATTGTTCTACTTGTCGAAAATTACAAATAATTTCCGATAAAGGATTAACCATTGGTGCTCATTGTTCACTTAAACGTGAAGAACAAAAAATTGGCGAATGGTACTGTTTGGATGCTTTGCATATATGTTTCTTAGACTATATAGAAGCAATATATACAAAGATTTCAACCGTCTACCTTTTCCATTCATTGTTCTACTTGTCAAAAGTTACAAATAATTTCCGATAACGGATTAACCATTGGGGCTCATTGTTCACTTAAACTTGAAGATCAGAAAATTGGCGAATATTACTGTTTAGATGCTTTGCATATAGGTTTCTTAGACTATATAGAAGCAACATATACAAAGATTTCAACCGTCTACCTGTTCTATTCATTGTTCTTCTTGTCGAAAGTTAGAAATAATTTCCGTTTCATGATTATCAATGGGCCTCGTTGTTCACTTAAACTTGAAGAACAAAAAATTGGCGAATGGTACTGTTTGGATGCTTTGCATATATGTTTCTTAGACTATATAGAAGCAATATATACAAAGATTTCAACCGTCTACCTGTTCCATTCATTGTTCTACTTGTCGAAAATTACAAATAATTTCCGATAAAGGATTAACCATTGGGGCTCATTGTTCACTTAAACTTG
The DNA here is from genome assembly GCA_963989415.1 of Cerceris ruficornis. Lineage (NCBI taxonomy): Eukaryota > Metazoa > Arthropoda > Insecta > Hymenoptera > Crabronidae > Cerceris > Cerceris ruficornis. Next base: position 427,108 of record CAXDIW010000209.1, read on the forward strand.
AAGAACAAAAAATTGGCGAATGGTACTGTTTGGATGCTTTGCATATATGTTTCTTAGACTATATAGAAGCAATATATACAAAGATTTCAACCGTCTACCTTTTCCATTCATTGTTCTACTTGTCGAAATTTACAAATAATTTCCTTTAAAGGATTAACAATGGGGCTCGTAGTTCACTTAAACTTGAAAAACAAAAAATTGGCGAATGGTACTGTTTGGATGCTTTGCATATATGTTTCTTAGACTATATAGAAGCAATATATACAAAGATTTCAACCATCTACCTGTTCCATTCACTGTTCTACTTGTCGAAAGTTACAAATAATTTCCGTTAAGGGATTAACAATGGGGATCGTAGTTCACTTATACTTGAAGTACAAAAAATTGGCGAATTGTACTGTTTGGATGCTTTGCATATATGTTTCTTATACTATATAGAAGCAATATATACATTGATTTCAACCGGCTACCTGTTCCATTCATTGTTCTCCTTGTCGAAATTTACAAATAATTTCCGATAAAGGATTAACCATTGGGGCTCATTGTTCACTTAAACTTGAAGAACAAAAAATTGGCGAATGGTACTGTTTGGATGCTTTGCATATATGTTTCTTAGACTATAAAGAAGCAATATATACATTGATTTCAACCGTCTACCTGTTCCATTCATTGTTCTACTTGTCGCAAGTTACAAATAATTTCCGTTAAAGTATTAACAATGGGGCTCGTAGTTCACTTAATCTTGAAGATCAAATAATTGGCGAATTGTACTGTTTGGATGATTTGCATATATGTTTCTTAGACTATATAGAAGCAATATATACAAAGATTTCAACCGTCTACCTGTTCCATTCATTGTTCTACTTGTCGAAAGTTACAAATAATTTCCGTTAAGGGATTAACAATGGGGATCGTAGTTTACTTAAACTTGAAGAACAAGAAATTGGCGAATTGTACTGTTTGGATGCTTTGCATATATGTTTCGTAGACTATATAGAAGCAATATATACAAATATTTCAACCGTCTAACTGTTCCATTCATTGTTCTACTTGTCGAAAGTTACAAATAATTTCCGATAACGGATTAACCATTGGGGCTCATTGTTCACTTAAACTTGAAGAACAAAAAATTGGCGAATTGTACTGTTTGGATGCTTTGCATATATGTTTCTTATACTATATAGAAGCAATATATACAAAGATTTCAATCGTCTACCTGTTCCATTCACTGTTCTACTTGTCGAAAGTTACAAATAATTTCCGTTAAGGGATTAACAATGGGGATCGTAGTTCACTTATACTTGAAGTACAAAAAATTGGCGAATTGTACTGTTTGGATGCTTTGCATATATGTTTCTTATACTATATAGAAGCAATATATACATTGATTTCAACCGGCTACCTGTTCCATTCATTGTTCTACTTGTCGAAATTTACAAATAATTTCCTTTAAAGGATTAACAATGGGGCTCGTAGTTCACTTAAACTTGAAGAACAAAAAATTGGCGAATTGTACTGTTTGGATGCTTTGCATAGATGTGTTCTTAGACTATTTAGAACCAATATATAGAAAGATTTCACCCGTCTACCTGTACTATTCATTGTTCTACTTGTAGAAAGTTACAAATAATTTCTATTCCATGATTATCATTGGGGCTCGCTGTTCACTTAAACTTGAAGATCAAAAAATTGGCGATTGTTACTGTTTAGATGCTTTGCATATATGTTTCTTAGATTATATAGAAGCAATATATACAAAGATTTCAACCGTCTACCAGTTCCATTCATTGCTCTACTTGTCGAAAATTACAAATAATTTCCGATAAAGGATTAACCATTGGGGCTCATTGTTCACTTAAACTTGAAGAACAAAAAATTGGCGCATGGTACTGTTTGGATGCTTTGCATATATGTTTCTTAGACTATATAGAAGCAATATATACAAAGATTTCAACCGGCTACATGTTCCATTCATTGTTCTACTTGTCGAAATTTACAAATAATTTCGGATAAAGGATTAACCATTGGGGCTCATTGTTCACTTAAACTTGAAGAACAAAAAATTGGCGAATGGTACTGTTTGGATGCTTGGCGTACATGTTTCTTAGACTATATGGAAGCAATATATACAAAGATTTCAACCGTCTACGTGTTCCAATCATTGTTCTACTTGTCGAAATTTACAAATAATTTCCTTTAAAGGATTAACAATGGGGCTCGTTGTTCACTTAAACTTGAAGAACAAAAAATTGGCGAATGGTACTGTTTGGATGCTTTGCATATATGTTTCTTAGACTATATAGAAGCAATATATACAAAGATTTCAACCATCTACCTGTTCCATTCATTGTTCTACTTGTCGAAAGTTACAAATAATTTCCGATAACGGATTAACCATTGGGGCTCATTGTTCACTTAAACTTGAAGAACAAAAAATTGGCGAATTGTACTGTTTGGATGCTTTGCATATATGTTTCTTAGACTATATAGAAGCAATATATACAAAGATTTCAACCTTCTACCTGTTCCATTCATTGTTCTACTTGTCGAAAGTTACAAATAATTTCCGATAACGGATTAACCATTGGGGCTCATTGTTCACTTAAACTTGAAGAACAAAAAATTGGCGAATTGTACTGTTTGGATGCTTTGCACATATGTTTCTTAGACTATATAGAAGCAATATATACAATAATTTCAACAGTCTACCTGTTCCATTCATTGTTCTACTTGTCGAAATTTACAAATAATTTCCTTTAAAGGATTAACAATGGGGCTCGTAGTTCACATAAACTTGAAGAACAAAAAATTGGCGAATGGTACTGTTTGGATGCTTTGCATATATGTTTCTTAGACTATATAGAAGCAATATATACAAAGATTTCAACCATCTACCTGTTCCATTCACTGTTCTACTTGTCGAAAGTTACAAATAATTTCCGTTAAGGGATTAACAATGGGGATCGTAGTTCACTGAAACTTGAAGAACAAAAAATTGGCGAATTGTACTGTTTGGATGCTTTGCATATATGTTTCGTAGACTATATAGAAGCAATATATACAAATATTTCAACCGTCTAACTGTTCCATTCATTGTTCTACTTGTCGAAAATTACAAATAATTTCCGATAAAGGATTAACCATTGGTGCTCATTGTTCACTTAAACGTGAAGAACAAAAAATTGGCGAATGGTACTGTTTGGATGCTTTGCATATATGTTTCTTAGACTATATAGAAGCAATATATACAAAGATTTCAACCGTCTACCTTTTCCATTCATTGTTCTACTTGTCAAAAGTTACAAATAATTTCCGATAACGGATTAACCATTGGGGCTCATTGTTCACTTAAACTTGAAGATCAGAAAATTGGCGAATATTACTGTTTAGATGCTTTGCATATAGGTTTCTTAGACTATATAGAAGCAACATATACAAAGATTTCAACCGTCTACCTGTTCTATTCATTGTTCTTCTTGTCGAAAGTTAGAAATAATTTCCGTTTCATGATTATCAATGGGCCTCGTTGTTCACTTAAACTTGAAGAACAAAAAATTGGCGAATGGTACTGTTTGGATGCTTTGCATATATGTTTCTTAGACTATATAGAAGCAATATATACAAAGATTTCAACCGTCTACCTGTTCCATTCATTGTTCTACTTGTCGAAAATTACAAATAATTTCCGATAAAGGATTAACCATTGGGGCTCATTGTTCACTTAAACTTGAAGAACAAAAAATTGGCGAATGGTACTGTTTGGATGCTTTGCATATATGTTTCTTAGACTATATAGAAGCAATATATACAAAGATTTCAACCGTCTACCTTTTCCATTCATTGTTCTACTTGTCGAAATTTACAAATAATTTCCTTTAAAGGATTAACAATGGGGCTCGTAGTTCACTTAAACTTGAAAAACAAAAAATTGGCGAATGGTACTGTTTGGATGCTTTGCATATATGTTTCTTAGACTATATAGAAGCAATATATACAAAGATTTCAACCATCTACCTGTTCCATTCACTGTTCTACTTGTCGAAAGTTACAAATAATTTCCGTTAAGGGATTAACAATGGGGATCGTAGTTCACTTATACTTGAAGTACAAAAAATTGGCGAATTGTACTGTTTGGATGCTTTGCATATATGTTTCTTATACTATATAGAAGCAATATATACATTGATTTCAACCGGCTACCTGTTCCATTCATTGTTCTCCTTGTCGAAATTTACAAATAATTTCCGATAAAGGATTAACCATTGGGGCTCATTGTTCACTTAAACTTGAAGAACAAAAAATTGGCGAATGGTACTGTTTGGATGCTTTGCATATATGTTTCTTAGACTATAAAGAAGCAATATATACATTGATTTCAACCGTCTACCTGTTCCATTCATTGTTCTACTTGTCGCAAGTTACAAATAATTTCCGTTAAAGTATTAACAATGGGGCTCGTAGTTCACTTAATCTTGAAGATCAAATAATTGGCGAATTGTACTGTTTGGATGATTTGCATATATGTTTCTTAGACTATATAGAAGCAATATATACAAAGATTTCAACCGTCTACCTGTTCCATTCATTGTTCTACTTGTCGAAAGTTACAAATAATTTCCGTTAAGGGATTAACAATGGGGATCGTAGTTTACTTAAACTTGAAGAACAAGAAATTGGCGAATTGTACTGTTTGGATGCTTTGCATATATGTTTCGTAGACTATATAGAAGCAATATATACAAATATTTCAACCGTCTAACTGTTCCATTCATTGTTCTACTTGTCGAAAGTTACAAATAATTTCCGATAACGGATTAACCATTGGGGCTCATTGTTCACTTAAACTTGAAGAACAAAAAATTGGCGAATTGTACTGTTTGGATGCTTTGCATATATGTTTCTTATACTATATAGAAGCAATATATACAAAGATTTCAATCGTCTACCTGTTCCATTCACTGTTCTACTTGTCGAAAGTTACAAATAATTTCCGTTAAGGGATTAACAATGGGGATCGTAGTTCACTTAAACTTGAAGAACAAAACATTGGCGAATGGTACTGTTTGGATGCTTTGCGTACATGTTTCTTAGACTATTTAGAAGCAATATATACAATGATTTCAACCGTCTACCTGTTCCATTCATTGTTCTACTTGTCGAAATTTACAAATAATTTCCGATAAAGGATTAACCATTGGGGCTCATTGTTCACTAAACTTGAAGAACAAAAAATTGTCGAATTGTACTGTTTGGATGCTTTGCATATATGTTTCTTAGACTATATAGATGCAATATATACATTGATTCCAACCGTCTACCTGTTCCATTCATTGTTCTACTTGTCGAAAGTTACAAATAATTTCCTTTAAAGGATTAACAATGGGGCTCGTTGTTCACTTAAACTTGAAGAACAAAAAATTGGCGAATTGTACTGTTTGGATGCTTTGCATATATGTTTCTTAGTCTATATAGAAGCAATATATACAAAGATTTCAACCGTCTACCTGTTCCATTCATTGTTCTACTTGTCGCAAGTTACAATTAATTTCCGTTAAAGGATTAACAATGGGGCTCGTAGTTCATTTAAACTTGGAGTACAAAAAATTGGCGAATTGTACTGTTTGGATGCTTTGCATATATGTTTCGTAGACTAGATAGAAGCAATATATACAAATATTTCAACCGTCTAACTGTTCCATTCACTGTTCTACTTGTCGAAAGTTACAAATAATTTCCGTTAAGGGATTAACAATGGGGATCGTAGTTCACTTAAACTTGAAGGACAAAACATTGGCGAATGGTACTGTTTGGATGCTTTGCGTACATGTTTCTTAGACTATTTAGAAGCAATATATACAATGATTTCAACCGTCTACCTGTTCCATTCATTGTTCTACTTGTCGAAATTTACAAATAATTTCCGATAAAGGATTAACCATTGGGGCTCATTGTTCACTAAACTTGAAGAACAAAAAATTGTCGAATTGTACTGTTTGGATGCTTTGCATATATGTTTCTTAGACTATATAGAAGCAATATATACATTGATTCCAACCGTCTACCTGTTCCATTCATTGTTCTACCTGTCGAAAGTTACAAATAATTTCCTTTAAAGGATTAACAATGGGGCTCGTTGTTCACTTAAACTTGAAGAACAAAAAATTGGCGAATTGTACTGTTTGGATGCTTTGCATATATGTTTCTTAGTCTATATAGAAGCAATATATACAAAGATTTCAACCGTCTACCTGTTCCATTCATTGTTCTACTTGTCGAAAGTTACAATTAATTTCCGTTAAAGGATTAACAATGGGGCTCGTAGTTCACTTAAACTTGGAGTACAAAAAATTGGCGAATTGTACTGTTTGGATGCTTTGCATATATGTTTCGTAGACTAGATAGAAGCAATATATACAAATATTTCAACCGTCTAACTGTTCCATTCATTGTTCTACTTGTCGAAAATTACAAATAATTTCCGATAAAGGATTAACCATTGGGGCTCATTGTTCACTTAAACTTGAAGAACAAAAAATTGGCGAATGGTACTCTTTGGATGCTTTGCATATATGTTTCTTAGACTATATAGAAGCAATATATACAATGATTTCAACCGTCTACATGATCCATTCATTGTTCTACTTGTCGAAATTTACAAATAATTTCCTTTAAAGGATTAACAATGGGGCTCGTAGTTCACTTAAACTTGAAGAACAAAAAATTGGCGAATTGTACTGTTTGGATGCTTTGCATAGATGTGTTCTTAGACTATTTAGAACCAATATATAGAAAGATTTCACCCGTCTACCTGTACTATTCATTGTTCTACTTGTAGAAAGTTACAAATAATTTCTATTCCATGATTATCATTGGGGCTCGCTGTTCACTTAAACTTGAAGATCAAAAAATTGGCGATTGTTACTGTTTAGATGCTTTGCATATATGTTTCCGATACTATATAGAAGCAATATATACAAAGATTTCAACCGTCTACCTGTTCCATTCATTGTTCTACTTGTCGAAAGTTACAAATAATTTCCGTTAAGGGATTAACAATGGGGATCGTAGTTTACTTAAACTTGAAGAACAAGAAATTGGCGAATTGTACTGTTTGGATGCTTTGCATATATGTTTTTTAGATTATATAGAAGCAATATATACAAAGATTTCAACCGTCTACCTGTTCCACTCATTGTTCTACTTGTCGCAAGCTACAAATAATTTCCGATAACGGATTAACCATTGGGGCTCATTGTTCACTTAAACTTGAAGAACAAAAAATTGGCGAATTGTACTGTTTGGATGCTTTGCATATATGTTTCCGATACTATATAGAAGCAATATATACAAAGATTTCAACCGTCTACCTGTTCCATTCATTGTTCTACTTGTCGAAAGTTACAAATAATTACCGATAAAGGACTAACCATTGGGGCTCATTGTTCACTTAAACTTGAAGAACAAAAAATTGGCGAATTGTACTGTTTGGATGCTTTGCATATATGTTTCTTAGACTATATAGAAGCAATATATACAAAGATTTCAACCGTCTACCTGTTCGATTCATTGTTCCACTTGTCGAAAGTTACAAATAATTTCAGATAAAGGATTAACAATGGGGCTCATTGTTCACTTAAACTTGAAGGACAAAAAATTGGCGAATGGTACTGTTTGGATGCTTTGCGTACATGTTTCTTAGACTATATGGAAGCAATATATACAAGGATTTCAACCGTCTACCTGTTCCATTCACTGTTCTACTTGTCGAAAGTTACAAATAATTTCCATTTCTTGATTATCAATGGGGCTCGCTGTTCACTTAAACTTGAAGATCAAAAAATTGGCGAATGTTACTGTTTAGATGCTTCGCATATAGGTTTCTTAGACTATATAGAAGCAACATATACAAAGATTTCACCCGTCTACCTATACTATTCATTGTTCTACTTGTAGAAAGTTACAAATAATTTCCATTTCATGATTAACAATGGGGCTCGTAGTTCACTTAAACTTGAAGAACAAAAAATTGGCGAATGGTACTGTTTGGATGCTTTGCATATATGTTTCTTAGACTATATGGAAGCAATATATACAAAGATTTCAACCGTCTACGTGTTCCAATCATTGTTCTACTTGTAGAAAGTTACAAATAATTTCCGTTAAGGGATTAACAATGGGGATCGTAGTTTACTTAAACTTGAAGAACAAGAAATAGGCGAATTGTACTGTTTGCATGCTTTGCATATATGTTTCTTAGACTATATAGAAGCAATATATACAATGATTTCAACCCTCTACCTATTCCATTCATTGTTCTACTTGCCGAAATTTACAAATAATTTCCTTTAAAGGATTAACAATGGGGCGCGTAGTTCACTTAAACTTGAAGAACAAAAAATTGGCGAATGGTACTATTTGGATGCTTTAAATATATGTTTCTTATATTATATAGAAGCAATATATACAAATATTTCAACCGTCTACCTGTTCCTATCATTGTTCGACTTGTCGAAAGTTACAAATAATTTCCGATAAAGGATTAACCATTGGGGCTCATTGTTCACTTAAACTTGAAGAACAAATAATTGGCGAATGGTACTGTTTGGATACTTTGCATATATGTTTCTTAAACTATATGGAAGCAATGTATACAAAGATTTCAACCGTCTACGTGTTCCAATCATTGTTCTACTTGTAGAAAGTTACAATTAATTTCCGTTAAAGGATTAACAATGGGGCTCGTAGTTCACTTAAACTTGAAGAACAAAAAATTGGCGAATTGTACTGTTTGGATGCTTTGCATATATGTTTCGTAGACTATATAGAAGCAATATATACAATGATTTCAACCGTCTACATGATCCATTCATTGTTCTACTTGTCGAAATTTACAAATAATTTCCTTTAAAGGATTAACAATGGGGCTCGTAGTTCACTTAAACTTGAAGAACAAAAAATTGGCGAATTGTACTGTTTGGATGCTTTGCATAGATGTGTTCTTAGACTATTTAGAACCAATATATAGAAAGATTTCACCCGTCTACCTGTACCATTCATTGTTCTACTTGTAGAAAGTTACAAATAATTTCTATTCCATGATTATCATTGGGGCTCGCTGTTCACTTAAACTTGAAGATCAAAAAATTGGCGATTGTTACTGTTTAGATGCTTTGCATATATGTTTCTTAGATTATATAGAAGCAATATATACAAAGATTTCAACCGTCTACCAGTTCCATTCATTGCTCTACTTGTCGAAAATTACAAATAATTTCCGATAAAGGATTAACCATTGGGGCTCATTGTTCACTTAAACTTGAAGAACAAAAAATTGGCGCATGGTACTGTTTGGATGCTTTGCGTACATGTTTTTTAGACTATATGGAAGCAATATATACAAAGATTTCAACCGTCTACGTGTTCCATTCATTGTTCTACTTGTCGAAATTTACAAATAATTTCCTTTAAAGGATTAACAATGGGGCTCGTTGTTCACTTAAACTTGAAGAACAAAAAAGTGGCAAATGGTACTGTTTGGATGCTTTGCATATATGTTTCTTAGACTATATAGAAGCAATATATACAAATATTTCAAACGTCTACCTTTTCCATTCATTGTTCTACTTGTCAAAAGTTACAAATAATTTCCGATAACGGATTAACCATTGGGGCTCATTGTTCACTTAAACTTGAAGAACAAAAAATTGGCGAATTGTACTGTTTGGATGCTTTGCATATATGTTTCTTATACTATATAGAAGCAATATATACAAAGATTTCAATCGTCCACCTGTTCCATTCACTGTTCTACTTGTCGAAAGTTACAAATAATTTCCGTTAAGGGATTAACAATGGGGATCGTAGTTCACTTAAACTTGAAGTACAAAAAATTGGCGAATTGTACTGTTTGGATGCTTTGCATATATGTTTCTTATACTATATAGAAGCAATATATACAAAGATTTCAACCGTCTACCTGTTCCATTCATTGTTCTACTTGTCGAAAGTTACAATTAATTTCCGTTAAAGGATTAACAATGGGGCTCGTAGTTCACTTAAACTTGAAGTACAAAAAATTGGCGAATTGTACTGTTTGGATGCTTTGCATATATGTTTCGTAAACTATATAGAAGCAATATATACAAATATTTCAAACGTCTAACTGTTCCATTCATTGTTCTACTTGTCGAAAATTACAAATAATTTCCGATAAAGGATTAACCATTGGGGCTCATTGTTCACTTAAACTTGAAGAACAAAAAATTGGCGAATGGTACTGTTTGGATGCTTTGCATATATGTTTCTTAGACTATATAGAAGCAATATATACAAAGATTTCAACCGTCTACCTTTTCCATTCATTGTTCTACTTGTCGAAATTTACAAATAATTTCCTTTAAAGGATTAACAATGGGGCTCGTAGTTCACTTAAACTTGAAAAACAAAAAATTGGCGAATGGTACTGTTTGGATGCTTTGCATATATGTTTCTTAGACTATATAGAAGCAATATATACAAAGATTTCAACCATCTACCTGTTCCATTCACTGTTCTACTTGTCGAAAGTTACAAATAATTTCCGTTAAGGGATTAACAATGGGGATCGTAGTTCACTTATACTTGAAGTACAAAAAATTGGCGAATTGTACTGTTTGGATGCTTTGCATATATGTTTCTTATACTATATAGAAGCAATATATACAAAGATTTCAACCGTCTACCTGTTCCATTCATTGTTCTACTTGTCGAAAGTTACAATTAATTTCCGTTAAAGGATTAACAATGGGGCTCGTAGTTCACTTAAACTTGAAGAACAAAAAATTGGCGAATTGTACTGTTTGGATGCTTTGCATATATGTTTCGTAGACTATATAGAAGCAATATATACAAAGATTTCAACCGTCTACCTGTTCCATTCATTGTTCTACTTGTCGAAAGTTACAAATAATTACCGATAAAGGACTAACCATTGGGGCTCATTGTTCACTTAAACTTGAAGAACAAAAAATTGGCGAATTGTACTGTTTGGATGCTTTGCATATATGTTTCTTAGACTATATAGAAGCAATATATACAAAGATTTCAACCGTCTACCTGTTCGATTCATTGTTCCACTTGTCGAAATTTACAAATAATTTCAGATAAAGGATTAACAATGGGGCTCATTGTTCACTTAAACTTGAAGGACAAAAAATTGGCGAATGGTACTGTTTGGATGCTTTGCGTACATGTTTCTTAGACTATATGGAAGCAATATATACAAGGATTTCAACCGTCTACCTGTTCCATTCACTGTTCTACTTGTCGAAAGTTACAAATAATTTCCATTTCTTGATTATCAATGGGGCTCGCTGTTCACTTAAACTTGAAGATCAAAAAATTGGCGAATGTTACTGTTTAGATGCTTCGCATATAGGTTTCTTAGACTATATAGAAGCAACATATACAAAGATTTCACCCGTCTACCTGTACTATTCATTGTTCTACTTGTAGAAAGTTACAAATAATTTCCATTTCATGATTAACAATGGGGCTCGTAGTTCACTTAAACTTGAAGAACAAAAAATTGGCGAATGGTACTGTTTGGATGCTTTGCATATATGTTTCTTAGACTATATGGAAGCAATATATACAAAGATTTCAACCGTCTACGTGTTCCAATCATTGTTCTACTTGTAGAAAGTTACAATTAATTTCCGTTAAAGGATTAACAATGGGGCTCGTAGTTCACTTAAACTTGAAGATCAAATAATTTTGCGAATTGTACTGTTTGGACGCTTTGCATATATGTTTCTTAGACTATATAGAAGCAATATATACAAAGATTTCAACCGTCTACCTGTTCCATTCATTGTTCTACTTGTCGAAAGTTACAAATAATTTCCGTTAAGGGATTAACAATGGGGATCGTAGTTTACTTAAACTTGAAGAACAAGAAATAGGCGAATTGTACTGTTTGCATGCTTTGCATATATGTTTCTTAGACTATATAGAAGCAATATATACAATGATTTCAACCCTCTACCTATTCCATTCATTGTTCTACTTGCCGAAATTTACAAATAATTTCCTTTAAAGGATTAACAATGGGGCGCGTAGTTCACTTAAACTTGAAGAACAAAAAATTGGCGAATGGTACTATTTGGATGCTTTGAATATATGTTTCTTATATTATATAGAAGCAATATATACAAATATTTCAACCGTCTACCTGTTCCTATCATTGTTCGACTTGTCGAAAGTTACAAATAATTTCCGATAAAGGATTAACCATTGGGGCTCATTGTTCACTTAAACTTGAAGAACAAATAATTGGCGAATGGTACTGTTTGGATACTTTGCATATATGTTTCTTAAACTATATGGAAGCAATGTATACAAAGATTTCAACCGTCTACGTGTTCCAATCATTGTTCTACTTGTAGAAAGTTACAATTAATTTCCGTTAAAGGATTAACAATGGGGCTCGTAGTTCACTTAAACTTGAAGAACAAAAAATTGGCGAATTGTACTGTTTGGATGCTTTGCATATATGTTTCGTAGACTATATAGAAGCAATATATACAATGATTTCAACCGTCTACATGATCCATTCATTGTTCTACTTGTCGAAATTTACAAATAATTTCCTTTAAAGGATTAACAATGGGGCTCGTAGTTCACTTAAACTTGAAGAACAAAAAATTGGCGAATTGTACTGTTTGGATGCTTTCCATAGATGTGTTCTTAGACTATTTAGAACCAATATATAGAAAGATTTCACCCGTCTACCTGTACTATTCATTGTTCTACTTGTAGAAAGTTACAAATAATTTCTATTCCATGATTATCATTGGGGCTCGCTGTTCACTTAAACTTGAAGATCAAAAAATTGGCGATTGTTACTGTTTAGATGCTTTGCATATATGTTTCTTAGATTATATAGAAGCAATATATACAAAGATTTCAACCGTCTACCAGTTCCATTCATTGCTCTACTTGTCGAAAATTACAAATAATTTCCGATAAAGGATTAACCATTGGGGCTCATTGTTCACTTAAACTTGAAGAACAAAAAATTGGCGCATGGTACTGTTTGGATGCTTTGCATATATGTTTCTTAGACTATATAGAAGCAATATATACAAAGATTTCAACCGGCTACATGTTCCATTCATTGTTCTACTTGTCGAAATTTACAAATAATTTCGGATAAAGGATTAACCATTGGGGCTCATTGTTCACTTAAACTTGAAGAACAAAAAATTGGCGAATGGTACTGTTTGGATGCTTGGCGTACATGTTTCTTAGACTATATGGAAGCAATATATACAAAGATTTCAACCGTCTACGTGTTCCAATCATTGTTCTACTTGTCGAAATTTACAAATAATTTCCTTTAAAGGATTAACAATGGGGCTCGTTGTTCACTTAAACTTGAAGAACAAAAAATTGGCGAATGGTACTGTTTGGATGCTTTGCATATATGTTTCTTAGACTATATAGAAGCAATATATACAAAGATTTCAACCATCTACCTGTTCCATTCATTGTTCTACTTGTCGAAAGTTACAAATAATTTCCGATAACGGATTAACCATTGGGGCTCATTGTTCACTTAAACTTGAAGAACAAAAAATTGGCGAATTGTACTGTTTGGATGCTTTGCATATATGTTTCTTAGACTATATAGAAGCAATATATACAAAGATTTCAACCTTCTACCTGTTCCATTCATTGTTCTACTTGTCGAAAGTTACAAATAATTTCCGATAACGGATTAACCATTGGGGCTCATTGTTCACTTAAACTTGAAGAACAAAAAATTGGCGAATTGTACTGTTTGGATGCTTTGCACATATGTTTCTTAGACTATATAGAAGCAATATATACAATAATTTCAACAGTCTACCTGTTCCATTCATTGTTCTACTTGTCGAAATTTACAAATAATTTCCTTTAAAGGATTAACAATGGGGCTCGTAGTTCACATAAACTTGAAGAACAAAAAATTGGCGAATGGTACTGTTTGGATGCTTTGCATATATGTTTCTTAGACTATATAGAAGCAATATATACAAAGATTTCAACCATCTACCTGTTCCATTCACTGTTCTACTTGTCGAAAGTTACAAATAATTTCCGTTAAGGGATTAACAATGGGGATCGTAGTTCACTGAAACTTGAAGAACAAAAAATTGGCGAATTGTACTGTTTGGATGCTTTGCATATATGTTTCGTAGACTATATAGAAGCAATATATACAAATATTTCAACCGTCTAACTGTTCCATTCATTGTTCTACTTGTCGAAAATTACAAATAATTTCCGATAAAGGATTAACCATTGGTGCTCATTGTTCACTTAAACGTGAAGAACAAAAAATTGGCGAATGGTACTGTTTGGATGCTTTGCATATATGTTTCTTAGACTATATAGAAGCAATATATACAAAGATTTCAACCGTCTACCTTTTCCATTCATTGTTCTACTTGTCAAAAGTTACAAATAATTTCCGATAACGGATTAACCATTGGGGCTCATTGTTCACTTAAACTTGAAGAACAAAAAATTGGCGAATTGTACTGTTTGGATGCTTTGCATATATGTTTCGTAGACTATATAGAAGCAATATATACAAATATTTCAAACGTCTAACTGTTCCATTCATTGTTCTACTTGTCGAAAGTTACAAATAATTTCCGATAACGGATTAACCATTGGGGCTCATTGTTCACTTAAACTTGAAGAACAAAAAATTCGCGAATGGTACTGTTTGGATGCTTGGCGTACATGTTTCTTAGACTATATGGAAGCAATATATACAAAGATTTCAACCGTCTACGTGTTCCAATCATTGTTCTACTTGTCGAAATTTACAAATAATTTCCTTTAAAGGATTAACAATGGGGCTCGTTGTTCACTTAAACTTGAAGAACAAAAAAGTGGCGAATGGTACAGTTTGGTTGCTTTGCATATATGTTTCTTAGACTATATAGAAGCAACATAAACATTGATTTCAACCGTCTACCTGTTCCATTCATTGTTCTACTTGTCGCAAGTTACAAATAATATCCGTTAAAGTATTAACAATGGGGCTCGTAGTTCACTTAAACTTGAAGATCAAATAATTGGCGTATTGTACTGTTTGGTTGATTTGCATATATGTTTCTTAGACTTTATAGAAGCAATATATACAAAGATTTCAACCGTCTACCGGTTCCATTCATTGTTATACTTGTCGAAAGTTACAAATAATTTCCGTTAAGGCATTAACAATGGGGATCGTAGTTTACTTAAACTTGAAGAACAAGAAATTGGCGAATTTTACTGTTTGGATGCTTTGCATATATGTTTCTCAGACTATATAGAAGCAATATATACAAAGATTTCAACCGTCTACCTGTTCCATTCACTGTTCTACTTGTCGAAAGTTACAAATAATTTCCGTTAAGGGATTAACAATGGGGCTCGTAGTTCACTTAAACTTGAAGAACAAAAAATTGGCGAATTGTACTGTTTGGATGCTTTGCGTACATGTTTCTTAGACTATATGGAAGCAATATATACAAAGATTTCAACCGTCTACGTGTTCCATTCATTGTTCTACTTGTCAAAAGTTACAAATAATTTCCGATAACGGATTAACCATTGGGGCTCATTGTTCACTTAAACTTGAAGAACAAAAAATTGGCGAATTGTACTGTTTGGATGCTTTGCATATATGTTTCGTAGACTATATAGAAGCAATATATACAAATATTTCAAACGTCTAACTGTTCCATTCATTGTTCTACTTGTCGAAAGTTACAAATAATTTCCGATAACGGATTAACCATTGGGGCTCGTTGTTCACTTAAACTTGAAGAACAAAAAAGTGGCGAATGGTACAGTTTGGTTGCTTTGCATATATGTTTCTTAGACTATATAGAAGCAACATAAACATTGATTTCAACCGTCTAACTGTTCCATTCATTGTTCTACTTGTCGCAAGTTACAAATAATATCCGTTAAAGTATTAACAATGGGGCTCGTAGTTCACTTAAACTTGAAGATCAAATAATTGGCGTATTGTACTGTTTGGTTGATTTGCATATATGTTTCTTAGACTTTATAGAAGCAATATATACAAAGATTTCAACCGTCTACCGGTTCCATTCATTGTTATACTTGTCGAAAGTTACAAATAATTTCCGTTAAGGCATTAACAATGGGGATCGTAGTTTACTTAAACTTGAAGAACAAGAAATTGGCGAATTTTACTGTTTGGATGCTTTGCATATATGTTTCTCAGACTATATAGAAGCAATATATACAAAGATTTCAACCGTCTACCTGTTCCATTCACTGTTCTACTTGTCGAAAGTTACAAATAATTTCCGTTAAGGGATTAACAATGGGGCTCGTAGTTCACTTAAACTTGAAGAACAAAAAATTGGCGAATTGTACTGTTTGGATGCTTTGCGTACATGTTTCTTAGACTATATGGAAGCAATATATACAAAGATTTCAACCGTCTACGTGTTCCA
Organism: Cerceris ruficornis; assembly: GCA_963989415.1. NCBI lineage: Eukaryota > Metazoa > Arthropoda > Insecta > Hymenoptera > Crabronidae > Cerceris > Cerceris ruficornis. The sequence goes on from CAXDIW010000209.1 coordinate 443,616, forward strand.
TTCATTGTTCTACTTGTCGAAAGTTACAATTAATTTCCGTTAAAGGATTAACAATGGGGCTCGTAGTTCACTTAAACTTGGAGTACAAAAAATTGGCGAATTGTACTGTTTGGATGCTTTGCATATATGTTTCGTAGACTAGATAGAAGCAATATATACAAATATTTCAACCGTCTAACTGTTCCATTCATTGTTCTACTTGTCGAAAGTTACAAATAATTTCCGATAACGGATTAACCATTTGGGCTCATTGTTCACTTAAACTTGAAGAACAAAAAATTGGCGAATTGTACTGTTTGGATGCTTTGCATATATGTTTCTTAGACTACATAGAAGCAATATATACAAAGATTTCAACCGGCTACCTGTTCCATTCATTGTTCTACTTGTCGAAATTTACAAATAATTTCGGATAAAGGATTAACCATTGGGGCTCATTGTTCACTTAAACTTGAAGAACAAAAAATTGGCGAATGGTACTGTTTGGATGCTTGGCGTACATGTTTCTTAGACTATATGGAAGCAATATATACAAAGATTTCAACCGTCTACGTGTTCCAATCATTGTTCTACTTGTCGAAATTTACAAATGATTTCCTTTAAAGGATTAACAATGGGGCTCGTTGTTCACTTAAACTTGAAGAACAAAAAATTGGCGAATGGTACTGTTTGGATGCTTTGCATATATGTTTCTTAGACTATATAGAAGCAATATATACAAAGATTTCAACCATCTACCTGTTCCATTCATTGTTCTACTTGTCGAAAGTTACAAATAATTTCCGATAACGGATTAACCATTGGGGCTCATTGTTCACTTAAACTTGAAGAACAAAAAATTGGCGAATTGTACTGTTTGGATGCTTTGCATATATGTTTCTTAGACTATATAGAAGCAATATATACAAAGATTTCAACCTTCTACCTGTTCCATTCATTGTTCTACTTGTCGAAAGTTACAAATAATTTCCTTTAAAGGATTAACAATGGGCTCATTGTTCACTTAAACTTGAAGAACAAAAAATTGGCGAATTGTACTGTTTGGATGCTTTGCACATATGTTTCTTAGACTATATAGAAGCAATATATACAATAATTTCAACAGTCTACCTGTTCCATTCATTGTTCTACTTGTCGAAATTTACAAATAATTTCCTTTAAAGGATTAACAATGGGGCTCGTAGTTCACTTAAACTTGAAGAACAAAAAATTGGCGAATGGTACTGTTTGGATGCTTTGCATATATGTTTCTTAGACTATATAGAAGCAATATATACAAAGATTTCAACCATCTACCTGTTCCATTCACTGTTCTACTTGTCGAAAGTTACAAATAATTTCCGTTGAGGGATTAACAATGGGGATCGTAGTTCACTGAAACTTGAAGAACAAAAAATTGGCGAATTGTACTGTTTGGATGCTTTGCATATATGTTTCGTAGACTATATAGAAGCAATATATACAAATATTTCAACCGTCTAACTGTTCCATTCATTGTTCTACTTGTCGAAAATTACAAATAATTTCCGATAAAGGATTAACCATTGGTGCTCATTGTTCACTTAAACGTGAAGAACAAAAAATTGGCGAATGGTACTGTTTGGATGCTTTGCATATATGTTTCTTAGACTATATAGAAGCAATATATACAAAGATTTCAACCGTCTACCTTTTCCATTCATTGTTCTACTTGTCAAAAGTTACAAATAATTTCCGATAACGGATTAACCATTGGGGCTCATTGTTCACTTAAACTTGAAGAACAAAAAATTGGCGAATTGTACTGTTTGGATGCTTTGCATATATGTTTCGTAGACTATATAGAAGCAATATATACAAATATTTCAAACGTCTAACTGTTCCATTCATTGTTCTACTTGTCGAAAGTTACAAATAATTTCCGATAACGGATTAACCATTGGGGCTCATTGTTCACTTAAACTTGAAGAACAAAAAATTGGCGAATTGTACTGTTTGGATGCTTTGCATATATGTTTCTTAGACTATATAGAAGCAATATATACAAAGATTTCAACCGTCTACCTGTTCCATTCATTGTTCTACTTGTCGAAAGTTACAAATAATTTCCGATAAAGGATTAACCATTGGGGCTCATTGTTCACTTAAACTTGAAGAACAAAAAATTGGCGAATGGTACTGTTTGGATGCTTTGCGTACATGTTTCTTAGACTATATGGAAGCAGTATATACAAAGATTTCAACCGTCTACGTGTTCCAATCATTGTTCTACTTGTCGAAATTTACAAATAATTTCCTTTAAAGGATTAACAATGGGGCTCGTTGTTCACTTAAACTTGAAGAACAAAAAAGTGGCGAATGGTACTGTTTGGATGCTTTGCATATATGTTTCTTAGACTATATAGAAGCAATATATACATTGATTTCAACCGTCTACCTGTTCCATTCATTGTTCTACTTGTCGTAAGTTACAAATAATTTCCGTTAAAGTATTAACAATGGGGCTCGTAGTTCACTTAAACTTGAAGATCAAATAATTGGCGAATTGTACTGTTTGGATGATTTGCATATATGTTTCTTAGACTTTATAGAAGCAATATATACAAAGATTTCAACCGTCTACCTGTTCCATTCATTGTTCTATTTGTCGAAAGTTACAAATAATTTCCGTTAAGGCATTAACAATGGGGATCGTAGTTTACTTAAACTTGAAGAACAAGAAATTGGCGGATTTTACTGTTTGGATGCTTTGCATATATGTTTCTTAGACTATATAGAAGCAATATATACAAAGATTTCAACCGTCTACCTGTTCCAATCATTGTTCTACTTGTCGAAATTTACAAATAATTTCCTTTAAAGGATTAACAATGGGGCTCGTTGTTCACTTAAACTTGAAGAACAAAAAAGTGGCGAATGGTACTGTTTGGATGCTTTGCATATATGTTTCTTAGACTATATAGAAGCAATATATACATTGATTTCAACCGTCTACCTGTTCCATTCATTGTTCTACTTGTCGTAAGTTACAAATAATTTCCGTTAAAGTATTAACAATGGGGCTCGTAGTTCACTTAAACTTGAAGATCAAATAATTGGCGAATTGTACTGTTTGGATGATTTGCATATATGTTTCTTAGACTTTATAGAAGCAATATATACAAAGATTTCAACCGTCTACCTGTTCCATTCATTGTTCTATTTGTCGAAAGTTACAAATAATTTCCGTTAAGGCATTAACAATGGGGATCGTAGTTTACTTAAACTTGAAGAACAAGAAATTGGCGGATTTTACTGTTTGGATGCTTTGCATATATGTTTCTTAGACTATATAGAAGCAATATATACAAAGATTTCAACCGTCTACCTGTTCCATTCATTGTTCTACTTGTCGAAAGTTACAAATAATTTCCTTTAAAGGATTAACAATGGGGCTCATTGTTCACTTAAACTTGAAGAACAAAAAATTGGCGAATTGTACTGTTTGGATGCTTTGCATATATGTTTCATAGACTATATAGAAGCAATATATACAATAATTTCAACAGTCTACCTGTTCCATTCATTGTTCTACTTGTCGAAATTTACAAATAATTTCCTTTAAAGGATTAACAATGGGGCTCGTAGTTCACTTAAACTTGAAGAACAAAAAATTGGCGAATGGTACTGTTTGGATGCTTTGCATATATGTTTCTTAGACTATATAGAAGCAATATATACAAAGATTTCAACCATCTACCTGTTCCATTCATTGTTCTACTTGTCGAAAGTTACAAATAATTTCCGTTAAGGGATTAAGAATGGGGATCGTAGTTCACTTAAACTTGAAGAACAAAAAATTGGCGAATTGTACTGTTTGGATGCTTTGCGTACATGTTTCTTAGACTATATGGAAGCAATATATACAAAGATTTCAACCGTCTACGTGTTCCAATCATTGTTCTACTTGTCGAAATTTACAAATAATTTCCTTTAAAGGATTAACAATGGGGCTCGTTGTTCACTTAAACTTGAAGAACAAAAAAGTGGCGTATGTTACTGTTTGGATGCTTTGCATATATGTTTCTTAGACTATAAAGAAGCAATATATACATTGATTTCAACCGTCTACCTGTTCCATTCATTGTTCTACTTGTCGCAAGTTACAAATAATTTCCGTTAAAGTATTAACAATGGGGCTCGTAGTTCACTTAAACTTGAAGATCAAATAATTGGCGAATTGTACTGTTTGGATGATTTGCATATATGTTTCTTAGACTATATAGAAGCAATATATACAAAGATTTCAACCGTCTACCTGTTCCATTCATTGTTCTACTTGTCGAAAGTTACAAATAATTTCCGTTAAGGGATTAACAATGGGGATCGTAGTTTACTTAAACTTGAAGAACAAGAAATTGGCGAATTGTACTGTTTGGATGCTTTGCATATATGTTTCGTAGACTATATAGAAGCAATATATACAAATATTTCAACCGTCTAACTGTTCCATTCATTGTTCTACTTGTCGAAAGTTACAAATAATTTCCGATAACGGATTAACCATTGGGGCTCATTGTTCACTTAAACTTGAAGAACAAAAAATTGGCGAATTGTACTGTTTGGATGCTTTGCATATATGTTTCTTATACTATATAGAAGCAATATATACAAAGATTTCAATCGTCTACCTGTTCCATTCACTGTTCTACTTGTCGAAAGTTACAAATAATTTCCGTTAAGGGATTAACAATGGGGATCGTAGTTCACTTAAACTTGAAGAACAAAACATTGGCGAATGGTACTGTTTGGATGCTTTGCGTACATGTTTCTTAGACTATTTAGAAGCAATATATACAATGATTTCAACCGTCTACCTGTTCCATTCATTGTTCTACTTGTCGAAATTTACAAATAATTTCCGATAAAGGATTAACCTTTGGGGCTCATTGTTCACTAAACTTGAAGAACAAAAAATTGTCGAATTGTACTGTTTGGATGCTTTGCATATATGTTTCTTAGACTATATAGATGCAATATATACATTGATTCCAACCGTCTACCTGTTCCATTCATTGTTCTACTTGTCGAAAGTTACAAATAATTTCCTTTAAAGGATTAACAATGGGGCTCGTTGTTCACTTAAACTTGAAGAACAAAAAATTGGCGAATTGTACTGTTTGGATGCTTTGCATATATGTTTCTTAGTCTATATAGAAGCAATATATACAAATATTTCAACCGTCTAACTGTTCCATTCACTGTTCTACTTGTCGAAAGTTACAAATAATTTCCGTTAAGGGATTAACAATGGGGATCGTAGTTCACTTAAACTTGAAGGACAAAACATTGGCGAATGGTACTGTTTGGATGCTTTGCGTACATGTTTCTTAGACTATTTAGAAGCAATATATACAATGATTTCAACCGTCTACCTGTTCCATTCATTGTTCTACTTGTCGAAATTTACAAATAATTTCCGATAAAGGATTAACCATTGGGGCTCATTGTTCACTAAACTTGAAGAACAAAAAATTGTCGAATTGTACTGTTTGGATGCTTTGCATATATGTTTCTTAGACTATATAGAAGCAATATATACATTGATTCCAACCGTCTACCGGTTCCATTCATTGTTCTACTTGTCGAAAGTTACAAATAATTTCCTTTAAAGGATTAACAATGGGGCTCGTTGTTCACTTAAACTTGAAGAACAAAAAATTGGCGAATTGTACTGTTTGGATGCTTTGCATATATGTTTCTTAGTCTATATAGAAGCAATATATACAAAGATTTCAACCGTCTACCTGTTCCATTCATTGTTCTACTTGTCGAAAGTTACAATTAATTTCCGTTAAAGGATTAACAATGGGGCTCGTAGTTCACTTAAACTTGGAGTACAAAAAATTGGCGAATTGTACTGTTTGGATGCTTTGCATATATGTTTCGTAGACTAGATAGAAGCAATATATACAAATATTTCAACCGTCTAACTGTTCCATTCATTGTTCTACTTGTCGAAAATTACAAATAATTTCCGATAAAGGATTAACCATTGGGGCTCATTGTTCACTTAAACTTGAAGAACAAAAAATTGGCGAATGGTACTCTTTGGATGCTTTGCATATATGTTTCTTAGACTATATAGAAGCAATATATACAAATATTTCAACCGTCTACCTTTTCCATTCATTGTTCTACTTGTCAAAAGTTGCAAATAATTTCCGATAACGGATTAACCATTGGGGCTCATTGTTCACTTAAACTTGAAGAACAAAAAATTGGCGAATTGTACTGTTTGGCTGCTTTGGATATATGTTTCGTGGACTATATAGAAGCAATATATACAAATATTTCAACCGTCTAACTGTTCCATTCATTGTTCTACTTGTAGAAAATTACAAATAATTTCCGATAAAGGATTAACCATTGGGGCACATTGTTCACTTAAACTTGAAGAACAAAAAATTGGCGAATGGTACTGTTTGGATGCTTTGCATATATGTTTCTTAGACTATATAGAAGCAATATATACAAAGATTTCAACCGTCTACCTTTTCCATTCATTGTTCTACTTGTCGAAAGTTACAAATAATTTCCGATAACGGATTAACCATTTGGGCTCATTGTTCACTTAAACTTGAAGAACAAAAAATTGGCGAATTGTACTGTTTGGATGCTTTGCATATATGTTTCTTAGACTACATAGAAGCAATATATGCAAAGATTTCAACCGGCTACCTGTTCCATTCATTGTTCTACTTGTCGAAATTTACAAATAATTTCCGATAAAGGATTAACCATTGGGGCTCATTGTTCACTTAAACTTGAAGAACAAAAAATTGGCGAATGGTACTGTTTGGATGCTTTGCGTACATGTTTCTTAGACTATATGGAAGCAATATATACAAAGATTTCAACCGTCTACGTGTTCCAATCATTGTTCTACTTGTCGAAATTTACAAATAATTTCCTTTAAAGGATTAACAATGGGGCTCGTTGTTCACTTAAACTTGAAGAACAAAAAAGTGGCGAATGGTACTGTTTGGATGCTTTGCATATATGTTTCTTAGACTATATAGAAGCAATATATACATTGATTTCAACCGTCTACCTGTTCCATTCATTGTTCTACTTGTCGCAAGTTACAAATAATTTCCGTTAAAGTATTAACAATGGGGCTCGTAGTTCACTTAAACTTGAAGATCAAATAATTGGCGAATTGTACTGTTTGGATGATTTGCATATATGTTTCTTAGACTTTATAGAAGCAATATATACAAAGATTTCAACCGTCTACCTGTTCCATTCATTGTTCTACTTGTCGAAAGTTACAAATAATTTCCGTTAAAGCATTAACAATGGGGATCGTAGTTTACTTAAACTTGAAGAACAAGAAATTGGCGAATTTTACTGTTTGGATGCTTTGCATATATGTTTCTTAGACTATATAGAAGCAATATATACAAAGATTTCAACCGTCTACCTGTTCCATTCATTGTTCTACTTGTCGAAAGTTACAAATAATTTCCTTTAAAGGATTAACAATGGGGCTCATTGTTCACTTAAACTTGAAGAACAAAAAATTGGCGAATTGTACTGTTTGGATGCTTTGCATATATGTTTCATAGACTATATAGAAGCAATATATACAATAATTTCAACAGTCTACCTGTTCCATTCATTGTTCTACTTGTCGAAATTTACAAATAATTTCCTTTAAAGGATTAACAATGGGGCTCGTAGTTCACTTAAACTTGAAGAACAAAAAATTGGCGAATGGTACTGTTTGGATGCTTTGCATATATGTTTCTTAGACTATATAGAAGCAATATATACAAAGATTTCAACCATCTACCTGTTCCATTCATTGTTCTACTTGCCGAAAGTTACAAATAATTTCCGTTAAGGGATTAAGAATGGGGATCGTAGTTCACTTAAACTTGAAGAACAAAAAAGTGGCGTATGTTACTGTTTGGATGCTTTGCATATATGTTTCTTAGACTATAAAGAAGCAATATATACATTGATTTCAACCGTCTACCTGTTCCATTCATTGTTCTACTTGTCGAAATTTACAAATAATTTCCGATAAAGGATTAACAATGGGGCTCATTGTTCACTTAACCTTGAAGAACAAAAAATTGGCGTATGGTACTGTTTGGATGCTTTGCATATATGTTTCTTAGACTATATAGAAGCAATATATACATTGATTTCAACCGTCTACCTGTTCCACTCATTGTTCTACTTGTCGAAAGTTACAAATAATTTCCGATAACGGATTAACCATTTGGGCTCATTGTTCACTTAAACTTGAAGAACAAAAAATTGGCGAATTGTACTGTTTGGATGCTTTGCATATATGTTTCTTAGACTACATAGAAGCATTATATACAAAGATTTCAACCGGCTACCTGTTCCATTCATTGTTCTACTTGTCGAAATTTACAAATAATTTCCGATAAAGGATTAACAATGGGGCTCATTGTTCACTTAACCTTGAAGAACAAAAAATTGGCGTATGGTACTGTTTGGATGCTTTGCATATATGTTTCTTAGACTATATAGAAGCAATATATACATTGATTTCAACCGTCTACCTGTTCCACTCATTGTTCTACTTGTCGAAAGTTACAAATAATTTCCGATAACGGATTAACCATTTGGGCTCATTGTTCACTTAAACTTGAAGAACAAAAATTGGCGAATGGTACTGTTTGGATGCTTTGCATATATGTTTCTTAGACTATATAGAAGCAATATATACAAAGATTTCAACCGTCTACCTTTTCCATTCATTGTTCTACTTGTCGAAAGTTACAAATAATTTCCGATAACGGATTAACCATTTGGGCTCATTGTTCACTTAAACTTGAAGAACAAAAAATTGGCGAATTGTACTGTTTGGATGCTTTGCATATATGTTTCTTAGACTACATAGAAGCAATATATACAAAGATTTCAACCGGCTACCTGTTCCATTCATTGTTCTACTTGTCGAAATTTACAAATAATTTCCGATAAAGGATTAACCATTGGGGCTCATTGTTCACTTAAACTTGAAGAACAAAAAATTGGCGAATGGTACTGTTTGGATGCTTTGCGTACATGTTTCTTAGACTATATGGAAGCAATATATACAAAGATTTCAACCGTCTACGTGTTCCAATCATTGTTCTACTTGTCGAAATTTACAAATAATTTCCTTTAAAGGATTAACAATGGGGCTCGTTGTTCACTTAAACTTGAAGAACAAAAAAGTGGCGAATGGTACTGTTTGGATGCTTTGCATATATGTTTCTTAGACTATATAGAAGCAATATATACATTGATTTCAACCGTCTACCTGTTCCATTCATTGTTCTACTTGTCGCAAGTTACAAATAATTTCCGTTAAAGTATTAACAATGGGGCTCGTAGTTCACTTAAACTTGAAGATCAAATAATTGGCGAATTGTACTGTTTGGATGATTTGCATATATGTTTCTTAGACTTTATAGAAGCAATATATACAAAGATTTCAACCGTCTACCTGTTCCATTCATTGTTCTACTTGTCGAAAGTTACAAATAATTTCCGTTAAGGCATTAACAATGGGGATCGTAGTTTACTTAAACTTGAAGAACAAGAAATTGGCGAATTTTACTGTTTGGATGCTTTGCATATATGTTTCTTAGACTATATAGAAGCAATATATACAATGATTTCAACAGTCTACCTGTTCCATTCATTGTTCTACTTGTCGAAAGTTACAAATAATTTCCGATAACGGATTAACCATTGGGGCTCATTGTTCACTTAAACTTGAAGAACAAAAAATTGGCGAATTGTACTGTTTGGATGCTTTGCATATATGTTTCTTATACTATATAGAAGCAATATATACAAAGATTTCAACCGTCTACCTGTTCCATTCACTGTTCTACTTGTCGAAAGTTACAAATAATTTCCGTTAAGGGATTTACAATGGGGATCGTAGTTTACTTAAACTTGAAGAAAAAAAATTGACGAATTGTACTGTTTGGATGCTTTGCATAAATGTTTCTTAGACTATATAGAAGCAATATATACAATGATTTCAACAGTCTACCTGTTCCATTCATTGTTCTACTTGTCGAAATTTACAAATAATTTCCTTTAAAGGATTAACAATGGGGCTCGTAGTTCACTTAAACTTGAAGAACAAAAAATTGGCGAATGGTACTGTTTGGATGCTTTGCATATATGTTTCTTATACTATATAGAAGCAATATATACATTGATTTCAACCGGCTACCTGTTCCATTCATTGTTCTACTTGTCGAAATTTACAAATAATTTCCGATAAAGGATTAACCATTGGGGCTCATTGTTCACTTAAACTTGAAGAACAAAAAATTGGCGAATTGTACTGTTTGGATGCTTTGCATATATGTTTCATAGACTATATAGAAGCAATATATACAATAATTTCAACAGTCTACCTGTTCCATTCATTGTTCTACTTGTCGAAATTTACAAATAATTTCATTTAAAGGATTAACAATGGGGCTCGTAGTTCACTTAAACTTGAAGAACAAAAAATTGGCGAATGGTACTGTTTGGATGCTTTGCATATATGTTTCTTAGACTATATAGAAGCAATATATACAAAGATTTCAACCATCTACCTGTTCCATTCATTGTTCTACTTGCCGAAAGTTACAAATAATTTCCGTTAAGGGATTAAGAATGGGGATCGTAGTTCACTTAAACTTGAAGAACAAAAAAGTGGCGTATGTTACTGTTTGGATGCTTTGCATATATGTTTCTTAGACTATATAGAAGCAATATATACAAAGATTTCAACCGTCTACCTTTTCCATTCATTGTTCTACTTGTCGAAAGTTACAAATAATTTCCGATAACGGATTAACCATTGGGGCTCATTGTTCACTTAAACTTGAAGAACAAAAAATTGGCGAATTGTACTGTTTGGATGCTTTGCATATATGTTTCTTATACTATATAGAAGCAATATATACAAAGATTTCAACCGTCTACCTGTTCCATTCACTGTTCTACTTGTCGAAAGTTACAAATAATTTCCGTTAAGGGATTTACAATGGGGATCGTAGTTTACTTAAACTTGAAGAAAAAAAATTGACGAATTGTACTGTTTGGATGCTTTGCATAAATGTTTCTTAGACTATATAGAAGCAATATATACAATGATTTCAACAGTCTACCTGTTCCATTCATTGTTCTACTTGTCGAAATTTACAAATAATTTCCTTTAAAGGATTAACAATGGGGCTCGTAGTTCACTTAAACTTGAAGAACAAAAAATTGGCGAATGGTACTGTTTGGATGCTTTGCATATATGTTTCTTATACTATATAGAAGCAATATATACATTGATTTCAACCGGCTACCTGTTCCATTCATTGTTCTACTTGTCGAAATTTACAAATAATTTCCGATAAAGGATTAACCATTGGGGCTCATTGTTCACTTAAACTTGAAGAACAAAAAATTGGCGAATTGTACTGTTTGGATGCTTTGCATATATGTTTCTTAGACTACATAGAAGCAATATATACAAAGATTTCAACCGTCTACCTGTTCCATTCATTGTTCTACTTGTCGAAAGTTACAAATAATTTCCGTTAAGGGATTAACAATGGGGATCGTAGTTTACTTAAACTTGAAGAACAAAAAATGGGCGAATTGTACTGTTTGGATGCTTTGCATATATGTTTCTTAGACTATATAGAAGCAATATATAAAAAGATTTCAACCGTCTACCAGTTCCATTCATTGTTCTACTTGTCGAAAGTTACAAATAATTTCCGTTAAGGGATTAACAATGGGGATCGTAGTTTCCTTAAACTTGAATAACAAAAAATTGGCGAATTGTACTGCTTGGATGCTTTGCATATATGTTTCTTAGACTATATAGAAGCAATATATACAATGATTTCAACAGTCTACCCATTCCATTCATTGTTCTACTTGCCGAAATTTACAAATAATTTCCTTCAGAGAATTAACAATGGGGCTCATTGTTCACTTAAACTTGAAGAACAAAAAATTGGCGAATTGTACTGTTTGGACGCTTTGCATATATGTTTCTTGGACTATATATAAGCAATATATACAACGATTTCAACAGTCTACCTGTTCCATTCATTGTTCTACTTGTCGAAATTTACAAATAATTTCCGATAAAGGATTAACAATGGGGCTCATTGTTCACTTAAACTTGAAGAACAAAAAATTGGCGAATGGTACTGTTTGGATGCTTTGCATATATGTTTCTTAGACTATATAGAAGCAATATATACAATGATTTCAACAGTCTACCCATTCCATTCATTGTTCTACTTGCCGAAATTTACAAATAATTTCCTTCAGAGAATTAACAATGGGGCTCATTGTTCACTTAAACTTGAAGAACAAAAAATTGGCGAATTGTACTGTTTGGACGCTTTGCATATATGTTTCTTGGACTATATATAAGCAATATATACAACGATTTCAACAGTCTACCTGTTCCATTCATTGTTCTACTTGTCGAAATTTACAAATAATTTCCGATAAAGGATTAACAATGGGGCTCATTGTTCACTTAAACTTGAAGAACAAAAAATTGGCGAATGGTACTGTTTGGATGCTTTGCATATATGTTTCTTAGACTATATAGAAGCAATATATACATTGATTTCAACCGTCTACCTGTTCCACTCATTGTTCTAGTTGTCGAAAGTTACAAATAATTTCCGATAACGGATTAACCATTGGGGCTCATTGTTCACTTAAACTTGAAGAACAAAAAATTGGCGAATTGTACTGTTTGGACGCTTTGCATATATGTTTCTTGGACTATATAGAAGCAATATATACAATGATTTCAACAGTCTACCTGTTCCATTCATTGTTCTACTTGTCGAAATTTACAAATAATTTCCGATAAAGGATTAACAATGGGGCTCATTGTTCACTTAAACTTGAAGAACAAAAAATTGGCGAATGGTACTGTTTGGATGCTTTGCATATATGTTTCTTAGACTATATAGAAGCAATATATACATTGATTTCAACCGTCTACCTGTTCCACTCATTGTTCTACTTGTCGAAAGTTACAAATAATTTCCGATAACGGATTAACCATTGGGGCTCATTGTTCACTTAAACTTGAAGAACAAAAAATTGGCGAATTGTACTGTTTGGATGCTTTGCATATATGTTTCTTATACTATATAGAAGCAATATATACAAAGATTTCAACCGTCTACCTGTTCCATTCATTGTTCTACTTGTCGAAAGTTACAAATAATTTCCGTTAAGGCATTAACAATGGGGATCGTAGTTTACTTAAACTTGAAGAACAAGAAATTGGCGAATTTTACTGTTTGGATGCTTTGCATATATGTTTCTTAGACTATATAGAAGCAATATATACAAAGATTTCAACCGTCTACCTGTTCCATTCATTGTTCTACTTGTCGAAAGTTACAAATAATTTCCTTTAAAGGATTAACAATGGGGCTCATTGTTCACTTAAACTTGAAGAACAAGAAATTGGCGAATTGTACTGTTTGGATGCTTTGCATATATGTTTCATAGACTATATAGAAGCAATATATACAATAATTTCAACAGTCTACCTGTTCCATTCATTGTTCTACTTGTCGAAATTTACAAATAATTTCCTTTAAAGGATTAACAATGGGGCTCGTAGTTCACTTAAACTTGAAGAACAAAAAATTGGCGAATGGTACTGTTTGGATGCTTTGCATATATGTTTCTTAGACTATATAGAAGCAATATATACAAAGATTTCAACCATCTACCTGTTCCATTCATTGTTCTACTTGCCGAAAGTTACAAATAATTTCCGTTAAGGGATTAAGAATGGGGATCGTAGTTCACTTAAACTTGAAGAACAAAAAAGTGGCGTATGTTACTGTTTGGATGCTTTGCATATATGTTTCTTAGACTATAAAGAAGCAATATATACATTGATTTCAACCGTCTACCTGTTCCATTCATTGTTCTACTTGTCGAAATTTACAAATAATTTCCGATAAAGGATTAACAATGGGGCTCATTGTTCACTTAACCTTGAAGAACAAAAAATTGGCGAATGGTACTGTTTGGATGCTTTGCATATATGTTTCTTAGACTATATAGAAGCAATATATACAAAGATTTCAACCGTCTACCTTTTCCATTCATTGTTCTACTTGTCGAAAGTTACAAATAATTTCCGATAACGGATTAACCATTTGGGCTCATTGTTCACTTAAACTTGAAGAACAAAAAATTGGCGAATTGTACTGTTTGGATGCTTTGCATATATGTTTCTTAGACTACATAGAAGCAATATATACAAAGATTTCAACCGGCTACCTGTTCCATTCATTGTTCTACTTGTCGAAATTTACAAATAATTTCCGATAAAGGATTAACCATTGGGGCTCATTGTTCACTTAAACTTGAAGAACAAAAAATTGGCGAATGGTACTGTTTGGATGCTTTGCGTACATGTTTCTTAGACTATATGGAAGCAATATATACAAAGATTTCAACCGTCTACGTGTTCCAATCATTGTTCTACTTGTCGAAATTTACAAATAATTTCCTTTAAAGGATTAACAATGGGGCTCGTTGTTCACTTAAACTTGAAGAACAAAAAAGTGGCGAATGGTACTGTTTGGATGCTTTGCATATATGTTTCTTAGACTATATAGAAGCAATATATACATTGATTTCAACCGTCTACCTGTTCCATTCATTGTTCTACTTGTCGCAAGTTACAAATAATTTCCGTTAAAGTATTAACAATGGGGCTCGTAGTTCACTTAAACTTGAAGATCAAATAATTGGCGAATTGTACTGTTTGGATGATTTGCATATATGTTTCTTAGACTTTATAGAAGCAATATATACAAAGATTTCAACCGTCTACCTGTTCCATTCATTGTTCTACTTGTCGAAAGTTACAAATAATTTCCGTTAAGGCATTAACAATGGGGATCGTAGTTTACTTAAACTTGAAGAACAAGAAATTGGCGAATTTTACTGTTTGGATGCTTTGCATATATGTTTCTTAGACTATATAGAAGCAATATATACAATGATTTCAACAGTCTACCTGTTCCATTCATTGTTCTACTTGTCGAAAGTTACAAATAATTTCCGATAACGGATTAACCATTGGGGCTCATTGTTCACTTAAACTTGAAGAACAAAAAATTGGCGAATTGTACTGTTTGGATGCTTTGCATATATGTTTCTTATACTATATAGAAGCAATATATACAAAGATTTCAACCGTCTACCTGTTCCATTCACTGTTCTACTTGTCGAAAGTTACAAATAATTTCCGTTAAGGGATTTACAATGGGGATCGTAGTTTACTTAAACTTGAAGAAAAAAAATTGACGAATTGTACTGTTTGGATGCTTTGCATAAATGTTTCTTAGACTATATAGAAGCAATATATACAATGATTTCAACAGTCTACCTGTTCCATTCATTGTTCTACTTGTCGAAATTTACAAATAATTTCCTTTAAAGGATTAACAATGGGGCTCGTAGTTCACTTAAACTTGAAGAACAAAAAATTGGCGAATGGTACTGTTTGGATGCTTTGCATATATGTTTCTTATACTATATAGAAGCAATATATACATTGATTTCAACCGGCTACCTGTTCCATTCATTGTTCTACTTGTCGAAATTTACAAATAATTTCCGATAAAGGATTAACCATTGGGGCTCATTGTTCACTTAAACTTGAAGAACAAAAAATTGGCGAATTGTACTGTTTGGATGCTTTGCATATATGTTTCTTAGACTACATAGAAGCAATATATACAAAGATTTCAACCGTCTACCTGTTCCATTCATTGTTCTACTTGTCGAAAGTTACAAATAATTTCCGTTAAGGGATTAACAATGGGGATCGTAGTTTACTTAAACTTGAAGAACAAAAAATGGGCGAATTGTACTGTTTGGATGCTTTGCATATATGTTTCTTAGACTATATAGAAGCAATATATAAAAAGATTTCAACCGTCTACCAGTTCCATTCATTGTTCTACTTGTCGAAAGTTACAAATAATTTCCTTTAAAGGATTAACAACGGGGCTCGTAGTTCACTTAAACTTGAAGAACAAAAAATTGGCGAATGGTACTGTTTGGATGCTTTGCATATATGTTTCTTAGACTATTTAGATGCAATATATAGAAAGATTTCACCCGTCTACCTGTACTATTCATTGTTCTACCTGTAGAAAGTTACAAATAATTTCCAATAAAGGATTAACAATGGGGCTCATTGTTCACTTAAACCTGAAGAACAAAAAATTGGCGAACGGTACTGTTTGGATGCTTTGCGTACATGTTTCTTAGACTATATGGAAGCAATATATACAAAGATTTCAACCGTCTTACTTGTTCCAATCATTGATCTACTTGTCGAAATTTACAAATAATTTCCTTTAAAGGATTAACAATGGGGCTCGTTGTTCACTTAAACTTGAACAACAATAAATTGGCGAATTGTACTGTTTGGATGCTTTGCATATATGTTTCTTAGACTATATAGAAGCAATATATACAATGATTTCAACCGTCTACCTGTTGCATTCATTGTTCTACTTGTCGAAAGTTACAAATAATTTCCGTTAAGGGATTAACAATGGGGATCGTAGTTTACTAAAACTTGAAGAACAAAAAATTGGCGAATTGTACTGTTTGGATGATTTGCATATATGTTTCTTAGACTATTTAGATGCAATATGTGGAAAGATTTCACCCGTCTACCTGTACTATTCATTGTTCTACTTGTAGAAAGTTACAAATAATTTCCATTTCATGATTATCAATGGGGCTCGCTGTTCACTTAAACTTGAAGATCAAAAAATTGGCGATTGTTACTGTTTAGATGCTTTGCATATAGGTTTCTTAGACTATATAGAAGCAACATATACAAAGATTTCAACCGTCTACCTGTTCTGTTCATTGTTCTACTTGTAGAAAGTTACAAATAATTTCCGTTTCATGATTATCAATGGGGCTCGTTGTTGACTTAAACTTGAAGAACAAAAAATTGGCGAATGGTACTGTTTGGATGCTTTGCATATATGTTTCTTAGACTATTTAGAAGCAATATATACAAAGAATTCAACCGTCTACCTGTACTATTCATTGTTCTACTTGTAGAAAGTTACAAATAATTTCCATTTCATGATTATCAATGGGGCTCGCTGTTCACTTAAACTTGAAGATCAAAAAATTGGCGATTGTTACTGTTTAGATGCTTTGCATATAGGTTTCTTAGACTATATAGAAGCAACATATACAAAGATTTCAACCGTCTACCTGTTCTGTTCATTGTTCTACTTGTAGAAAGTTAGAAATAATTTCCGTTGCATGATTATCAATGGGGCTCGTTGTTGACTTAAACTTGAAGAACAAAAAATTGGCGTATGGTACTGTTTGGATGCTTTGCATATATGTTTCTTAGACTATATAGAAGCAATATATACAAGATTTCAACCGTCTACCTGTTCCATTCATTGTTCTACTTGTCGAAATTTACAAATAATTTCCGATAAAGGATTAACAATGGGGCTCGTAGTTCACTTAAACTTGAAGATCAAATAATTGGCGAATTGTACTTTTTGGACGCTTTGCATATATGTTTCTTAGACTATATAGAAGCAATATATATACAATGATTTCAACAGTCTACCTGTTCCATTCATTGTTCTACTTGTCGCAAGTTACAAATAATTTCCGTTAAAGTATTAACAATGGGGCTCGTAGTTCACTTAAACTTGAAGAACAAGAAATTGGCGAATTGTACTGTTTGGATGCTTCGCATATATGTTTCTTAGACTATATAGAAGCAATATATACAATGATTTCAACCGTCTACATGATCCATTCATTGTTCTACTTGTCGAAATTTACAAATAATTTCCTTTAAAGGATTAACAATGGGGCTCGTAGTTCACTTAAACATGAAGATGAAATAATTGGCGAATTTTACTGTTTGGATGCTTTGCATATATGTTTCTTAGATTATATAGAAGCAATATATACAATGATTTCAACCGTCTACCTGTTGCATTCATTGTTCTACTTGTCGAAAGTTACAAATAATTTCCGTTAAGGGATTAACAATGGGGATCGTAGTTTACTAAAACTTGAAGAACAAAAAATTGGCGAATTGTACTGTTTGGATGATTTGCATATATGTTTCTTAGACTATATAGAAGCAATATATACAATGATTTCAACAGTCTACCTGTTCCATTCATTGTTCTACTTGTCGAAATTTACAAATAATTTCCTTTAAAGGATTAACAACGGGGCTCGTAGTTCACTTAAACTTGAAGAACAAAAAATTGGCGAATGGTACTGTTTGGATGCTTTGCATATATGTTTCTTAGACTATTTAGATGCAATATATAGAAAGATTTCACCCGTCTACCTGTACTATTCATTGTTCTACCTGTAGAAAGTTACAAATAATTTCCAATAAAGGATTAACAATGGGGCTCATTGTTCACTTAAACCTGAAGAACAAAAAATTGGCGAACGGTACTGTTTGGATGCTTTGCGTACATGTTTCTTAGACTATATGGAAGCAATATATACAAAGATTTCAACCGTCTTACTTGTTCCAATCATTGATCTACTTGTCGAAATTTACAAATAATTTCCTTTAAAGGATTAACAATGGGGCTCGTTGTTCACTTAAACTTGAACAACAATAAATTGGCGAATTGTACTGTTTGGATGCTTTGCATATATGTTTCTTAGACTATATAGAAGCAATATATACAATGATTTCAACCGTCTACCTGTTGCATTCATTGTTCTACTTGTCGAAAGTTACAAATAATTTCCGTTAAGGGATTAACAATGGGGATCGTAGTTTACTAAAACTTGAAGAACAAAAAATTGGCGAATTGTACTGTTTGGATGATTTGCATATATGTTTCTTAGACTATTTAGATGCAATATATGGAAAGATTTCACCCGTCTACCTGTACTATTCATTGTTCTACTTGTAGAAAGTTACAAATAATTTCCATTTCATGATTATCAATGGGGCTCGCAGTTCACTTAAACTTGAAGATCAAAAAATTGGCGATTGTTACTGTTTAGATGCTTTGCATATAGGTTTCTTAGACTATATAGAAGCAACATATACAAAGATTTCAACCGTCTACCTGTTCTGTTCATTGTTCTACTTGTAGAAAGTTACAAATAATTTCCGTTTCATGATTATCAATGGGGCTCGTTGTTGACTTAAACTTGAAGAACAAAAAATTGGCGAATGGTACTGTTTGGATGCTTTGCATATATGTTTCTTAGACTATTTAGAAGCAATATATACAAAGAATTCAACCGTCTATCTGTACTATTCATTGTTCTACTTGTAGAAAGTTACAAATAATTTCCATTTCATGATTATCAATGGGGCTCGCTGTTCACTTAAACTTGAAGATCAAAAAATTGGCGATTGTTACTGTTTAGATGCTTTGCATATAGGTTTCTTAGACTATATAGAAGCAACATATACAAAGATTTCAACCGTCTACCTGTTCTGTTCATTGTTCTACTTGTAGAAAGTTAGAAATAATTTCCGTTTCATGATTATCAATGGGGCTCGTTGTTGACTTAAACTTGAAGAACAAAAAATTGGCGTATGGTACTGTTTGGATGCTTTGCATATATGTTTCTTAGACTATATAGAAGCAATATATACAAGATTTCAACCGTCTACCTGTTCCATTCATTGTTCTACTTGTCGAAATTTACAAATAATTTCCGATAAAGGATTAACAATGGGGCTCATTGTTCATTTAAACTTGAAGGACAAAAAATTGGCGAATTGTACTGTTTGGATGCTTTGCATATATGTTTCTTAGACTATATGGAAGCAATATATACAAAGATTTCAACCGTCTACGTGTTCCAATCATTGTTCTACTTGTAGAAAGTTACAATTAATTTCCGTTAAAGGATTAACAATGGGGCTCATTGTTCACTTAAACTTGAAGAACAAAAAATTGGCGAATGGTACTGTTTGGATGCTTTGCATATATGTTTCTTAGACTATATAGAAGCAATATATACATTGATTTCAACCGTCTACCTGTTCCACTCATTGTTCTACTTGTCGCAAGTTACAAATAATTTCCGTTAAAGTATTAACAATGGGGCTCGTAGTTCACTTAAACTTGAAGATGAAATAATTGGCGAATTGTACTGTTTGGATGCTTTGCATATTTGTTTCGCAGACTATATAGAAGCAATATATACAATGATTTCAACCGTCTACCTGATCCATTCAATGTTCTACTTGTCGAAATTTACAAATAATTTCCTTTAAAGGATTAACAATGGGGCTCGTAGTTCACTTAAACTTGAAGAAAAAAAATTGGCGAATTGTACTGTTTGGATGCTTTGCATATATGTTTCTTAGACTATATAGAAGCAATATATACAAAGATTTCAACCGTCTACCTGTTCCATTCATTGTTCTACTTGTCGAAAGTTACAAACAATTTCCGATAAAGGATTAACAATGGGGCTCAATGTTCCCTTAAACTTGAAGATCAAAAAATTGGCGAATGTTACTGTTTAGATGCTTTGCATATAGGTCTCTTAGACTATATAGGAGCAATATATACAATGATTTCAACCGTCTACCAGTTCCATTCATTGTTCTACTTGTCGAAAGTTACAAATAATTTGCGATAAAGGGTTAACAATGGGGCTCATTGTTCTACTTGTCGAAAGTTACAAATAATTTGCGATAAAGGGTTAACAATGGGGCTCATTGTTCACTTAAACTTGAAGAACAAAAAATTGGCGAATGGTGCTGTTTGGATGCTTTGCATATATGTTTCTTAGACTATATAGAAGCAATATATACATTGATTTCAACCGTCTACCTGTTCCATTCATTGTTCTACTTGTCGGAAGTTACAAATAATTTCCGTTAAAGTATTAACAATGGGGCTCGTAGTTCACTTAAACATGAAGATGAAATAATTGGCGAATGGTACTGTTTGGATGCTTTGCATATATGTTTCTTAGACTATATAGAAGCAATATATACAAAGATTTCAACCGTCTACCTGTTCCATTCATTGTTCTACTTGTCGAAAGATACAAATAATTTCCGATAACGGATTAACCATTGGGGCTCATTGTTCACTTAAACTTGAAGATAAAAAAATTGGCGAATTGTACTGTTTGGATACTTTGCATATATGTTTCTTAAACTATAGAGAAGCAATATATACAAAGATTTCAACCGTCTACCTGTTCTATTCATTGTTCTACTTGTAGAAAGTTACAAATAATTTCCATCTCATGATTATCAATGGGGCTCGTAGTTCACTTAAACTTGAAGAACAAAAAATTGGCGAATGGTACTGTTTGGATGCTTTGCATATATGTTTCTTAGACTATATAGAAGCAATATATACAAAGATTTCAGCCGTCTACCTGTTCCATTCATTGTTCTACTTGTCGAAAGTTACAAACAATTTCCGATAAAGGATTAACAATGGGGCTCAATGTTCACTTAAACTTGAAGATCAAAAAATTGGCGAATGTTACTGTTTAGATGCTTTGCATATAGGTCTCTTAGACTATATAGGAGCAATATATACAATGATTTCAACAGTCTACCTGTTCCATTCATTGTTCTACTTGTCGAAAGTTACAAATAATTTCCGATAAAGGATTAACAATGGGGCTCATTGTTCACTTAAACTTGAAGAACAAAAAATTGGCGAATGGTACTGTTTGGATGCTTTGCATATATGTTTCTTAGACTATATGGAAGCAATATATACAAAGATTTCAACCGTCTACGTGTTCCAATCATTGTTCTACTTGTAGAAAGTTACAATTAATTTCCGTTAAAGGATTAACAATGGGGCTCGTAGTTCACTTAAACTTGAAGAACAAAAAATTGGCGAATGGTACTCTTTGGATGCTTTGCATATATGTTTCTTAGACTATATAGAAGCAATATATACAATGATTTCAAGCGTCTACCTGTTCCATTCATTGTTCTACTTGTCGAAAGTTACAAATAATTTCCGTCAAAGGATTAACAATGGGGCTCGTAGTTCACTTAAACTTGAAGAACAAAAAATTCGCGACCTGTACTGTTTGGATGTTTGCATATATGTTTCGTAGATTATATAGAAGCAATATATACAAAGATTTCAACCGTCTACCTGTTCCATTCATTGTTCTACTTGTCGAAAGTTACAAATAATTTCCGATAAAGGATTAACCATTGGCGCTCATTGTTCACTTAAACTTGAAGAACAAAGAATTGGCGAATGGTACTGTTTGGATGCTTTGCATATATGTTTCTTAGACTATATGGAAGCAATATATACAAAGATTTCAACCGTCTACGTGTTCCAATCATTGTTCTACTTGTAGAAAGTTACAATTAATTTCCGTTAAAGGATTAACAATGGGGCTCGTTGTTCACTTAAACTTGAAGAACAAAAAATTGGCGAATGGTACTGTTTGGATGCTTTGCATATATGTTTCTTAGACTATACAGAAGCAATATATTGTTATGTCCCGCGGAGGGACCGGGTCTTCTCGGCATATTTTCTCTAATAACTTTATTAACTATAACTGTAATAACTTTATTAACTATAACTGTAGTAACTTTATTAACTAATAACAATATTTGGAACTCTGTCGTCTGACAACTCGGTTACAACTTCCGGTCACCAAACGCTTCCGGTCGCTGGAGCAACGACCGGCCGAATCGATCCCTCGATTACATCGATCCTCGAATCCACGGGTTCGAGGGAGCAGCTTCGCTCGGTACGCCAACTTCATATCGGCGTAACACTGCCCCCCTCCTCTCGAAGAGCGGTCGTCCCGACCGCGGCGACTTCAAATCGGGCAACTAGACTTCCATAACCTTCTTGAAATCGTCCCGGGATTCAATGCCTTCGTCTGCAGAGGAAGTAGACAACAGGAAACAAAACGTCTACTGGTATGGCTCCAATCAGACGAAAACGCCTCGACATTTGTCCTCCGACTCAAGGGAAAACCATCCAAAAAACCTTGAGTGAGGCGTCGGCAAGTCGATACCATCGCATTCGTAATTCGTTGGTTATGTTCATTCTTGCCCTTCCGTTCTTCACTGGCTCATTCTTCTTTCCGCATCTCTTCTTTCTGCATCCCGCCTGTTGCTCTACGACTAAGAGAAACAGCAGGATCCACTGGTCCCAATCCTTTTGGTTGTCCGCAACGTATAGGGACAAATATTTCAACAGAGTTCTTATCAACCTCTCTACGAGTCCGTCCGACTGAGGGTGGAGTGGCGTCGTCCTTGTCTTCCGGATTCCAAGCAACTCCATGAGTTTCTTGAAGACAGTCGACCCAAAACTACGACCCTGCTCGGAATGGAGCTCTAGAGGTATTCCATATCGGCCAACCACCTCACGTAGAAGAGCTTCTGCGATGGTCGTCGCGCTGTTTTCGTTTTCGGCAAAGGTCCAACAATGTCGAGCGCCATCCTCTCAAAAGGTGCCCCGACATTATAAATCCTGAGGGGTCCTCTCCCCCTCTCCTTCGGACCTTTCCTCGCCGTACAAGTGTAACAGCGGCGACACCACTCTTCGACGTCCATTCGGTGTTCGGGCCAGAAGACTCTCTGCCGCACTTTCGCAAGGGTCTTGCGCATACCGAAGTGTCCTCCTGTAGGAGCCTCGTGACATCCACGTAGCGCTTCTTCCACCTTGCTTTTGGGGACCAGTAGGAGATGACATGCCTCTTCTCCGCACGCGGATTCCCATCTTCTTTCGTAAGAGGAAGCCAATTTCCTCATGCTCTTCCTGCGCTTTCCTGCGCTTTTCCTCCATCCCTCTCTCCCTCTCTCCGTGTCGCCGGACTCGTTAACGCGTAGATCTGCGATTGACGAGTGTACTCGTCATGGCTCGATTCTGGTGACACAAAACGGTGCGCACTCTCAAACGAGGGCGCCACAGTTAACTGGTTAACGGGCAAGATTTCTAGAGGAGCAGGGGGCTGGCGACGCGTCTTCCCCGGTTCGCATCCTCTCGAGCTTCGCCGATCCCGCTGCTCGGATCTCGAGGATCTTCTCGATGACTCCGCGCAGCCAGGCGTTCCAGTCTTTGGCGAGGCTGCTGATGTGACTGAGCCAGTCGGTCCAGTCCCGAACTTCCCACGACATCACTTCCGGCACGTATCGTTCCATGAACCCGATCTCCCATTCGGTCAGGATTCTCCTCAGACACGTCGCTATTTTTCCGCAAACGACGTCCATAGCGTCCTTTAGCTCCTCCGTCAGAAGGTCTGGATTTGCGAAGGTAACGATCGTTCCGAGTTTCTCGTAAATCGCTCGGTGTATGGCGTTCGTCGCCGAATCCTCGCCAGTGTTTTCCGTCGCGCTCTGGATCATTTTGTAGACGGGGTCGATGATTTTTCCGAACGTCAAGAACGGCAGGTCCGTCTTCAGAAGCTTCTCGAGATCGTCGGTAACCTCGACGGCCTTGGAATCCTTCGGAGCTTCTCTCCGACGCATTCGCGGCGGTACTCTCTCCGCTGGCTTTTCTTCCGCCGTCTCTTCCATCTCTTCCTCTATCTCTTCCACTTTTTCTTCCACCTCCTTCTCTTCCGGAGCTTCCTTCGTCGTTCGTTCCGGCTTTTCCTCTTCCTTCGCTTCTTGCTCCTCCGCTTCGTCGTAGCCGACTCGTTCGGGCTCTTCCCGTCGGTGGGGACCGTTCGACGCCCGCTACCCCCGTCGCTGTCCTCGTCGCTGCCGTCGCTGCCGCTGCCGCCACGGCTCTCCCGATCTCCTCGGGAACGTCCGCCGGTGTCCCGATCGTCACGCTCTCCCTGCCGCGGTCCAACCGCGCGAGGTCGAACGCCTCTTCCTCCAGCTCTGCGAACCTGCGCACCGCGAGGTCCACCTTGGAGCCGGGACGAGTCAACCGATCTGTCACCTTCAGCTCCCTTCCGACGCCATCCGCGACCTCCTCCATTCCCCTCGACGCTTCCTCGTTCAGGTACTCGAGGCTCTCTCGCGCTCGCCGAACCATCGAGGTGAACTCCGTCGTTTCTCTCATCATCTTCCGATGAATCCGCATCGACCCTACAAATCGCCGACACGCGTACGTCGGAAGCGTTAGACCTCCCGAAAGTGGAATCCGGCTGCCTAGCAGGGGATGCATCGTGTCTCCGCGTTTCACCGGGGCGGAAGCGTCCAAGCGCCTCGAAGGCCAATTACTAACACTCGCTACACCCTCACACTGGATTTTACCTTCCTTCCAGGAGGACTTTTCATTACATATTGGACGCTTCAAGACCACTCCCAATTCCGTTGGGAGGACACGCGGAGGGATAGGCTGGGAAACAAGGGGAGCCGTGATCCGTGTATCCTCCATAGGAATCGGATCACGACTCTCCACCGGTCCCACAGAACCCGAAACGGCCGTTCGGCGGCCGAACTCAGTGATGAACGCTCGAAGTTGGGCCTCGAGCGCTCCAAACCTCTCTTCCTGGGCAGCTTTCTTCCTGGCTTCCTTTTCCGCGATCCGGGAGCGCTCCTGCTCCCATCGCTCTTCTGCCAGCTCCTGCTGTCTCTGCAATTGTATAGTGAGGCTCTCCTGCATCTCGGAAAGGAAACGCCCTAGACGATCCGTCTCCTCCTCCGCAGGCCTAGTGGGCTGAGGATTCTCTTCCCCTCGATCCAGAAGTATCCCACTTCTGACACCATTGTTATGTCCCGCGGAGGGACCGGGTCTTCTCGGCATATTTTCTCTAATAACTTTATTAACTATAACTGTAATAACTTTATTAACTATAACTGTAGTAACTTTATTAACTAATAACAATATTTGGAACTCTGTCGTCTGACAACTCGGTTACAACTTCCGGTCACCAAACGCTTCCGGTCGCTGGAGCAACGACCGGCCGAATCGATCCCTCGATTACATCGATCCTCGAATCCACGGGTTCGAGGGAGCAGCTTCGCTCGGTACGCCAACTTCATATCGGCGTAACAATATATAATGATTTCAACCGCCTACCTGTTCCATTCATTGTTCTACTTGTCGAAAGTTACAAATAATTTCCGTTAAAGTATTAACAATGGGGCTCGCAGTTCACTTAAACTTGAAGAACAAAAAATTGGCGAATTGTACTGTTTGGATGCTTTGCGTATATGTTTCTTAGACTATACAGGGTGGGGCAATAACTATTAGCACCTCAGATATCTTCGAAACTATAAGTTTCACAGAAATATTTGCTGAAATAAAATTGCAGAGTACGAAGGGGCCCATCCGGTGGCGATAATAGTTTGTTTTCAGGTGGAGGTACTTCGGACATTTGAAGGTCACCTACCTTTTTTAAATATACCGGTATATTTTTGCTTCCGTATCATGATAGAGGATATTAAAACGAGTTCAACGACCTATTATACAAGGTCATTCACGGTCATAGAAAGTAGAGAAAGGCGATAATACTTAGGTTTTGGTAGTAAATGAAACATACGTATTGTAAGCAGTAGAAGAAGGCGTAATACTTACCGTTTACTTCACTGAGACTAAACACTGCTTGAAGGACTCTTTAATAAGTTTGCAGGATGTGGCAGCGACGTACAACGAGCACGTCGCATCGAAAACGCGATAACGCGTCGCCACGTAACTTACAATTTCGACAAGAGGCGCTTGAGCTTGGCGACACGTCGGCCCGTCGCCGTTACGATGGGACCTTTGCAGCCCGACCGATCTCGGGAAAACAGCAAATGAAATCAGTTACGGCAATGACCTTGTGTAATAGGTCGTTGAACTCGTTTTAATATCCTCTATCATGATACGGAAGTAATAATATACCGATCCATTTAAAAAAATGGAGGTGACCTTCAAATGTCCGAAGTACCTCCACATGAAAAAAAACTATTATCGCCACCGGATGGGCCCCTTCGTACTCTGCAATTTTATTTCAGCAAATATTTCTGTGAAACTTATAGTTTCGAAGATATCTGAGGTGCTAATAGTTATTGCCCCACCCTGTATAGTCTAAGAAACATATACGCAAAGCATCCAAACAGTACAATTCGCCAATTTTTTGTTCTTCAAGTTTAAGTGAACTGCGAGCCCCATTGTTAATACTTTAACGGAAATTATTTGTAACTTTCGACAAGTAGAACAATGAATGGAACAGGTAGACGGTTGAAATCATTGTATATATTGCTTCTATATAGTCTAAGAAACATATATGCAAAGCATCCAAACAGTACAATTCGCCAATTTTTTGTTCTTCAAGTTTAAGTGAACAATGAGCCCCAATGTTAATCCTTTAACGGAAATTAATTGTACATTTCTACAAGTAGAACAATGAATGGAACAGGTAGACGGTTGAAATCATTGTATATATTGCTTCTATATAGTCTAAGAAACATATATGCAAATCATCCAAACAGTACAATTCGCCAATTTTTTGTTCTTCAAGTTTAAGTGAACTACGAGCCCCATTGTTAATCATGCAATGGAAATTATTTGTAACTTTCTACAAGTAGAACAATGAATAGAACAGTTAGACTGTTGAAATCTTTGTATATATTGCTTCTATATAGTCTAAGAAACATATATGCAAAGCATCCAAACAGTACAATTCGCCAATTTTTTGTTCTTCAAGTTTAAGTGAACTACGAGCCCCATTGTTAATACTTTAACGGAAATTATTTGTAACTTTCGACAAGTAGAACAATGAATGGAACAGGTAGACGGTTGAAATCATTGTGTATATTGCTTCTATATAGTCTAAGAAACATATATGCAAAGCATCCAATCAGTACAATTCGCCAATTTTTTGTTCTTCAAGTTTAAGTGAACTACGAGCCCCATTGATAATCATGAAACGGAAATTATTTGTAACTTTCTACAAGTAGAACAATGAATAGAACAGGTAGACTCTTGAAATCTTTGTATATGTTGCTTCTATATAGTCTAACAAATCTATATGCAAAGCATCTAAACAGTAACAATCGCCAATTTTTTGTTCTTCAAGTTTAAATGAACAGCGAGCTCCATTGATAATCGTGAAATGGAAATTATTTGTAACTTTCTACAAGTAGAACAATGAATAGTACAGGTAGACGGGTGAAGTCTTTCTATATAATGCTTCTATATAGTCTAAGAAACATATATGCAAAGCATCCAATCAGTACAATTCGCCAATTTATTGTTCTTCAAGTTTAAGTGAACTACGAGCCCCATCGTTAATCCTTTAAAGGAAATTATTTGTAAATTTCGACAAGTAGAACAATGAATGGAACAGGTAGACGGTTGAAATCTTTGTATATATTGCTTCTATATAGTCTAAGAAACATATATGCAAAGCATCCAAACAGTACCATTCGCGAATTTATTGTTCTTCAAATTTAAGTGTACAACGAGCCCCATTGATAATCATGAAAGGGAAATTATTTGTAACTTTCTACAAGTAGAACAATGATTGGAACACGTAGACGGTTGAAATATTTGCATATATTGCTTCCATATAGTCTAAGAAACTTGTACGGACAGCATCCAAACAGTACCATTCGCCAATTTTTTGTTCTTCAAGATTAAGTGAACAATGAGCCCCGATGGTTAATCCTTTATCGGAAATTATTGTAATTTTCGACAAGTAGAACAATGAATGGAACAGGTAGACGGTTGAAATCTTTGTATATATTGCTTCTATATAGTCTAAGAAACATATATGCAAAGCATCCATACAGTACAATTCGCCAATTTCTTGTTCTTCAAGTTTAAGAGAACAACGAGCCCCATTGTTAATCCTTTAAAGGAAATTATTTATAAGTTTCTACAAGTAGAACAATGAATAGAACAGGTAGTCTGTTGAAATCTTTGTATATATTGCTTCCATATAGTCTATGAAACATATATGCAAAGCATCCAAACAGTACAATTCGCGAATTTATTTTTCGTCAAGTTTAAGTGAACAGCGAGCTCCATTGATAATCATGAAATGGAAATTATTTGTAACTTTCTACAAGTAGAACAATGAATAGTACAGGTAGACGGGTGAAGTCTTTCTATATATTGCTTCTATATAGTCTAAGAAACATATATGCAAAGCATCCAAACAGTACCATTCGCCAATTTTTTGTTCTTCAAGTTTAAGTGAACAACGATCCCCATTGATAATCATGAAACGGAAATTATTTGTAACTTTCTACAAGTAGAACAATGAATAGAACAGGTAGACGGTTGAAATCTTTGTATATGTTGCTTCTATATAGTCTAAGAAACCTATATGCAAAGCATCTAAACAGTAACAATCGCCAATTTTTTGATCTTCAAGTTTAAGTGAACAGCGAGCCCCATTGATAATCATGAAATGGAAATTATTTGTAACTTTCTACAAGTAGAACAATGAATAGTACAGGTAGACGGGTGAAATCTTACTATATATTGCTTCTAAATAGTCTAAGAAACATATATGAAAAGCATCCAAACAGTACAATTCGCCAATTTTTTGTTCTTCAAGTTTAAGAGAACTACGAGCCCCATTGTTAATCCTTTAAAGGAAATTATTTGTAAATTTCGACAAGTAGAACCATGAATGGAACAGGTAGACGGTTGAAATCAGTGTATATATTGCTTCTATATAATCTAAGAAACATGTACGCAAAGCATCCAAACAGTACCATTCGCCAATTTTGTGTTCTTGAAGTTTAAGTGAACAACGAGCGCTATTGATAATCATGAAACGGAAATTATTTGTAACTTTCTACAAGTAGAACAATGAATAGAACAGGTAGACGGTTGAAATCTTTGTATATGTTGCTTCTATATAGTATAAGAAACATATATGCAAATCAGCCAAACAGTACAATTCGCCAATTATTTGATCTTCAAGTTTAAGTGAACTACGAGCCCCATTGTTAATACTTTAACGGAAATTATTTGTAACTTGCGACAAGTAGAACAATGAATGGAACAGGTAGACGGTTGAAATCAATGTATATATTGCTTCTATATAGTCTAAGAAACATATATGCAAAGCATCCAAACAGTACCATTCGCCAATTTTTTGTTCTTCAGGTTTAAGTGAACAACGAGCCCCATTGTTAATCCTTTAAAGGAAATTATTTGTAAATTTCGACAAGTAGAACAATGATTGGAACACGTAGACGGTTGAGATCTTTGTATATATTGCTTCCATATAGTCTAAGAAACATGTACGCAAAGCATCCAAACAGTACCATGCGCCAATTTTTTGTTCTTCAAGTGTAAGTGAACAATGAGCCCCAATGGCTAATCCTTTATCGGAAATTATTTGTAATTTTCGACAAGTCGAACAATGAATGGAACAGGTAGACGGTTGAAATCATTGTATATATTGCTTCTATATAATCTAAGAAACATATATGCAAAGCATCCAAACAGTTCCATTCGCCAATTTTTTGTTCTTCAAGTTTAAGTGAACAACGAGCCCCATTGATAATCATGAAACGGAAATTATTTGTAACTTTCTACAAGTAGAACAATGAATAGAACAGGTAGACGGTTGATATCTTTGTATATGTTGCTTCTATATAGTCTAAGAAACCTATATGCAAAGCATCTAAACAGTAACAGTCGCCAATTTTTTGTTCTTCAAGTTTAAGTGAACTACGAGCCCCATTGTTAATCCTTTAAAGAAAATTATTTGTAACTTTCGACAAGTAGAACAATGAATGGAACAGGTAGACGGTTGAAATCATTGTGTATATTGCTTCTATATAGTCTAAGAAACATATATGCAAAGCATCCAATCAGTACAATTCGCCAATTTTTTGTTCTTCAAGTTTAAGTGAACTACGAGCCCCATTGATAATCATGAAACGGAAATTATTTGTAACTTTCTACAAGTAGAACAATGAATAGAACAGGTAGACTCTTGAAATCTTTGTATATGTTGCTTCTATATAGTCTTACAAATCTATATGCAAAGCATCTAAACAGTAACAATCGCCAATTTTTTGTTCTTCAAGTTTAAATGAACAGCGAGCTCCATTGATAATCATGAAATGGAAATTATTTGTAACTTTCTACAAGTAGAACAATGAATAGTACAGGTAGACGGGTGAAGTCTTTCTATATAATGCTTCTATATAGTCTAAGAAACATATATGCAAAGCATCCAATCAGTACAATTCGCCAATTTATTGTTCTTCAAGTTTAAGTGAACTACGAGCCCCATCGTTAATCCTTTAAAGGAAATTATTTGTAAATTTCGACAAGTAGAACAATGAATGGAACAGGTAGACGGTTGAAATCTTTGTATATATTGCTTCTATATAGTCTAAGAAACATATATGCAAAGCATCCAAACAGTACCATTCGCGAATTTATTGTTCTTCAAATTTAAGTGTACAACGAGCCCCATTGATAATCATGAAAGGGAAATTATTTGTAACTTTCTACAAGTAGAACAATGATTGGAACACGTAGACGGTTGAAATATTTGCATATATTGCTTCCATATAGTCTAAGAAACTTGTACGGACAGCATCCAAACAGTACCATTCGCCAATTTTTTGTTCTTCAAGATTAAGTGAACAATGAGCCCCAATGGTTAATCCTTTATCGGAAATTATTGTAATTTTCGACAAGTAGAACAATGAATGGAACAGGTAGACGGTTGAAATCTTTGTATATATTGCTTCTATATAGTCTAAGAAACATATATGCAAAGCATCCATACAGTACAATTCGCCAATTTCTTGTTCTTCAAGTTTAAGAGAACAACGAGCCCCATTGTTAATCCTTTAAAGGAAATTATTTATAAGTTTCTACAAGTAGAACAATGAATAGAACAGGTAGTCTGTTGAAATCTTTGTATATATTGCTTCCATATAGTCTATGAAACATATATGCAAAGCATCCAAACAGTACAATTCGCGAATTTATTTTTCGTCAAGTTTAAGTGAACAGCGAGCTCCATTGATAATCATGAAATGGAAATTATTTGTAACTTTCTACAAGTAGAACAATGAATAGTACAGGTAGACGGGTGAAGTCTTTCTATATATTGCTTCTATATAGTCTAAGAAACATATATGCAAAGCATCCAAACAGTACCATTCGCCAATTTTTTGTTCTTCAAGTTTAAGTGAACAACGATCCCCATTGATAATCATGAAACGGAAATTATTTGTAACTTTCTACAAGTAGAACAATGAATAGAACAGGTAGACGGTTGAAATCTTTGTATATGTTGCTTCTATATAGTCTAAGAAACCTATATGCAAAGCATCTAAACAGTAACAATCGCCAATTTTTTGATCTTCAAGTTTAAGTGAACAGCGAGCCCCATTGATAATCATGAAATGGAAATTATTTGTAACTTTCTACAAGTAGAACAATGAATAGTACAGGTAGACGGGTGAAATCTTACTATATATTGCTTCTAAATAGTCTAAGAAACATATATGAAAAGCATCCAAACAGTACAATTCGCCAATTTTTTGTTCTTCAAGTTTAAGAGAACTACGAGCCCCATTGTTAATCCTTTAAAGGAAATTATTTGTAAATTTCGACAAGTAGAACCATGAATGGAACAGGTAGACGGTTGAAATCAGTGTATATATTGCTTCTATATAATCTAAGAAACATGTACGCAAAGCATCCAAACAGTACCATTCGCCAATTTTGTGTTCTTGAAGTTTAAGTGAACAACGAGCGCTATTGATAATCATGAAACGGAAATTATTTGTAACTTTCTACAAGTAGAACAATGAATAGAACAGGTAGACGGTTGAAATCTTTGTATATGTTGCTTCTATATAGTATAAGAAACATATATGCAAATCATCCAAACAGTACAATTCGCCAATTATTTGATCTTCAAGTTTAAGTGAACTACGAGCCCCATTGTTAATACTTTAACGGAAATTATTTGTAACTTGCGACAAGTAGAACAATGAATGGAACAGGTAGACGGTTGAAATCAATGTATATATTGCTTCTATATAGTCTAAGAAACATATATGCAAAGCATCCAAACAGTACCATTCGCCAATTTTTTGTTCTTCAGGTTTAAGTGAACAACGAGCCCCATTGTTAATCCTTTAAAGGAAATTATTTGTAAATTTCGACAAGTAGAACAATGATTGGAACACGTAGACGGTTGAGATCTTTGTATATATTGCTTCCATATAGTCTAAGAAACATGTACGCAAAGCATCCAAACAGTACCATGCGCCAATTTTTTGTTCTTCAAGTGTAAGTGAACAATGAGCCCCAATGGCTAATCCTTTATCGGAAATTATTTGTAATTTTCGACAAGTCGAACAATGAATGGAACAGGTAGACGGTTGAAATCATTGTATATATTGCTTCTATATAATCTAAGAAACATATATGCAAAGCATCCAAACAGTTCCATTCGCCAATTTTTTGTTCTTCAAGTTTAAGTGAACAACGAGCCCCATTGATAATCATGAAACGGAAATTATTTGTAACTTTCTACAAGTAGAACAATGAATAGAACAGGTAGACGGTTGATATCTTTGTATATGTTGCTTCTATATAGTCTAAGAAACCTATATGCAAAGCATCTAAACAGTAACAGTCGCCAATTTTTTGATCTTCAAGTTTAAGTGAACAGCGAGCCCCATTGATAATCATGAAATGGAAATTATTTGTAACTTTCTACAAGCAGAACAATGAATGGAACAGGTGGACGGTTGAAATCTTTGTATAAATTGCTTCTATATAATCTAAGAAACATATATGCAAAGCATCCAAACAGTACCATTCGCCAATTTTTTGTTCTTCAAGTTTAAGTGAACAACGAGCCCCATTGTTAATCCTTTAAAGGAAATTATTTGTAAATTTCGTCAAGTAGAACAATGATTGGAACACGTAGACGGTTGAAATCTTTGTATATATTGCTTCCATATAGTCTAAGAAACATCTATGCAAAGCATCCAAACAGTACCATTCGCCAATTTTTTGTTCCTCAAGTTTAAGTGAACAATGAGCCCCATTGTTAATCCTTTATCGGAAATTATTTGTAAATTTCGACAAGTAGAACAATGAATGGAACAGGTAGACTGTTGAAATCATTGCATATATTGCTTCTATATAGTCCAAGAAACATATATGCAAAGCGTCCAAACAGTACAATTCGCCAATTTTTTGCTCTTCAAGTTTAAGTGAACTACGAGCTCCATTGTTAATCCTTTAAAGGAAATTATTTGTAAATTTCGGTAGGTAGAACAATGCATGAAATAGTTAGACGGTTGAAATCATTGTATATATTGCTTCTATATAGTCTAAGAAACATATATGCAAAGCATCCAAACAGTACCATTCGCCAATTTTTTGTTCTTCAAGTTTAAGTGAACAACGAGCCCCATTGATAATCATGAAACGGAAATTATTTGTAACTTTCTACAAGTAGAACAATGAATAGAACAGGTAGACGGTTGAAATCTTTGTATATGTTGCTTCTATATAGTCTAAGAAACCTATATGCAAAGCATCTAAACAGTAACAGTCGCCAATTTTTTGATCTTCAAGTTTAAGTGAACAGCGAGCCCCATTGATAATCATGAAATGGAAATTATTTGTAACTTTCTACAAGTAGAACATTGAATGGAACAGGTAGACGGTTGAAATCTTTGTATATATTGCTTCTATATAGTATAAGAAACATAAATGCAAATCATCCAAACAGTACAATTCGCCAATTATTTGATCATCAAGTTTAAGTGAACTACGAGCCCCATTGTTAATACTTTAACGGAAATTATTTGTAACTTGCGACAAGTAGAACAATGAATGGAACAGGTAGACGGTTGAAATCAATGTATATATTGCTTCTATATAGTCTAAGAAACATATATGCAAAGCATCCAAACAGTACCATTCGCCAATTTTTTGTTCTTCAAGTTTAAGTGAACAATGAGCCCCATTGTTAATCCTTTATCGGAAATTATTTGTAAATTTCGACAAGTAGAACAATGAATGGAACAGGTAGACTGTTGAAATCATTGTATATATTGCTTCTATATAGTCCAAGAAACATATATGCAAAGCGTCCAAACAGTACAATTCGCCAATTTTTTGTTCTTCAAGTTTAAGTGAACAATGAGCCCCATTGTTAATTCTTTAAAGGAAATTATTTGTAAATTTCGGCAAGTAGAACAATGAATGGAATAGGTAGACTGTTGAAATCATTGTATATATTGCTTCTATATAGTCTAAGAAACATATATGCAAAGCATCCAAGCAGTACAATTCGCCAATTTTTTGTTATTCAAGTTTAAGTAAACTACGATCCCCATTGTTAATCCCTT
This sequence comes from Cerceris ruficornis, assembly GCA_963989415.1. Taxonomy (NCBI): domain Eukaryota; kingdom Metazoa; phylum Arthropoda; class Insecta; order Hymenoptera; family Crabronidae; genus Cerceris; species Cerceris ruficornis. The sequence goes on from CAXDIW010000209.1 coordinate 478,945, forward strand.
AACGGAAATTATTTGTAACTTTCGACAAGTAGAACAATGAATGGAACTGGTAGACGGTTGAAATCTTTTTATATATTGTTTCTATATAGTCTAAGAAACATATATGCAAAGCATCCAAACAGTACAATTCGCCAATTTTTTGTTCTTCAAGTTTAAGTAAACTACGATCCCCATTGTTAATCCCTTAACGGAAATTATTTGTAACTTTCGACAAGTAGAACAATGAATGGAACAGGTAGACGGTTGAAATCTTTGTATATATTGCTTCTATGTAGTCTAAGAAACATATATGCAAAGCATCCAAACAGTACAATTCGCCAATTTTTTGTTCTTCAAGTTTAAGTGAACAATGAGCCCCAATGGTTTATCCTTTATCGGAAATTATTTGTAACTTTCGACAAGTAGAACAATGAATGGAACAGGTAGACGGTTGAAATCTTTGTATATATTGCTTCTATATAGTCTAAGAAACATGTACGCAAAGCATCCAAACAGTACCATTCGCCAATTTTTTGTTCTTCAAGTTTAAGTGAACAATGAGCCCCAATGGTTTATCCTTTATCGGAAATTATTTGTAATTTTCGACAAGTAGAACAATGAATGGAACAGGTAGACGGTTGAAATCTTTGTATATATTGCTTCCATATAGTCTAAGAAACATATATGCAAAGCATCCAAACAGTACCATTCGCCAATTTTTTGTTCTTCAAGTTTAAGTGAACAACGAGCCCCATTGATAATCATGAAACGGAAATTATTTGTAAATTTCGACAAGTAGAACAATGAATGGAACAGATAGACGGTTGAAATCTTTGTATATATTGCTTCTATATAGTATAAGAAACATAAATGCAAATCATCCAAACAGTACAATTCGCCAATTATTTGATCATCAAGTTTAAGTGAATTACGAGCCCCATTGTTAATCCTTTAAAGGAAATTATTTGTAAATTTCGACAAGTAGAACATTGAATGGAACAGGTAGACGGTTGAAATCCTTGTATATATTGCTTCTATATAGTATAAGAAACATAAATGCAAATCATCCAAACAGTACAATTCGCCAATTATTTGATCATCAAGTTTAAGTGAACTACGAGCCCCATTGTTAATACTTTAACGGAAATTATTTGTAACTTGCGACAAGTAGAACAATGAATGGAACAGGTAGACGGTTGAAATCAATGTATATATTGCTTCTATATAGTCCAAGAAACATATATGCAAAGCGTCCAAACAGTACAATTCGCCAATTTTTTGCTCTTCAAGTTTAAGTGAACTACGAGCTCCATTGTTAATCCTTTAAAGGAAATTATTTGTAAATTTCGGTATGTAGAACAATGCATGAAATAGTTAGACGGTTGAAATCATTGTATATATTGCTTCTATATAGTCTAAGAAACATATATGCAAAGCATCCAAACAGTACAATTCGCCAATTTTTTGTTCTTCAAGTTTAAGTGAACTACGAGCCCCATTGTCAATCCTTTAAAGGAAATTATTTGTAAATTTCGACAAGTAGAACCATGAATGGATCATGTACACGGTTGATATCATTGTATGTGTTGCTTCCATATAGTCTAAGAAACATGTACGCAAAGCATCCAAACAGTACCATTCGCCAATTTTTTGTTCTTCAAGTTTAATTGAATAATGAGCCCCAATGCTTAATCCTTTATCGGAAATTATTTGTAATTTTCGACAAGTAGAACAATGAATGGAACAGGTAGACGGTTGAAATCTTTGTATATATTGCTTCCATATAGTCTAAGAAACATATATGCAAAGCATCCAAACAGTACCATTCGCCAATTTTTTGTTCTTCAGGTTTAAGTGAACAACGAGCCCCATTGATAATCATGAAATGGAAATTATTTGTAACTTTCTACAAGTAGAACAATGAATAGTACAGGTAGACGGGTGAAATCTTTCTATATATTGCTACTAAAAAGTCTAAGAAACATATATGCAAAGCATCCAAACAGTACCATTGGCCAATTTTTTGTTCGTCAAGTTTAAGTGAACAACGAGCCCCATTGTTAATCCTTTAAAGGAAATTATTTGTAAATTTCGACAAGTAGAACAATGATTGGAACACGTAGACGGATGAAATCTTTGTATATATTGCTTCCATATAGTCTAAGAAACATATATGCAAAGCATCCAAACAGTACCAGTCGCCAATTTCATGTTCTTCAAGTTTAAGTGAACAACGAGGCCCAGTGATAATCATGAAACGGAAATTATTTCTAACTTTCGACAAGAAGAACAATGAATAGAACAGGTAGACGGTTGAAATCTTTGTATATGTTGCTTCTATATAGTCTAAGAAACCTATATGCAAAGCATCTAAACAATAACATTCGCCAATTTTTTGATCTTCATGTTTAAGTGAACAATAAGCCCCATTGTTAATCCTTTATCGGAAATTATTTGTAACTTTCGACAAGTAGAACAATAAATGGAACAGGTAGGCGGTTGAAATCTTTGTATATATTGCTTCTATATAGTCTAAGAAACATATATGCAAAGCATCCAAACAGTACCATTCGCCAATTTTTTGATCTTCAAGTTTAAGTGAACAACGAGGCCCATTGATAATCATGAAATGGAAATTATTTGTAACTTTCTACAAGTAGAACAATGAATAGTACAGGTAGACGGGTGAAATCTTTGTATATATTGCTTCTATATAGTATAAGAAACATAAATGCAAATCATCCAAACAGTACAATTCGCCAATCTTTTGTTTTTCAAGTTTAAGTGAACAATGAGCCCCAATGGTTAATCGTTTATCGGAAATTATTTGTAATTTTCGACAAGTAGAACACTGAATGGAAGAGGTAGACGGTTGAAATCAATGTATATATTGCTTCTATATAGTCTAAGAAACATATATGCAAAGCATCCAAACAGTACCATTCGCCAATTTTTTGTTCTTCAAGATTAAGTGAACAACGAGCCCCATTGTTAATCCTTTAAAGGAAATTATTTGTAAATTTCGACAAGTAGAACAATGAATGGATCAGGTAGACGGTTGAAATCTTTGTATATGTTGCTTCTATATAGTCTACGAAACCTATATGCAAAGCATCTAAACAGTAACAATCGCCAATTTTTTGTTCTTCAAGTTTAATTGAATAATGAGCCCCAATGCTTAATCCTTTATCGGAAATTATTTGTAATTTTCGACAAGTAGAACAATGAATGGAACAGGTAGACGGTTGAAATCTTTGTATATATTGCTTCCATATAGTCTAAGAAACATATATGCAAAGCATCCAAACAGTACCATTCGCCAATTTTTTGTTCTTCAGGTTTAAGTGAACAACGAGCCCCATTGATAATCATGAAATGGAAATTATTTGTAACTTTCTACAAGTAGAACAATGAATAGTACAGGTAGACGGGTGAAATCTTTCTATATATTGCTACTAAAAAGTCTAAGAAACATATATGCAAAGCATCCAAACAGTACCATTGGCCAATTTTTTGTTCGTCAAGTTTAAGTGAACAACGAGCCCCATTGTTAATCCTTTAAAGGAAATTATTTGTAAATTTCGACAAGTAGAACAATGATTGGAACACGTAGACGGATGAAATCTTTGTATATATTGCTTCCATATAGTCTAAGAAACATATATGCAAAGCATCCAAACAGTACCAGTCGCCAATTTCATGTTCTTCAAGTTTAAGTGAACAACGAGGCCCAGTGATAATCATGAAACGGAAATTATTTCTAACTTTCGACAAGAAGAACAATGAATAGAACAGGTAGACGGTTGAAATCTTTGTATATGTTGCTTCTATATAGTCTAAGAAACCTATATGCAAAGCATCTAAACAATAACATTCGCCAATTTTTTGATCTTCATGTTTAAGTGAACAATAAGCCCCATTGTTAATCCTTTATCGGAAATTATTTGTAACTTTCGACAAGTAGAACAATAAATGGAACAGGTAGGCGGTTGAAATCTTTGTATATATTGCTTCTATATAGTCTAAGAAACATATATGCAAAGCATCCAAACAGTACCATTCGCCAATTTTTTGATCTTCAAGTTTAAGTGAACAACGAGGCCCATTGATAATCATGAAATGGAAATTATTTGTAACTTTCTACAAGTAGAACAATGAATAGTACAGGTAGACGGGTGAAATCTTTGTATATATTGCTTCTATATAGTATAAGAAACATAAATGCAAATCATCCAAACAGTACAATTCGCCAATCTTTTGTTTTTCAAGTTTAAGTGAACAATGAGCCCCAATGGTTAATCGTTTATCGGAAATTATTTGTAATTTTCGACAAGTAGAACACTGAATGGAAGAGGTAGACGGTTGAAATCAATGTATATATTGCTTCTATATAGTCTAAGAAACATATATGCAAAGCATCCAAACAGTACCATTCGCCAATTTTTTGTTCTTCAAGATTAAGTGAACAACGAGCCCCATTGTTAATCCTTTAAAGGAAATTATTTGTAAATTTCGACAAGTAGAACAATGAATGGATCAGGTAGACGGTTGAAATCTTTGTATATGTTGCTTCTATATAGTCTACGAAACCTATATGCAAAGCATCTAAACAGTAACAATCGCCAATTTTTTGTTCTTCAAGTTTAAGTGTACAGCGAGCCCCATTGATAATCATGAAACGGAAATTATTTGTAACATTCTACAAGTAGAACAATGAATAGAACAGGTAGACGGTTGAAATCTTTGTATATGTTGCTTGTATATAGTCTAAGAAACCTATATGCAAAGCATCTAAACAGTAACAATCGCCAATTTTTTGATCTTCAAGTTTTAAGTGTACAGCGAGCCCCATTGATAATCATGAAATGGAAATTATTTGTAACTTTCTACAAGTAGAACAATGAATAGTACAGGTAGACGGGTGAAATCTTTCCATATAGTGCTTCTAAATAGTCTAAGAAACACATATGCAAAGCATCCACACAGTACAATTCGCCAATTTTTTGTTCTTCAAGTTTAAGTGAACAATGAGCCCCATTGTTAATCCTTTATCGGAAATTATTTGTAAATTTCGACAAGTAGAACAATGAATGGAACAGGTAGACGGTTGAAATCAATGTATATATTGCTTCTATATAGTCTAAGAAACATATATGCAAGGATCCAAACAGTACAATTCGACAATTTTTTGTTCTTCAAGTTGAAGTGAACAATGAGCCCTATTGTTAATCCTTTAAAGGAAATTATTTGTAACTTTCGACAAGAAGAACAATGAATGGAGCAGGTAGACTGCTGAAATCATTGTATATATTGCTTCTATACAGTCTAAGAAACATATATGCAAAGCATCCAAACAGTACAATTAGCCAATTTTTTGTTCTTCAAGTTTAAGTGAACAATGAGCCCCAATGGATAATCCGTTATCGGAAATTATTTGTAACTTTCGACAAGTAGAACAATGAATGGAACAGGTAGACGGTTGAAATCTTTGTATATATTGCTTCTATATAGTCTAAGAAACATGTACGCAAAGCATCCAAACAGTACCATTCGCCAATTTTTTGTTCTTCAAGTTTAAGTGAACAATGAGCCCCAATGGTTTATCCTTTATCGGAAATTATTTGTAATTTTCGACAAGTAGAACAATGAATGCAACAGTTAGACGGTTGAAATATTTGTATATATTGCTTCTATATAATCTAAGAAACATACATGCAAAGCATCTAAACAGTAACAATCGCCAATTTTTTGATCTTCAAGTTTAAGTGAACAGCGAGCCCCATTGATAATCATGAAATGGAAATTATTTGTAACTTTCTACAAGTAGAACAATGAATAGTACAGGTAGACGGGTGAAATCTTTCTATATATTGCTTCTAAATAGTCTAAGAAACATCTATGCAAAGCATCCAAACAGTACAATTCGCCAATTTTTTGTTCTTCAAGTTTAAGTGAACTACGAGCCCCATTGTTAATCCTTTAAAGGAAATTATTTGTAAATTTCGACAAGTAGAACAATGAATGGATCATGTAGACGGTTGAAAAAATTGTATATATTGCTTCTATATAGTCTACGAAACATATATGCAAAGCATCCAAACAGTACAATTCGCTAATTTTTTGTACTTCAAGTTTAAGTGAACTACGAGCCCCATTGTTAATCCTTTAACGGAAATTAATTGTAAATTTCGACAAGTAGAACAATGAATGGAACAGGTAGACGGTTGAAATCTTTGTATATATTGCTTCTATATAGTCTAAGAAACATATATGCAAAGCATCCAAACAGTACAATTCGCCAATTTTTTGTTCTTCAAGTTTAAGTGAACTACGAGCCCCATTGTTAATCCTTTAACGGAAATTAATTGTAACTTTCTACAAGTAGAACATTGATTGGAACACGTAGACGGTTGAAATCTTTGTATATATTGCTTCCATATAGTCTAAGAAACATATATGCAAAGCATCCAAACAGTACAATTCGACAATTTTTTGTTCTTCAAGTTTAGTGAACAATGAGCCCCAATGGTTAATCCTTTATCGGAAATTATTTGTAATTTTCGACAAGTAGAACAATGAATGGAACAGGTAGACGGTTGAAATCTTTGTATATATTGCTTCTATATAATCTAAGAAACATATATGCAAAGCATCCAAACAGTACAATTCGCCAATTATTTCATCTTCATGTTTAAGTGAACTACGAGCCCCATTGTTAATACTTTAACGGAAATTATTTGTAACTTCCGACAAGTAGAACAATGAATGGAACAGGTAGACGGTTGAAATCAATGTATATATTGCTTCTATATAGTCTACGAAACATATATGCAAAGCATCCAAACAGTACAATTCGCCAATTTTTTGTTCTTCAAGTTTAAGTGAACTACGAGCCCCATTGTTAATCCTTTAACGGAAATTAATTGTAACTTTCTACAAGTAGAACATTGATTGGAACACGTAGACGGTTGAAATCTTTGTATATATTGCTTCCATATAGTCTAAGAAACATATATGCAAAGCATCCAAACAGTACAATTCGACAATTTTTTGTTCTTCAAGTTTAGTGAACAATGAGCCCCAATGGTTAATCCTTTATCGGAAATTATTTGTAATTTTCGACAAGTAGAACAATGAATGGAACAGGTCGACGGTTGAAATCTTTGTATATATTGCTTCTATATAATCTAAGAAACTTATATGCAAAGCATCCAAACAGTACAATTCGCCAATTATTTCATCTTCATGTTTAAGTGAACTACGAGCCCCATTGTTAATACTTTAAAGGAAATTATTTGTAACTTCCGACAAGTAGAACAATGAATGGAAAAGGTAGACGGTTGAAATCAATGTATATATTGCTTCTATATAGTCTAAGAAACATATATGCAAAGCATCCAAACAGTACCATTCGCCAATTTTTTGTTCTTCAAGTTTAAGTGAACAATGAGCCCCATTGTTAATCCTTTATCGGAAATTATTTGTAACTTTCGACAAGTAGAACAATGAATGGAACAGGTAGACGGTTGAAATCTTTGTAAATATTGCTTCTATATAGTCTAAGAAACATATATGCAAAGCATCCAAACAGTACAATTCGCCAATTTATTGTTCTTCAAGTTTAAGTGAACAACGAGCCCCATTGTTAATCCTTTAAAGGAAATTAATTGTAAATTTCGACAAGTAGAACAATGATTGGAACACGTAGACGGTTGAAATCTTTGTATATATTGCTTCCATATAGTCTAAGAAACATGTACGCAAAGCATCCAAACAGTACAATTCGACAATTTTTTGTTCTTCAAGTTTAGTGAACAATGAGCCCCAATGGTTAATCCTTTATCGGACATTATTTGTAATTTTCGACAAGTAGAACAATGAATGGAACAGGTAGACGGTTGAAATCTTTGTATATATAGCTTCTATATAATCTAAGAAACATATATGCAAAGCATCCAAACAGTACAACTCGCCAATTATTTCATCTCCATGTTTAAGTGAACTACGAGCCCCATTGTTAATACTTTAACGGAAATTATTTGTAAATTTCGACAAGTAGAACAATGAATGGATCATGTAGACGGTTGAAAAAATTGTATATATTGCTTCTATATAGTCTACGAAACATATATGCAAAGCATCCAAACAGTACAATTCGCCAATTTTTTGTACTTCAAGTTTAAGTGAACTACGAGCCCCATTGTTAATCCTTTAACGGAAATTAATTGTAAATTTCGACAAGTAGAACAATGAATGGAACAGGTAGACGGTTGAAATCTTTGTATATATTGCTTCTATATAGTCTAAGAAACATATATGCAAAGCATCCAAACAGTACAATTCGCCAATTTTTTGTTCTTCAAGTTTAAGTGAACTACGAGCCCCATTGTTAATCCTTTAACGGAAATTAATTGTAACTTTCTACAAGTAGAACATTGATTGGAACACGTAGACGGTTGAAATCTTTGTATATATTGCTTCCATATAGTCTAAGAAACATATATGCAAAGCATCCAAACAGTACAATTCGACAATTTTTTGTTCTTCAAGTTTAGTGAACAATGAGCCCCAATGGTTAATCCTTTATCGGAAATTATTTGTAATTTTCGACAAGTAGAACAATGAATGGAACAGGTAGACGGTTGAAATCTTTGTATATATTGCTTCTATATAATCTAAGAAACATATATGCAAAGCATCCAAACAGTACAATTCGCCAATTATTTCATCTTCATGTTTAAGTGAACTACGAGCCCCATTGTTAATACTTTAACGGAAATTATTTGTAACTTCCGACAAGTAGAACAATGAATGGAACAGGTAGACGGTTGAAATCAATGTATATATTGCTTCTATATAGTCTACGAAACATATATGCAAAGCATCCAAACAGTACAATTCGCCAATTTTTTGTTCTTCAAGTTTAAGTGAACTACGAGCCCCATTGTTAATCCTTTAACGGAAATTAATTGTAACTTTCTACAAGTAGAACATTGATTGGAACACGTAGACGGTTGAAATCTTTGTATATATTGCTTCCATATAGTCTAAGAAACATATATGCAAAGCATCCAAACAGTACAATTCGACAATTTTTTGTTCTTCAAGTTTAGTGAACAATGAGCCCCAATGGTTAATCCTTTATCGGAAATTATTTGTAATTTTCGACAAGTAGAACAATGAATGGAACAGGTCGACGGTTGAAATCTTTGTATATATTGCTTCTATATAATCTAAGAAACTTATATGCAAAGCATCCAAACAGTACAATTCGCCAATTATTTCATCTTCATGTTTAAGTGAACTACGAGCCCCATTGTTAATACTTTAAAGGAAATTATTTGTAACTTCCGACAAGTAGAACAATGAATGGAAAAGGTAGACGGTTGAAATCAATGTATATATTGCTTCTATATAGTCTAAGAAACATATATGCAAAGCATCCAAACAGTACCATTCGCCAATTTTTTGTTCTTCAAGTTTAAGTGAACAATGAGCCCCATTGTTAATCCTTTATCGGAAATTATTTGTAACTTTCGACAAGTAGAACAATGAATGGAACAGGTAGACGGTTGAAATCTTTGTAAATATTGCTTCTATATAGTCTAAGAAACATATATGCAAAGCATCCAAACAGTACAATTCGCCAATTTATTGTTCTTCAAGTTTAAGTGAACAACGAGCCCCATTGTTAATCCTTTAAAGGAAATTAATTGTAAATTTCGACAAGTAGAACAATGATTGGAACACGTAGACGGTTGAAATCTTTGTATATATTGCTTCCATATAGTCTAAGAAACATGTACGCAAAGCATCCAAACAGTACAATTCGACAATTATTTCATCTTCATGTTTAAGTGAACTACGAGCCCCATTTTTAATCCTTTAACGGAAATTAATTGTAACTTTCTACAAGTAGAACATTGATTGGAACACGTAGACGGTTGAAATCTTTGTATATATTGCTTCTATATAGTCTAAGAAACATATATGCAAAGCATCCAAACAGTACAATTCGCCAATTTTTTGTTCTTCAAGTTTAGTGAACAATGAGCCCCAATGGTTAATCCTTTATCGGAAATTATTTGTAATTTTCGACAAGTAGAACAATGAATGGAACAGGTAGACGGTTGAAATCTTTGTATATATTGCTTCTATATAATCTAAGAAACATATATGCAAAGCATCCAAACAGTACAATTCGCCAATTATTTCATCTTCATGTTTAAGTGAACTACGAGCCCCATTGTTAATACTTTAACGGAAATTATTTGTAACTTCCGACAAGTAGAACAATGAATGGAACAGGTAGACGGTTGAAATCAATGTATATATTGCTTCTATATAGTCTACGAAACATATATGCAAAGCATCCAAACAGTACAATTCGCCAATTTTTTGTTCTTCAAGTTTAAGTGAACTACGAGCCCCATTGTTAATCCTTTAACGGAAATTAATTGAACTTTCTACGAGTAGAACAATGATTGGAACACGTAGACGGTTGAAATCTTTGTATATATTGCTTCCATATAGTCGAAGAAACATATATGCAAAGCATCCAAACAGTATCATTCGCCAATTTTTTGTTCTTCAAGTTTAAGTGAACAATGAGCCGCATTGTTAATCCTTTATCGGAAATTATTTGTAACTTTCGACAAGTAGAACAATGAATGGAAAAGGAAGACGGTTGAAATCTTTGTATATATTGCTTCTATATAGTCTAAGAAACATGTACGCAAAGCATCCAAACAGTACAGTTCGCCAATTTCTTGTTCTTCAAGTTTAAGTGAACAACGAGCCCCAATGGTTAATCCTTTATCGGAAATTATTTGTGACTTTCGACAAGTAGAACAATGAATGGAAAAGGTAGACGGTTGAAATCATTGTATATATTGCTTCTATATAGTCTAAGAAACATATCTGCATATCATCCAAACAGTACAATCCGCCAATTATTTGATCTTCAAGTTTAAGTGAACTACGAGCCCCATTGTTAATACTTTAACGGAAATTATTTGTAACTTGCGACAAGTAGAACAATGAATGGAACAGGTAGACGGTTGAAATCAATGTATATATTGCTTCTATATAGTCTAAGAAACATATATGCAAAGCATCCAAACAGTACAATTCGCCAAATTATTGTTCTTCAAGTTTAAGTGAACAACGAGCCCCATTGTTAATCCTTTAAAGGAAATTATTTGTAAATTTCGACAAGTAGAACAATGATTGGAACACGTAGACGGTTGAAATCTTTGTATATATTGCTTCTATATAGTCTAAGAAACATATATGCAAAGCATCCAAACAGTACAATTCGCCAATTTTTTGTTCTTCAAGTTTAGTGAACAATGAGCCCCAATGGTTAATCCTTTATCGGAAATTATTTGTAATTTTCGACAAGTAGAACAATGAATGGAACAGGTAGACGGTTGAAATCTTTGCATATATTGCTTCTATATAATCTAAGAAACATATATGCAAAGCATCCAAACAGTACAATTCGCCAATTATTTCATCTTCATGTTTAAGTGAACTACGAGCCCCATTGTTAATACTTTAACGGAAATTATTTGTAACTTCCGACAAGTAGAACAATGAATGGAACAGGTAGACGGTTGAAATCAATGTATATATTGCTTCTATATAGTCTACGAAACATATATGCAAAGCATCCAAACAGTACAATTCGCCAATTTTTTGTTCTTCAAGTTTAAGTGAACTACGAGCCCCATTGTTAATCCTTTAACGGAAATTAATTGAACTTTCTACGAGTAGAACAATGATTGGAACACGTAGACGGTTGAAATCTTTGTATATATTGCTTCCATATAGTCGAAGAAACATATATGCAAAGCATCCAAACAGTATCATTCGCCAATTTTTTGTTCTTCAAGTTTAAGTGAACAATGAGCCGCATTGTTAATCCTTTATCGGAAATTATTTGTAACTTTCGACAAGTAGAACAATGAATGGAAAAGGAAGACGGTTGAAATCTTTGTATATATTGCTTCTATATAGTCTAAGAAACATGTACGCAAAGCATCCAAACAGTACAGTTCGCCAATTTCTTGTTCTTCAAGTTTAAGTGAACAACGAGCCCCAATGGTTAATCCTTTATCGGAAATTATTTGTGACTTTCGACAAGTAGAACAATGAATGGAAAAGGTAGACGGTTGAAATCATTGTATATATTGCTTCTATATAGTCTAAGAAACATATCTGCATATCATCCAAACAGTACAATCCGCCAATTATTTGATCTTCAAGTTTAAGTGAACTACGAGCCCCATTGTTAATACTTTAACGGAAATTATTTGTAACTTGCGACAAGTAGAACAATGAATGGAACAGGTAGACGGTTGAAATCAATGTATATATTGCTTCTATATAGTCTAAGAAACATATATGCAAAGCATCCAAACAGTACAATTCGCCAAATTATTGTTCTTCAAGTTTAAGTGAACAACGAGCCCCATTGTTAATCCTTTAAAGGAAATTATTTGTAAATTTCGACAAGTAGAACAATGATTGGAACACGTAGACGGTTGAAATCTTTGTACATATTGCTTCCATATAGTCTAAGAAACATGTACGCAAAGCATCCAAACAGTACCATTCGCCAATTTTTTGTTCTACAAGTTTAAGTGAACAATGAGCCCCAATGGTTAATCCTTTATCGGAAATTATTTGTAATTTTAGACAAGTAGAACAATGAATGGAACAGGTAGACGGTTGAAATCTTTGTATATATTGCTTCTATATAATCTAAGAAACATATATGCAAAGCATCTAAACAGTAACAATCGCCAATTTTTTGAACTTCAAGTTTAAGTGAACAGCGAGCCCCATTGATAATCATGAAATGGAAATTATTTGTAACTTTCTACAAGTAGAACAATGAATAGTACAGGTAGACGGGTGAAATCTTTCTATATATTGCTTCTAAATAGTCTAAGAAACATATATGCAAATCATCCAAACAGTACAATTCGTCAATTTTTTGTTGTTCAAGTTTAAGTGAACTACGAGCCCCACTGTTAATCCTTTAAAGGAAATTATTTGTAAATTTCGACAAGTAGAACAATGAATGGATCTTGTAGACGGTTGAATTCATTGTATATATTGCTTCTATATAGTCTACGAAACATATATGCAAAGCATCCAAACAGTACAATTCGCCAATTTTTTGTTCTTCAAGTTTAAGTGAACTACGAGCCCCATTGTTAATCCTTTAACGGAAATTAATTGTAACTTTCTACAAGTAGAACATTGATTGGAACACGTAGACGGTTGAAATCTTTGTATATATTGCTTCCATATAGTCGAAGAAACATATATGCAAAGCATCCAAACAGTACCATTCGCCAATTTTCGTTCTTCAAGTTTAAGTGAACAATGAGCCCCATTGTTAATCCTTTATCGGAAATTATTTGTAACTTTCGACACGTAGAACAATGAATGGAAAAGGTAGACGGTTGAAATCATTGTATATATTGCTTCCATATAGTCTAAGAAACATGTACGCAAAGCATCCAAACAGTACAGTTCGCCAATTTCTTGTTCTTCAAGTTTAAGTGAACAACGAGCCCCATTGTTAATTCTTTAAAGGAAATTATTTGTAAATTTCGACAAGTAGAACAATGAATGGAACAGGTAGACTGTTGAAATCATTGTATATATAGCTTCTATATAGACCAAGAAACATATATGCAAAGCGTCCAAACAGTACAATTCGCCAATTTTTTGCACTTCAAGTTTAAGTGAACTACGAGCCCCATTGTTAATCCTTTAACGGAAATTAATTGAACTTTCTACGAGTAGAACAATGATTGGAACACGTAGACGGTTGAAATCTTTGTATATATTGCTTCCATATAGTCGAAGAAACATATATGCAAAGCATCCAAACAGTATCATTCGCCAATTTTTTGTTCTTCAAGTTTAAGTGAACAATGAGCCGCATTGTTAATCCTTTATCGGAAATTATTTGTAACTTTCGACAAGTAGAGCACTGAATGGAACAGGTAGACGGTTGAAATCTTTGTATATATTGCTTCTATATAGTCTAAGAAACATGTACGCAAAGCATCCAAACAGTACCATTCGCCAATTTTATGTTCTTCAAGTTTAAGTGAGCAATGAGCCCCAATGGTTAATCCTTTATCGGAAATTATTTGTAATTTTCGACAAGTAGAACAATGAATGGAACAGGTAGACGGTTGAAATCTTTGTATATATTGCTTCTATATAATCTAAGAAACATATATGCAAAGCATCCAAACAGTACAATTCGCCAATTTTTTGCACTTCAAGTTTAAGTGAACTACGAGCCCCATTGTTAATCCTTTAAAGGAAATTATTTGTAAATTTCGACAAGTAGAACAATGAATGGATCTTGTAGACGGTTGAATTCATTGTATATATTGCTTCTATATAGTCTACGAAACATATATGCAAAGCATCGAAACAGTACAATTCGCCAATTTTTTGTTCTTCGAGTTTAAGTGAACTACGAGCCCCATTGTTAATCCTTTAACGGAAATTAATTGTAACTTTCTACAAGTAGAACAATGAATGGAACAGGTAGACTGTTGAAATCATTGTATATATTGCTTCTATATAGTCTAAGAAACATATCTGCATATCATCCAAACAGTACAATCCGCCAATTATTTGATCTTCAAGTTTAAGTGAACTACGAGCCCCATTGTTAATACTTTAACGGAAATTATTTGTAACTTGCGACAAGTAGAACAATGAATGGAACAGGTAGACGGTTGAAATCAATGTATATATTGCTTCTATATAGTCTAAGAAACATATATGCAAAGCATCCAAACAGTACAATTCGCCAAATTATTGTTCTTCAAGTTTAAGTGAACAACGAGCCCCATTGTTAATCCTTTAAAGGAAATTATTTGTAAATTTCGACAAGTAGAACAATGATTGGAACACGTAGACGGTTGAAATCTTTGTATATATTGCTTCTATATAGTCTAAGAAACATATATGCAAAGCATCCAAACAGTACAATTCGCCAATTTTATGTTCTTCAAGTTTAGTGAACAATGAGCCCCAATGGTTAATCCTTTATCGGAAATTATTTGTAATTTTCGACAAGTAGAACAATGAATGGAACAGGTAGACGGTTGAAATCTTTGCATATATTGCTTCTATATAATCTAAGAAACATATATGCAAAGCATCCAAACAGTACAATTCGCCAATTATTTCATCTTCATGTTTAAGTGAACTACGAGCCCCATTGTTAATACTTTAACGGAAATTATTTGTAACTTCCGACAAGTAGAACAATGAATGGAACAGGTAGACGGTTGAAATCAATGTATATATTGCTTCTATATAGTCTACGAAACATATATGCAAAGCATCCAAACAGTACAATTCGCCAATTTTTTGTTCTTCAAGTTTAAGTGAACTACGAGCCCCATTGTTAATCCTTTAACGGAAATTAATTGAACTTTCTACGAGTAGAACAATGATTGGAACACGTAGACGGTTGAAATCTTTGTATATATTGCTTCCATATAGTCGAAGAAACATATATGCAAAGCATCCAAACAGTATCATTCGCCAATTTTTTGTTCTTCAAGTTTAAGTGAACAATGAGCCGCATTGTTAATCCTTTATCGGAAATTATTTGTAACTTTCGACAAGTAGAACAATGAATGGAAAAGGAAGACGGTTGAAATCTTTGTATATATTGCTTCTATATAGTCTAAGAAACATGTACGCAAAGCATCCAAACAGTACAGTTCGCCAATTTCTTGTTCTTCAAGTTTAAGTGAACAACGAGCCCCAATGGTTAATCCTTTATCGGAAATTATTTGTGACTTTCGACAAGTAGAACAATGAATGGAAAAGGTAGACGGTTGAAATCATTGTATATATTGCTTCTATATAGTCTAAGAAACATATCTGCATATCATCCAAACAGTACAATCCGCCAATTATTTGATCTTCAAGTTTAAGTGAACTACGAGCCCCATTGTTAATACTTTAACGGAAATTATTTGTAACTTGCGACAAGTAGAACAATGAATGGAACAGGTAGACGGTTGAAATCAATGTATATATTGCTTCTATATAGTCTAAGAAACATATATGCAAAGCATCCAAACAGTACAATTCGCCAAATTATTGTTCTTCAAGTTTAAGTGAACAACGAGCCCCATTGTTAATCCTTTAAAGGAAATTATTTGTAAATTTCGACAAGTAGAACAATGATTGGAACACGTAGACGGTTGAAATCTTTGTACATATTGCTTCCATATAGTCTAAGAAACATGTACGCAAAGCATCCAAACAGTACCATTCGCCAATTTTTTGTTCTACAAGTTTAAGTGAACAATGAGCCCCAATGGTTAATCCTTTATCGGAAATTATTTGTAATTTTAGACAAGTAGAACAATGAATGGAACAGGTAGACGGTTGAAATCTTTGTATATATTGCTTCTATATAATCTAAGAAACATATATGCAAAGCATCTAAACAGTAACAATCGCCAATTTTTTGAACTTCAAGTTTAAGTGAACAGCGAGCCCCATTGATAATCATGAAATGGAAATTATTTGTAACTTTCTACAAGTAGAACAATGAATAGTACAGGTAGACGGGTGAAATCTTTCTATATATTGCTTCTAAATAGTCTAAGAAACATATATGCAAATCATCCAAACAGTACAATTCGTCAATTTTTTGTTGTTCAAGTTTAAGTGAACTACGAGCCCCACTGTTAATCCTTTAAAGGAAATTATTTGTAAATTTCGACAAGTAGAACAATGAATGGATCTTGTAGACGGTTGAATTCATTGTATATATTGCTTCTATATAGTCTACGAAACATATATGCAAAGCATCCAAACAGTACAATTCGCCAATTTTTTGTTCTTCAAGTTTAAGTGAACTACGAGCCCCATTGTTAATCCTTTAACGGAAATTAATTGTAACTTTCTACAAGTAGAACATTGATTGGAACACGTAGACGGTTGAAATCTTTGTATATATTGCTTCCATATAGTCGAAGAAACATATATGCAAAGCATCCAAACAGTACCATTCGCCAATTTTCGTTCTTCAAGTTTAAGTGAACAATGAGCCCCATTGTTAATCCTTTATCGGAAATTATTTGTAACTTTCGACACGTAGAACAATGAATGGAAAAGGTAGACGGTTGAAATCATTGTATATATTGCTTCCATATAGTCTAAGAAACATGTACGCAAAGCATCCAAACAGTACAGTTCGCCAATTTCTTGTTCTTCAAGTTTAAGTGAACAACGAGCCCCATTGTTAATTCTTTAAAGGAAATTATTTGTAAATTTCGACAAGTAGAACAATGAATGGAACAGGTAGACTGTTGAAATCATTGTATATATAGCTTCTATATAGACCAAGAAACATATATGCAAAGCGTCCAAACAGTACAATTCGCCAATTTTTTGCACTTCAAGTTTAAGTGAACTACGAGCCCCATTGTTAATCCTTTAACGGAAATTAATTGAACTTTCTACGAGTAGAACAATGATTGGAACACGTAGACGGTTGAAATCTTTGTATATATTGCTTCCATATAGTCGAAGAAACATATATGCAAAGCATCCAAACAGTATCATTCGCCAATTTTTTGTTCTTCAAGTTTAAGTGAACAATGAGCCGCATTGTTAATCCTTTATCGGAAATTATTTGTAACTTTCGACAAGTAGAGCACTGAATGGAACAGGTAGACGGTTGAAATCTTTGTATATATTGCTTCTATATAGTCTAAGAAACATGTACGCAAAGCATCCAAACAGTACCATTCGCCAATTTTATGTTCTTCAAGTTTAAGTGAGCAATGAGCCCCAATGGTTAATCCTTTATCGGAAATTATTTGTAATTTTCGACAAGTAGAACAATGAATGGAACAGGTAGACGGTTGAAATCTTTGTATATATTGCTTCTATATAATCTAAGAAACATATATGCAAAGCATCCAAACAGTACAATTCGCCAATTTTTTGCACTTCAAGTTTAAGTGAACTACGAGCCCCATTGTTAATCCTTTAAAGGAAATTATTTGTAAATTTCGACAAGTAGAACAATGAATGGATCTTGTAGACGGTTGAATTCATTGTATATATTGCTTCTATATAGTCTACGAAACATATATGCAAAGCATCGAAACAGTACAATTCGCCAATTTTTTGTTCTTCGAGTTTAAGTGAACTACGAGCCCCATTGTTAATCCTTTAACGGAAATTAATTGTAACTTTCTACAAGTAGAACAATGAATGGAACAGGTAGACTGTTGAAATCATTGTATATATTGCTTCTATATAGTCCAAGAAACATATATGCAAAGCGTCCAAACAGTACAATTCGCCAATTTTTTGCACTTCAAGTTTAAGTGAACTACGAGCCCCATTGTTAATCCTTTAAAGGAAATTATTTGTAAATTTCGGCAAGTAGAACAATGAATGGAATAGGTAGACGGTTGAAATCACTGTATATATTGCTTCTATATAGTCTAAGAAACATATATGCAAAGCATCCAAACAGTACAATTCGCCAATTTTTTGTTATTCAAGTTTAAGTAAACTACGATCCCCATTGTTAATCCCTTAACGGAAATTATTTGTAAATTTCGACAAGTAGAACAATGAATGGATCATGTAGACGGTTGAAATCTTTGTATATATTGCTTTTATATAATCTAAGAAACATATATGCAAAGCATCCAAACAGTACCAATCGCCAATTTTTTGTTCTTCAAGTTTATGTGATCAACGAGCCCCATTGTTAATCCTTTAAAGGAAATTATTTGTAAATTTCGACAAGTAGAACAATGAATGGATCATGTAGACGGTTGAAATCATTGTATATATTGCTTCTATATAGTCTACGAAACATATATGCAAAGCATCCAAACAGTACAATTCGCCAATTTTTTGTTCTTCAAGTTTAAGTGAACTACGAACCCCATTGTTAATCCTTTAACGGAAATGAATTGTAACTTTCTACAAGTAGAACAATGATTGGAACACGTAGACGGTTGAAATCTTTGTATATATTGCTTCCATATAATCTAAGAAACATATATGCAAAGCATCCAAACAGTACCATTCGCCAATTTTATGTTCCTCAAGTTTAAGTGAACAATGAGCCCCAATGGTTAATCCTTTATCGGAAATTACTTGTAATTTTCGACAAGTAGAACAATGAATGGAACAGGTAGACGGTTGAAATCTTTGTATATATTGCTTCTATATAGTCTAAGAAACATGTACGCAAAGCATCCAAACAGTACCTTTCGCCAATTTTATGTTCTTCAAGTTTAAGTGAACAATGAGCCCCATTGTTAATCCTTTATCGGAAATTATTTGTAAATTTCGACAAGTAGAACAATGAATGGAACAGGTAGACTGTTGAAATCATTGTATATATTGCTTCTATATAGTCCAAGAAACATATATGCAAAGCGTCCAAACAGTACAATTCGCCAATTTTTTGCTCTTCAAGTTTAAGTGAACTACGAGCCCCATTGTTAATCCTTTAAAGGAAATTATTTGTAAATTTCGGCAAGTAGAACAGTGAATGGAATACGTAGACGGTTGAAATCATTGTATATATTGCTTCTATATAGTCTAAGAAACATATCTGCAAAGCATCCAAACAGTACAATTCGCCAATTTTTTGTTCTTCAAGTTTAAGTAAGCTACGATCCCCATTGTTAATCCCTTAACGGAAATTATTTGTAACTTTCGACAAGTAGAACAATGAATAGTGCAGGTAGACGGTTGAAATCATTGTATATATTGCTTCTATATAGTCTAAGAAACATATCTGCAAAGCATCCAAACAGTACAATTCGCCAATTTTTTGTTCTTCAAGTTTAAGTAAGCTACGATCCCCATTGTTAATCCCTTAACGGAAATTATTTGTAACTTTCGACAAGTAGAACAATGAATAGTGCAGGTAGACGGTTGAAATCATTGTATATATTGCTTCTATATAGTCTAAGAAACATATATGCAAAGCATCCAAACAGTACAATTCGACAATTTTTTGTTCTTCAAGTTTAGTGAACAATGAGCCCCAATGGTTAATCCTTTGTCGGAAATTATTTGTAATTTTCGACAAGTAGAACAATGATTGGAACACGTAGACGGTTGAATTCTTTGTATATATTGCTTCCATATAGTCTAAGAAACATATATGCAAAGCATCCAAACAGTACCATTCGCCAATTTCTTGTTCTTCAAGTTTAAGTGAACAATGAGCCCCATTGTTAATCCTTTATCGGAAATTATTTGTAACTTTCGACAAGTAGAACAATGAATGGAACAGGTAGACGGTTGAAATCTTTGTATATATTGCTTCTATATAGTCTAAGAAACATGTACGCAAAGCATCCAAACAGTACCTTTCGCCAATTTTATGTTCTTCAAGTTTAAGTGAACAATGAGCCCCAATGGTTAATCCTTTATCGGAAATTATTTGTAATTTTCGACAAGTAGAACAATGAATGGAACAGGTAGAGGGTTGAAATCTTTGTATATATTGCTTCTATATAATCTAAGAAACATATATGCAAAGCATCCAAACAGTACCAATCGCCAATTTTTTGTTCTTCAAGTTTAAGTGAACTACGAACCCCATTGTTAATCCTTTAACGGAAATTAATTGTAACTTTCTACAAGTAGAACAATGATTGGAACACGCAGACGGTTGAAATCTTTGTATATATTGCTTCCATATAGTCTAAGAAACATATATGCAAAGCATCCAAACAGTACCATTCGCCAATTTTTTTTCTTCAAGTTTAAGTGAACAATGAGCCCCATTGTTAATCCTTTATCGGATATTATTTGTAAATTTCGACAAGTAGAACAATGAATGGAACAGGTAGACTGTTGAAATCATTGTATATATTGCTTCTATATAGTCCAAGAAACATATATGCAAAGCGTCCAAATAGTACAATTCGCCAATTTTTTGCTCTTCAAGTTTAAGTGAACTACGAGCCCCATTTTTAATCCTTTAAAGGAAATTATTTGTAAATTTCGGCAAGTAGAACAATGAATGGAATAGGTAGCCGGTTGAAATCATTGTATATATTGCTTCTATATAGTCTAAGAAACATATCTGCAAAGCATCCAAACAGTACAATTCGCCAATTTTTTGTTCTTCAAGTTTAAGTAAACTACGATCCCCATTGTTAATCCCTTAACGGAAATTATTTGTAACTTTCGACAAGTAGAACAATGAATAGTGCAGGTAGACGGTTGAAATCATTGTATATATTGCTTCTATATAGTCTAAGAAACATATATGCAAAGCATCCAAACAGTACAATTCGACAATTTTTTGTTCTTCAAGTTTAGTGAACAATGAGCCCCAATGGTTAATCCTTTATCGTAAATTATTTGTAATTTTCGACAAGTAGAACAATGAATGTGTTACGTCCCGGGGACTAAAATTATTTTTCTTTTGAGTTCATTGCCTGCGCATTTGCCAATGATTGAAATTCCTTCGGCAAATACGCAGAACGTTAATAATTGTTCTCCGATTCCGATGATGCAGGAATGCTTATGCATTCAGAGTTCTCTCTAACTGCATTACGATATCGTTTGAGATTCTCTATAACGAAAGAAATGCACATCCGGCTGCTCTGCTGACAAAGGTCGTTTCGAGTCACGTATGTCCTCCGGTCCCAGGAATTGCGAGGCAAATCAGCAGCGGCTGATGTGTGGGGCTCGGACGGAAGGGAGGATGGAGACTAGCACCCAAAATTGTTAACCTTAGCAAAACGTGACCACGGAACGTGGCTACCACCTCCACCTAGGGCCCACCCTTGTGAGGCCAAAGACGAGCTCAACTCGTCACTATCGTCTGGAAAGTCGCGAGGTGCGTAGGCATAGTCCGAGGGTTTAGTTAAGCTTAGGTTATACGCGAATAACTTCAATAGTTCGATACGCGATAACGGACTTTATAATCCTCGTTAAACAAATAAATCTCTTGGTTTTCAATCGTAAAGTCGCGAGGTGCGTGATTGTTAAACCGCGAAACCGTGAGAGAATCCTAGATTCTCCGTGAGCGTAGTTCGGTAACGCTGTAGTTCCGAAAGACTCAGAGTTTCGTGCGAGAATTGTATTGTAAAACCTACTTATAAGATTCGTTAACCGTATATTTTAGTATTGCATGATCTATAGAATCATTAGAATAGGTAAATTCGAAAAAGTGCAGTTCTAATCCATCCACTCTTCTGTTCAGCCACTTGAACTCCGAGTTAATCTCGACGAGAGTAAAAGATAACACAAAGCGCAATTATCATCGTATATTTGTATCATCTCAAAATCCAGGGTGAGTTCTAATTTGCCATTACCATAATTATCTGGTCACATTCTATTGTAAACCGCCGTCTCATTAGTGAGTTTCTCTACCGTTGGACTATTTTAAAATATACATTTTGCCTGTAAATGGGAGGTTGTTTCGGAAACGAAAGATAGATTCGATTGGATCGTAATCACTCGATTTCGAGCCAGCTTCACCACCAATAAATTGTTAACGTACATATATCTATTCCAAATCAATTATTTCATATCCAACTTAGTCGATATTTCACTTACCGTTTGTAACGTTTCTTTGTTTAAATTTGAATACACATTGCTTTTACCCATCATAACATTGTGAGATTCAGTTCTATTATTCAATACCCTTATCCTTTAGATTTCGATTAAGCCAGACCTGTATAGGTCTTAACAGATCGACCCATCCATCCTGTCCTCTCCTCGCCTTAGGCTGGGGAGAGCTACAAAATTTTTAAATAGAGTCAACCGCGGAAACCCGCGCGCGATTCGTTTTCGTCTTGGCCGTTACGCACGGAATCTACCATCCGTCGGCACCCGCTCGACGACGGACGGGACGTTCGAATAATACGCCGTTCGTAACAGCTAAAACTGGTGTCAGAAGTGGGATAGATCTGTTAAATCGAAATTTAAATCTGATAAGGATTATTGATTTAAGATCTTTCAATTTAGATTTTTGATTTAAAGGAAATTGTTTTATGTATTTTTCTCTTCTTCCACCTTCGGTCCAGAAGCTCTCTATTTATAATTTAAATTTCGTTTCATTAATTGTTCCATGATATCGTAAAATATTATTTTACTGAATTTTCTGTATTTTTACGAATTGATTTCTGGTCTACTATTATATATTGCTTTGATGACATTTATCTGTTTGATATTTTAATATTTGTGTATTTGATATATTGTTGCTATTTATGCGAATAATTTCTCTTGAACTGTGATCTATTGCATTGATGTTTTGTTACCTACTGGGAAGAAGGATTGTACATTGACAACGTCAGAATCTTTGGTATTATAAAAGAAAAAAAGAAAAAAAAAAAAAAAAAAAAAAATAATCTCTTAGCACCGAATTCAATCCTTGTTCTCACATATTACACACGCATATATATATTGTTCCTTTCTTTTGCAAACCATACATAACTATATACATATTGTTGAAAATGAATCCGAATGGAAACGCAGCTCGGAGCGCGAACGCGACTAATGCGGCAAGCGCATTCGCCGAAGATTTAAATATTACTAATTCTATGATGACATCTATGGCAGAATGCTTCGCGGTACAAAATAGCACGTTAAATATACCGTATTTTGATGGCAAAAATATCCCTCTTAAGAATTTTCTTCAAGACGTACATAATGGGTCAGTTTTCGTACCACCGGCATTAGAGGGATCGTTCCTTAGGGCAGTACTAGGCAAATTGCAAGGGGCTGCTAGAGATAGCACTTGGGGAAGAACATTCAGGAAAGTAGATGATTTGGTTAAACACCTAAAGGAAAGATTCGCGTTTGGAAAAGGTTATTCATATTACAATCGCGAAATAGAAAGTATCCGAATGAACAGGGGCGAATCCGTGAACGATTTTTCCGACAGATTAAATATTCTGGTAAATGGTGCTCGCACTGCATTAGAAGATAAATATGGATGTGACGCTGAGCGGATGATGGCGCTTGTCGAGGAAAGTGCATTAGAAGCATTTATTCGAGGGCTGCCGGACGAAATAGCTTTGTCTGTTGCTACGCGCGAACCCAAAACCTTAGATAGCGCGGTAAAGATTGCTTCAATGCTAGAGTCACGCATGAAAACAGGGGTAATTCCGGGGTTCGGACCTACTCGGTTAATGCTATCTCGCGATTCAAATCCAGATTCAGAAATAAATTCGAAGCCTATAGAATCACGTTATCGGCACAAGAATTATCGCGACCAAGAATCAAGGAGTCCTAGTCCTACCCCAGGGCCTGCAAATCGGTCGACACCACCCATTAGCATTTTGAAATCAGCTGCTCGCGAACCTGTGCCACCAGATCCATACAAATACCAATTCCCACCATATCCACCATATCCGCCGTACTACCCTTATTATTTTGGTCCTCCTATGCCTTACAATCCTATGTACCCCTACCCGAATACCAGTCATAACTCCATGCCGAGCCCGCACAACGTTACACCACAAAACCAACCTTTACCAATTGAACCTCCTCCATTTTCCCCATACAAACGCGAACCAAGATCACCTTCCCCATTTCGGAAATCTATACAATTTCGCGAAGAATCCCCTCCGCCACGGAAAAGTGAATTTAGACCAAATTCGCCGAACTATAAATCTAATCAACCTCGATCCGAATCGCCGAATCGATTCGAAAATACGAATTTAAACTCCGAAATGACTCGCTGGAGAGGCGCGACGGCGAGTTATCCGAGCCGAGAGCGTCGCAGCAAGGCCGGGACCTTGGAAGGCAACGAACCTACTTCTCTTACTCGCGTCAGCGGGAGTCACCGCTCGTAGAAATGCAAGCTAAGGAGTTCCGCGACGGTTTCGCTCGCCTCTTAGTAGATACCGGGTCGGACATAAATTTAATTAAAGTAAACGCTCTACATGTAGACCAGATTGTAGAATTGCATGAATCCATTACAATAGCCGGGATAACACCGGAAAGCCTAGAAACAATTGGTACAACCACAGTCACGCTTTTGGGGCAACCTGTGAAATTTCATGCGGTAAAATCGTCTTTCCCTCTTAAAAGTGACGGAATTCTAGGAAAGGAATTTTTGCGCCAAGAACAGGCCGAAATATCTTTTGCTCGTAAAACACTAGTAACCAAATCAGAACCCATAAAACCTTTTAGACTTATCGGAGAAAAACCAAACACGTATAAACCGCGAAATTTTAAACCGCGTATACTTTTGTTGAAAGCCCGTACTCGTCAAGCAGTCGCTATCGATGTCATCAATCCAGAATTATTAGAAGGTTATTTACCTAAATTATCGACTAAAGCGGGTATATACATCGGGGAAGCAGCAGTTAGCGTAAATCAAGGCGTATGCCATGTGTTAGCCATAAATACCCTTGAAAAAGATATTGAGGTAGAAGTTCCTCCACAAGAAATTTATCCGTTTGAATATCATAATTTCCCAGAAGAAGATAAACACTTAGAAACAGATTCTGATTCGGAATATATAGAAACGAAACATTACGGCGACAGAGTCTCCAGAATCTTAGACAAGTTACGTCTGAGTCATTTGAATATAGAAGAACGGGAACATGTAATAGATTTGATAGAAGAGTTTCCTGATTGCTTTCATTTACCGGGTGACAAATTAGAGGCAACTCCATTAATTCAACACAGAATACACACAACTGACGATTTACCCATAAATACCCGACAGTACAGATTTCCACCAGTTCACAAAACTGAAATAGAAAACCAAATTTCTTCAAAATTAAATAGTGGGATAATTACGCCTTCAAAGTCTCCATACAATTCTCCACTTTGGATCGTACCAAAGAAACCTGATTCCCAGGGCAATCCCAGGTGGCGAATGGTAATTGATTTTCGAAAGTTAAATGAGAAAACCGTTGGTGATGCGTACCCACTACCGAACATAACAGATATTTTGGATCATTTGGGTGAAGCTAGATATTTTACAACCTTTGATTTGGCAAGTGGGTTCCAGCAAATTGAAATGGACCCACGTGACAGACAGAAAACGGCATTTTCCACACCAAATGGCCATTACGAATACATTCGAATGCCAGAGGGTCTGAAAAATGCTCCAGCTACTTTTCAAAGACTTATGGATCAAGTCCTGCGCGGATTGCAAGGGGTAGAATTATTCGTATATTTGGACGACATAGTTATTTACGCTAAAACTCTAGAAGAACACGGGAAAAAGATTCGCCGCTTGTTGACTAAATTGACCGATGCTAAATTAACATTGCAACCGGACAAGTGCGAATTCTTGAAAACAGAAGTATCTTATTTAGGACACGTAATTAGTCGAAAAGGGGTAAAACCAGATCCCAGGAAAATAAAGGCAGTCAGAAAATTTCCGAAACCCCAGAATCAGAAAAATATTAGGCAGTTCCTAGGACTTGCTGGTTACTATCGGCGCTTCATAAGAGATTTCGCTGCGAAGGCCAAACCGTTAACAGCACTTTTGAAAAAGGACACCAAATTTGAATGGGGAATGGAACAGAAGCGTAGTTTTCGTGAGCTGCGCAAGGCGCTGTGCGAGTTTCCAATCCTCCAGTATCCGAATTTTGATAAACCATTTACACTTACGACGGATGCATCTGACTTTGCAATAGGTGCCGTTTTATCTCAAGAAGTTGATGGCCACGATTTGCCAGTAGCTTACCTTTCCAGAAATTTAACCAAACCGGAACAAAATTACTCCACTACTGAGAAAGAATGCTTGGCAGTTCTATACTCAGTTTTGCATTTTAGGCCGTACCTATATGGCAGAAAATTTACTTTATTCAGCGATCATGAACCACTAAGGTGGATAGATTCAATAAAGGATCCAGGTCAGAGGCTAATCCGTTGGAGATTAAAATTGCGAGATTACGAATACAACTTTGTTCATAAACCGGGTCGCCTAAATGTAAACGCAGATGCACTATCTCGTAATCCAGTAAACCCTTCCGATACTTCATCCACGGACAATTTTTCCGATTCCGACTCCGATTCCATACAGATTTTCCCGATTCAGAAACGGGCGGCATGTTCAAAACCAACCACCACCAATTCCGAAATTCCTAAGGGACCTGGTCGACCAGTTGGCTCTAAGAACAAGCCCAAAAACCCCATAAATCCCGATTCGATTGCACTACGTACTCGACAGAAACTGAGACCAACTACTTCACCGACAATAACAGACGATAAAGACACCGACGAGACTGACACAGAAACTGTTATACCACCAATATTACGCAAACGGAAAAGTACTTTACCTAGCCTAGATTTACCTCCGAAGTCTTTAGTTACCCCGCGAAGATCAAAACCAGGTGAAACTGACTTACAATTGGAACCCATTCGGGAGGAAAAGACGGACGAAGCTGATAATAATATGAGAAATTTACCAGACAATATTATAGTAGAAGTACAACCACCTTTAGACAACAGTGACGACGACGTTTTTATTGATACTTCAGATCAGCCAATCGACTTACAGGAATTACAAAATTCATTTGCCAAATTTGACGAATCTTTGCAACAACGTAACCTTACTCTGGAACAATCTCAATCAGACGCAACAAACGACAGTAATGAGGAAGAAATTGACGATGAAGAACTGGATAGACGAATTAAGGGGCTATTAAACCGTTATGACACATCAGAAAGACGGAATGAACAAACAAAAATTCACTGGCAACCGCGTAGATCTGTGTTTCCTACTCCTATGCCATTACGCCGACCACTAGCCTTATCTACACCCCGTCCCTCATATCACACCTTTTCCGTACCTCAAGAAGTGTCCGCTGAAAAGGAGGAACCAAAGGTCTCCTCAGCTGAAATTCCGAATGAACCTTACTATGCCGGCATTAGGATAACAGAAGATATACCACCTGATATAGAAACAACCTCACCATTAAATCTTCCTCGAAGAGCGTCAAAACTGTTGAGTTTTAGTAGAGACAATTTAACTGCAACCACTGGAAATTACGTGCATTTCATTTCGTCGGACTGTGAACTTGTCAACACTATAGGAAGATTACTCGTAGACATAGGGGCTATAAGCATTGAAAATCTGCGAGAAATGAAACCAAAGGTTGGTCAAATTCTCATCACGACTCGAGGAAAGCACAGAATTTTTAGTGTGGTTATTCAAAAGAACCATTTCGAAACTTTGGATATAGATCAAGTAAAAATTGGATTGGAAAATTTAAAGAAATCTTTAATAAAATCAGGCACAAAATCGCTCAAAATTTCGAAATCAGGAGATCTAACCGATACACTATCTCAGGGTACATTAATAGACTTGTTAATGAATACTTTTGGTAAAAGTGATATCGAGATAATTATCTGTAATGGTACAATTCAAGTGCCACCTGAAGAACTCCGATCGGAAATAATTTCCGAATATCACGGTAGTTTGGTAGGTGGACATAAGGGAATTACGAAAACTTATCAGAGAATTCGAGAAAGATTTTATTGGCCAGGAATGAGGAACGATATTCAAAATTTTATAAGGACCTGCAGTAGCTGTCAGGAAAACAAGATAGTACGTGCTAAAACAAGGGAGCCGATGTTAATTACAGATACCCCGTTAGAACCATTTGTTAAAGTATCCTTAGATACCGTGGGACCGTTACCTATTACTCCTAATGGCAATCGTCACATACTCACCATGCAAGATAATTTAACTAAATACTGTCTAGCCATACCTGTTCCGGATATTAAAGCAGAAACAATAGCACACGCCATAGTAGAAACACTAATTCTTCAGTTTGGAGCGCCACGTGTTATATTAACGGATAGAGGCACTAGCTTCGTAAACAAACTTCTCGGGGAAATGGCAAAATTATTTAGAATGGATCACGTAACCACATCAAGCTATAGACCACAATCAAACGGTGCATTAGAGAGAAGTCACATAGTATTGACAGATTATATAAAACACTATTTAGATGATTTCGACGACTGGGATCGTTTAGTTCCCTTTGCAATGTTTTCGTATAACACTTCGGTTCATGAAGCTACAAATTTTACTCCTTACGAATTGGTATTTGGCAAATTAGCTAGATTTCCTAGTACCTTGCCAACCGAAGAAGAATTGCCGACTTATAACTCGTATCTTCGCGACCTAATAGTTAGATTAACGGAAATGCAAGTATTAGCGGGCAAAAATTTAATATCTGCAAAGCACACTTCAAAATTTTACTACGATCAAAAAGCCAAACCGTTTCAAGGAAGAATCGGAGATATGGCACGCGTACTAGTACAACCAAGACAAGGAAAATTCAGTAAACGATATCACGGACCATATAAAATTGTTGGAATTTTAGAACATAATAACGTCATACTAGAAGATAATGATGGGAAAAGATTCGTTAAACATACAGATAAATTAGAACTCACACCTAATTAAGAATTTTTTTTTTTTCTTTCTTCACCCTGGACCTGGAACAACAAACAAATTGGAGAATGGATACTTACATATTAATACTTCTTGTTAAGCTTTAGACATTCCTTGGAATTACGATCATTGGACGACGAATGTTTATGTTTGCCGATATGCGATCATTGTGACATCTTACTCAACCTTGTTATTTGGGAAATAGGATTCGAGAAACCTAGACTTGTACGCGGAAACGAGAGAAACATTTTAAGAAATTGTAATAGCACACATAGACTATGTACTTCGTCCCTTAGTTCATAGAAGCGTATTCTTTGGAGTCACCGGATCAGCAAGCCCCACATCCTCAGATCCTTCACGGAAGACAATGCCGAATGTTTCAATGCGGAAATAGACACACCATATCAGGACCAAAACTTGCTTACACGAATCGCCAAAAACCTAACTCACATAATTCAGAGCGACCTACAGAGTTTTTACGATGATACACAAATCATGCGGGACCAGATCCCAAATATATACATCCTAACAGTGGGGAAGAAAACGTCTGAAGACAACTTTATACGGAATTCAATCATCGACCATACACAGCGATCTGGCGTCCGACACTCCGTTAAGGCCAAGCTATCAGGTTGCTGGACAGCCCTTATACAATCTGGAAGCCGACTGAACGAGTTGAGGAATCACCATTTGGAAAATACCTCCAAACCCGGAAAATGAGATAAATGAAACTAATTCGAAAGATACCACAGCATCTAACCAGAAACCACTGGTGGACCAAGATTTTATCTCAATTACTATACCTCTTCTGTTTCCTCTTATATATATTCTTGATTCTTCCGTTTGTCTTCTTCACCTATTCTGTTATAATGAAATGTTAGTTATTGAAACCCGTAACTAATCTGTACAATAACGACAGGGAAAATATGGCATCGACAAGCTCTGAGACCAGGTCAGGCTGATATTATGTGGCGAGGCCAGCACCTTACACCAAACAGGGAACGATATATTGAAGTCCTCTGCATCCTGTGGATCCACCCACGTGGCGATGCTTCAGCAATCAGCGGAAAAACGTTGCCTTCGTGACGTTTGGTACAACTGAAGACACACCCAGGGCATTGCGAACATCAAAACAACCCACGATAATGGACTCAAGGTGGGATTGGATAGCACTACCGCAAGGCAGCATAGACCACCTGTATGTCTGTACTATTTCCCGCGTCTGGATGCGCTACGACAGGACCTCCGAGTGCCCAAATGACTGAGTCTCGAGGACGAGGTCTTAGAACGCTTGCGTGCGCGTAGTATCGTAGAAGCATCGGGGACGATGTTCATTCTAAGGGGGGAGGGATGTTACGTCCCGGGGACTAAAATTATTTTTCTTTTGAGTTCATTGCCTGCGCATTTGCCAATGATTGAAATTCCTTCGGCAAATACGCAGAACGTTAATAATTGTTCTCCGATTCCGATGATGCAGGAATGCTTATGCATTCAGAGTTCTCTCTAACTGCATTACGATATCGTTTGAGATTCTCTATAACGAAAGAAATGCACATCCGGCTGCTCTGCTGACAAAGGTCGTTTCGAGTCACGTATGTCCTCCGGTCCCAGGAATTGCGAGGCAAATCAGCAGCGGCTGATGTGTGGGGCTCGGACGGAAGGGAGGATGGAGACTAGCACCCAAAATTGTTAACCTTAGCAAAACGTGACCACGGAACGTGGCTACCACCTCCACCTAGGGCCCACCCTTGTGAGGCCAAAGACGAGCTCAACTCGTCACTATCGTCTGGAAAGTCGCGAGGTGCGTAGGCATAGTCCGAGGGTTTAGTTAAGCTTAGGTTATACGCGAATAACTTCAATAGTTCGATACGCGATAACGGACTTTATAATCCTCGTTAAACAAATAAATCTCTTGGTTTTCAATCGTAAAGTCGCGAGGTGCGTGATTGTTAAACCGCGAAACCGTGAGAGAATCCTAGATTCTCCGTGAGCGTAGTTCGGTAACGCTGTAGTTCCGAAAGACTCAGAGTTTCGTGCGAGAATTGTATTGTAAAACCTACTTATAAGATTCGTTAACCGTATATTTTAGTATTGCATGATCTATAGAATCATTAGAATAGGTAAATTCGAAAAAGTGCAGTTCTAATCCATCCACTCTTCTGTTCAGCCACTTGAACTCCGAGTTAATCTCGACGAGAGTAAAAGATAACACAAAGCGCAATTATCATCGTATATTTGTATCATCTCAAAATCCAGGGTGAGTTCTAATTTGCCATTACCATAATTATCTGGTCACATTCTATTGTAAACCGCCGTCTCATTAGTGAGTTTCTCTACCGTTGGACTATTTTAAAATATACATTTTGCCTGTAAATGGGAGGTTGTTTCGGAAACGAAAGATAGATTCGATTGGATCGTAATCACTCGATTTCGAGCCAGCTTCACCACCAATAAATTGTTAACGTACATATATCTATTCCAAATCAATTATTTCATATCCAACTTAGTCGATATTTCACTTACCGTTTGTAACGTTTCTTTGTTTAAATTTGAATACACATTGCTTTTACCCATCATAACATTGTGAGATTCAGTTCTATTATTCAATACCCTTATCCTTTAGATTTCGATTAAGCCAGACCTGTATAGGTCTTAACAGATCGACCCATCCATCCTGTCCTCTCCTCGCCTTAGGCTGGGGAGAGCTACAAAATTTTTAAATAGAGTCAACCGCGGAAACCCGCGCGCGATTCGTTTTCGTCTTGGCCGTTACGCACGGAATCTACCATCCGTCGGCACCCGCTCGACGACGGACGGGACGTTCGAATAATACGCCGTTCGTAACAAATGGAACAGGTAGACGGTTGAAATCTTTGTATATATTGCTTCTATATAGTCTAAGAAACATGTACGCAAAGCATCCAAACAGTACCATTCGCCAATTTTATGTTCTTCAAGTTTAAGTGAACAATGAGCCCCAATGGTTAATCCTTTATCGGAAATTATTTGTAAATTTCGACAAGTAGAACAATGATTGGAACACGTAGACGGTTGAAATCTTTGTATATATTGCTTCCATATAGTCTAAGAAACATGTACGCAAAGCATCCAAACAGTACCATTCGCCAATTTTTAGTTCTTCAATTTTAAGTGAACTACGAGCCCCATTGTTAATCCTTTAACGGAAATTAATTGTAACTTTCTACAAGTAGAACAATGAATAGTATAGGTATACGGGTGAAATCTTTCTATATATTGCTTCTAAATAGTCTAAGAAACATATATGCAAAGCATCCAAACAGTACAATTCGCCAATTTTTTGTTCTTCAAGTTTAAGTGAAATACGATCGCCATTGTTAATCCTTTATCGGAAATTATTTGTAACTTTCGACAAGTAGAACAATGAATGGAACAGGTAGACGGTTGAAATCTTTGTATATATTGCTTCTATATAGTCTAAGAAACATATATGCAAAGCATCCAAACAGTACCATTCGCCAATTTTTTGTTCTTCAAGTTTAAGTGAACAACGAGCCCCATTGATAATCATGAAACGGAAATTATTTGTAACTTTCTACAAGTAGAACAATGAATAGAACAGGTAGACGGTTGAAATCTTTGTATATGTTGCTTCTATATAGTCTAAGAAACCTATATGCAAAGCATCTAAACAGTAACAGTCGCCAATTTTTTGATCTTCAAGTTAAGTGAACAGCGAGCCCCATTGATAATCATGAAATGGAAATTATTTGTAACTTTCTACAAGTAGAACAATGAATGAAACAGGTGGACGGTTGAAATCTTTGAATAAATTGCTTCTATATAATCTAAGAAACATATATGCAAATCATCCAAACAGTACCATTCGCCAATTTTTTGTTCTTCAAGTTTAAGTGAACTACGAGCCCCATTGTTAATCCTTTAAAGGAAATTATTTGTAACTTGCGACAAGTAGAACAATGAATGGAACAGGTAGACGGTTGAAATCAATGTATATATTGCTTCTATATAGTCTAAGAAACATATATGCAAAGCATCCAAACAGTACCATTCGCCACTTTTTTGTTATTCAAGTTTAAGTGAACAATGAGCCCCATTGTTAATCCTTTATCGGAAATTATTTGTACATTTCGACAAGTAGAACAATGAATGGAACAGGTAGACTGTTGAAATCATTGCATATATTGCTTCTATATAGTCCAAGAAACATATATGCAAAGCGTCCAAACAGTACAATTCGCCAATTTTTTGCTCTTCAAGGTTAAGTGAACTACGAGCTCCATTGTTAATCCCTTAACGGAAATTATTTGTAAATTTCGACAAGTAGAACAATGAATGGAACAGATAGACGGTTGAAATCTTTGTATATATTGCTTCTATATAATCTAAGAAACATATATGCAAAGCATCCAAACAGTACCATTCGCCAATTTATTGTTCTTCAAGTTTAAGTGAACAACGAGCCCCATTGATAATCATGAAATGGAAATTATTTGTAACTTTCTACAAGTAGAACAATGAATAGTACAGGTAGACGGGTGAAATCTTTCTATATATTGCTACTAAAAAGTCTAAGAAACATATATGCAAAGCATCCAAACAGTACCATTCGCCAATTTTTTGTTCTTCAAGTTTAAGTGAACAACGAGCCCCATTGTTAATCCTTTAAAGGAAATTATTTGTAAATTTCGACAAGTAGAACAATGATTGGAACACGTAGACGGATGAAATCTTTGTATATATTGCTTCCATATAGTCTAAGAAACATATATGCAAAGCATCCAAACAGTACCAGTCGCCAATTTCATGTTCTTCAAGTTTAAGTGAACAACGAGGCCCATTGATAATCATGAAACGGAAATTATTTCTAACTTTCGACAAGAAGAACCATGAATAGAACAGGTAGACGGTTGAAATCTTTGTATATGTTGCTTCTATATAGTCTAAGAAACCTATATGCAAAGCATCTAAACAGTAATATTCGCCAATTTTCTGATCTTCATGTTTAAGTGAACAATAAGCCCCATTGTTAATCCTTTATCGGAAATTATTTGTAACTTTGGACAAGTAGAACAATGAATGGAACAGGTAGACGGTTGAAATCTTTGTATATATTGCTTCTATATAGTCTAAGAAACATATATGCAAAGCATTCAAACAGTACAATTCGCCAATTTTTTGAACTTCAAGTTTAAGTGAACTACGAGTTCCATTGTTAATCCTTTAACGGAAATTATTTGTAACTTTCGACAAGTAGAACAATGAATGGAACAGGTAGACGGTTGAAATCATTGTATATATTGCTTCTATATAGTCTAAGAAACATATATGCAAAGCATCCAAACAGTACAATTCGCCAATTTTTTGATCTTCAAGTTTAAGTGAACTACGAGCCCCATTTTTAATACTTTAACGGAAATTATTTGTAAATTTCGACAAGTAGAACAATGATTGGAACACGTAGACGGATGAAATCTTTGTATATATTGCTTCCATATAGTCTAAGAAACATATATGCAAAGCATCCAAACAGTACAATTCGCCACTTTCTTGTTATTCAAGTTTAAGTGTACAACGAGCCCCATTGTTAATCCTTTAAAGGAAATTATTTGTAAATTTCGACAAGTAGAACAATGAATGGAATAGGTAGACGGTTGAAATCAATGTATATATTGCTTCCATATAGTCTAAGAAACATATATGCAAAGCATCAAAACAGTACCATTCGCCACTTTTTTGTTATTCAAGTTTAAGTGAACAATGAGCCCCATTGTTAATCCTTTATCGGAAATTATTTGTAAATTTCGACAAGTAGAACAATGAATGGAACAGGTAGACTGTTGAAATCATTGCATATATTGCTTCTATATAGTCCAAGAAACATATATACAAAGCGTCCAAACAGTACAATTCGCCAATTTTTTGCTCTTCAAGTTTAAGTGAACTACGAGCTCCATTGTTAATCCTTTAAAGGAAATTATTTGAAAATTTCGGTAAGTAGAACAATGCATGAAATAGGTAGACGGTTGAAATCATTGTATATATTGCTTCTATATAGTCTAAGAAACATATATGCAAAGCATCCAAACAGTACCATTCGCCAATTTATTGTTCTTCAAGTTTAAGTGAACAACGAGCCCCATTGTTAATCCTTTAAAGGAAATTATATGTAACTTTCGACAAGTAGAACAATGAATGGGACAGGTAGACGGTCGAATTCTTTATATATATTGCTTCTATATAGTCTAAGAAACATATATGCAAAGCATCTAAACAGTAACAGTCGCCAATTTGTTGATCTTCAAGTTTAAGTGAACAGCGAGCCCCATTGATAATCATGAAATGGAAATTATTTGTAACTTTCTACAAGTAGAACAATGAATGGAACAGGTGGACGGTTGAAATCTTTGTATAAATTGCTTCTATATAATCTAAGAAACATATATGCAAAGCATCCAAACAGTACCATTCGCCAATTTTTTGTTCTTCAAGTTTAAGTGAACTACGAGCCCCATTGTTAATCCTTTAAAGGAAATTATTTGTAACTTGCGACAAGTAGAACAATGAATGGAACAGGTAGACGGTTGAAATCAATATATATATTGCTTCTATATAGTCTAAGAAACATATATGCAAAGCATCCAAACAGTACCATTCGCCACTTTTTTGTTCTTCAAGTTTAAGTGAAAAACGAGCCCCATTGTTAATCCTTTAAAGGAAATTATTTGTAAATTTCGACAAGTAGAACAATGATTGGAACACGTAGACGGTTGAAATCTTTGTATATATTGCTTCCATATAGTATAAGAAACATCTATGCAAAGCATCCAAACAGTACCATTCGCCAATTTTTTGTTCCTCAAGTTTAAGTGAACAATGAGCCCCATTGTTAATCCTTTATAGGAAATTATTTGTAAATTTCGACAAGTAGAACAATGAATGGAACAGGTAGACTGTTGAAATCTTTGCATATATTGCTTCTATATAGTCCAAGAAACATATATGCAAAGCGTCCAAACAGTACAATTCGCCAATTTTTTGCTCTTCAAGTTTAAGTGAACTACGAGCTCCATTGTTAATCCTTTAAAGGAAATTATTTGTAAATTTCGGTATGTAGAACAATGCATGAAATAGTTAGACGGTTGAAATCATTGTATATATTGCTTCCATATAGTCGAAGAAACATATATGCAAAGCATCCAAACAGTACAATTCGCCAATTTTTTGTTCTTCAAGTTTAAGTGAACTACGAGCCCCATTGTTAATCCTTTAACGGAAATTAATTGTAACTTTCTACAAGTAGAACATTGATTGGAACAGGTAGACGGTTGAAATCATTATATATATTGCTTCTATATAGTCTAAGAAACATATATGCAAAGCATCCAAACAGTACCATTCGCCACTTTTTTGTTCTTCAAGTTTAAGTGAAAAACGAGCCCCATTGTTAATCCTTTAAAGGAAATTATTTGTAAATTTCGACAAGTAGAACAATGATTGGAACACGTAGACGGTTGAAATCTTTGTATATATTGCTTCCATATAGTATAAGAAACATCTATGCAAAGCATCCAAACAGTACCATTCGCCAATTTTTTGTTCTTCAAGTTTATGTGAACTACGAGTCCCATTGTTAATCCTTTAAAGGAAATTATTTGTAAATTTCGACAAGTAGAACAATGAATGGAACAGGTAGACTGTTGAAATCATTGTATATATTGCTTCTATATAGTATAAGAAACATATATGCAAAGCATCCAAACAGTACCATTCGCCAATTTTTTGTTCCTCAAGTTTAAGTGAACAATGAGCCCCATTGTTAATCCTTTATAGGAAATTATTTGTAAATTTCGACAAGTAGAACAATGAATGGAACAGGTAGACTGTTGAAATCTTTGCATATATTGCTTCTATATAGTCCAAGAAACATATATGCAAAGCGTCCAAACAGTACAATTCGCCAATTTTTTGCTCTTCAAGTTTAAGTGAACTACGAGCTCCATTGTTAATCCTTTAAAGGAAATTATTTGTAAATTTCGGTATGTAGAACAATGCATGAAATAGTTAGACGGTTGAAATCATTGTATATATTGCTTCCATATAGTCGAAGAAACATATATGCAAAGCATCCAAACAGTACAATTCGCCAATTTTTTGTTCTTCAAGTTTAAGTGAACTACGAGCCCCATTGTTAATCCTTTAACGGAAATTAATTGTAACTTTCTACAAGTAGAACATTGATTGGAACACGTAGACGGTTGAAATCTTTGTATATATTGCTTCCATATAGTCGAAGAAACATATATGCAAAGCATCCAAACAGTACCATTCGCCAATTTTCGTTCTTCAAGTTTAAGTGAACAATGAGCCCCATTGTTAATCCTTTATCGGAAATTATTTGTAACTTTCGACACGTAGAACAATGAATGGAAAAGGTAGACGGTTGAAATCATTGTATATATTGCTTCCATATAGTCTAAGAAACATGTACGCAAAGCATCCAAACAGTACAGTTCGCCAATTTCTTGTTCTTCAAGTTTAAGTGAACAACGAGCCCCATTGTTAATTCTTTAAAGGAAATTATTTGTAAATTTCGACAAGTAGAACAATGAATGGAACAGGTAGACTGTTGAAATCATTGTATATATTGCTTCTATATAGTCTAAGAAGCATTTATGCAAAGCATCCAAACAGTAGAATTCGCCAATTTTTTGTTCTTCAAGTCTAAGTAAACTACGATCCCCATTGTTAATCCCTTAACGGAAATTATTTGTAACTTTCGACATGTAGAACAATGAATGGAACAGGTAGACGGTTGAAATCATTATATATATTGCTTCTATATAGTCTAAGAAACATATATGCATAGCATCCATACAGTACAATTCGCCAATTTATTGTTCTTCAAGTTTAAGTGAACAACGAGCCCCATTGTGAATCATTTAAAGGAAATTATTTGTAAATTTCGACAAGTAGAACAATGATTGGAACAAGTAGACGGTTGAAATATTATTATATATTGCTTCCATATAGTCTAAGAAACATATATGCAAAGCATCCAAACAGTACCATTCGCCAATTTTTTGTTCTTCAAGTTTAAGTGAACAATGAGCCCCATTGTTACTCCTTTATCGGAAATTATTTGTAACTTTCTACAAGTAGAACAATGATTGGAACACGTAGACGGTTGAAATCTTTGTATATATTGCTTCCATATAGTCTATGAAACATGTACGCAAAGCATCCAAACAGTACCATTCGCCAATTTTTTGTTCTTCAAGTTTAAGTGAACAATGAGCCCCATTGTTAATCCTTTATCGGAAATTATTTGTAACTTTCGACAAGTAGAACAATGAATGGAACAGGTAGACTGTTGAAATCATTGTATATATTGCTTCTATATAGTATAAGAAACATATATGCAAAGCATCCAAACAGTACAATTCGACAATTTTTTGTTCTTCAAGTTTAAGTGAACAATGAGCCCCATTGTTAATCCTTTAAAGGAAATTATTTGTAACTTTCGACAAGTAGAACAATGAATGGAACAGGTAGACTGTTGAAATCATTGTATATATTGCTTCTATATAGTCTAAGAAGCATTTATGCAAAGCATCCAAACAGTAGAATTCGCCAATTTTTAGTTCTTCAAGTCTAAGTAAACTACGATCCCCATTGTTAATCCCTTAACGGAAATTATTTGTAACTTTCGACATGTAGAACAATGAATGGAACAGGTAGACGGTTGAAATCATTATATATATTGCTTCTATATAGTCTAAGAAACATATATGCAAAGCATCCAAACAGTACCATTCGCCAATTTTTTGTTCTTCAAGTTTAAGTGAACAATGAGCCCCATTGTTACTCCTTTATCGGAAATTATTTGTAACTTTCTACAAGTAGAACAATGAATAGTACAGGTAGACGGGTGAAATCTTTCTATATATTGCTTCTACATAGTCTAAGAAACATCTATGCAAAGCATCCAAACAGTACAATTCGCCAATTTTTTGTTCTTCAAGTTTAAGTGAACAATGAGCCCCAATGGTTAATCCGTTATCGGAATTATTTGTAACTTTCGACAAGTAGAACAATGAATGGAACAGGTAGACTGTTGAAATCATTGTATATATTGCTTCTATATAGTATAAGAAACATATATGCAAAGCATCCAAACAGTACCATTCGCCAATTTTTTGTTCTTCAAGTTTATGTGAACTACGAGTCCCATTGTTAATCCTTTAAAGGATATTATTTGTAAATTTCGACAAGTAGAACAATGAATGGAACAGGTAGACTGTTGAAATCATTGTATATATTGCTTCTATATAGTATAAGAAACATATATGCAAAGCATCCAAACAGTACAATTCGCCAATTTTTTGTTCTTCAAGTTTAAGTGAACAATGAGCCCCATTGTTAATCCTTTAAAGGAAATTATTTGTAACTTTCGACAAGTAGAACAATGAATGGAACAGGTAGACTGTTGAAATCATTGTATATATTGCTTCTATATAGTCTAAGAAGCATTTATGCAAAGCATCCAAACAGTACAATTCGCCAATTTTTTGTTCTTCAAGTCTAAGTAAACTACGATCCCCATTGTTAATCCCTTAACGGAAATTATTTGTAACTTTCGACATGTAGAACAATGAATGGAACAGGTAGACGGTTGAAATCATTATATATATTGCTTCTATATAGTCTAAGAAACATATATGCATAGCATCCATACAGTACAATTCGCCAATTTATTGTTCTTCAAGTTTAAGTGAACAACGAGACCCATTGTTAATCATTTAAAGGAAATTATTTGTAAATTTCGACAAGTAGAACAATGATTGGAACAAGTAGACGGTTGAAATATTATTATATATTGCTTCCATATAGTCTAAGAAACATATATGCAAAGCATCCAAACAGTACCATTCGCCAATTTTTTGTTCTTCAAGTTTAAGTGAACAATGAGCCCCATTGTTACTCCTTTATCGGAAATTATTTGTAACTTTCGACAAGTAGAACAATGAATGGAACAGGTAGACGGTTGAAATCTTTTTATATATTGCTTCTATATAGTCTAAGAAACATATATGCAAAGCATCCAAACAGTACAATTCGACAATTTTTTGTTCTTCAAGTTTAGTGAACAATGAGCCCCAATGGTTAATCCTTTAAAGGAAATTATTTGTAAATTTCGGCAAGTAGAACAATGAATGGAATAGGTAGACGGTTGAAATCTTTGTATATATTGCTTCTATATAATCTAAGAAACATATATGCAAAGCATCCAAACAGTACCATTCGCCAATTTTTTGTTCTTCAAGTTTAAGTGAACAACGAGCCCCATTGATAATCATGAAACGGAAATTATTTGTAACTTTCTACAAGTAGAACAATGAATAGTACAGGTAGACGGGTGAAATCTTTCTATATATTGCTTCTACATAGTCTAAGAAACATCTATGCAAAGCATCCAAACAGTACAATTCGACAATTTTTTGTTCTTCAAGTTTAGTGAACAATGAGCCCCAATGGTTAATCCTTTAAAGGAAATTATTTGTAAATTTCGGCAAGTAGAACAATGAATGGAATAGGTAGACGGTTGAAATCTTTGTATATATTGCTTCTATATAATCTAAGAAACATATATGCAAAGCATCCAAACAGTACCATTCGCCAATTTTTTGTTCTTCAAGTTTAAGTGAACTACGAGCCCCATTGTTAATCCTTTAACGGAAATTAATTGTAACTTTTTACAAGTAGAACAATGATTGGAACACGTAGACGGTTGAAATCTTTGTATATATTGCTTCCATATAGTCTAAGAAACATATATGCAAAGCGTCCAAACAGTACAATTCGCCAATTTTTTGCTCTTCAAATTTAAGTGAACAATGAGCCCCATTGTTAATTCTTTATCGGAAATTATTTGTAACTTTCTACAAGTAGAACAATGAATAGTACAGGTAGACGGGTGAAATCTTTCTATATATTGCTTCTACATAGTCTAAGAAACATCTATGCAAAGCATCCAAACAGTACAATTCGCCAATTTTTTGTTCTTCAAGTTTAAGTGAACTACGAGCCCCATTGTTAATCCTTTAACGGAAATTAATTGTAACTTTTTACAAGTAGAACAATGATTGGAACACGTAGACGGTTGAAATCTTTGTATATATTGCTTCCATATAGTCTAAGAAACATATATGCAAAGCATCCAAACAGTACAATTCGCCAATTTTTTGTTCTTCAAGTTTAAGTGAACAATGAGCCCCAATGGTTAATCCGTTATCGGAATTATTTGTAACTTTCGACAAGTAGAACAATGAATGGAACAGGTAGACTGTTGAAATCATTGTATATATTGCTTCTATATAGTCTAAGAAGCATTTATGCAAAGCATCCAAACAGTACAATTCGCCAATTTTTTGTTCTTCAAGTCTAAGTAAACTACGATCCCCATTGTTAATCCCTTAACGGAAATTATTTGTAACTTTCGACAAGTAGAACAGTGAATGGAACAGGTAGACGGTTGAAATCTTTGTATATATTGCTTCTATATAGTATAAGAAACATATATGCAAAGCATCCAAACAGTACAATTCGCCAATTTTTTGTTCTTCAAGTTTAAGTGAACAACGAGCCCCATTGATAATCATGAAACGGAAATTATTTGTAACTTTCTACAAGTAGAACAATGAATAGTACAGGTAGACGGGTGAAATCTTTCTATATATTGCTTCTACATAGTCTAAGAAACATCTATGCAAAGCATCCAAACAGTACAATTCGCCAATTTTTTGTTCTTCAAGTTTAAGTGAACTACGAGCCCCATTGTTAATCCTTTAACGGAAATTAATTGTAACTTTTTACAAGTAGAACAATGATTGGAACACGTAGACGGTTGAAATCTTTGTATATATTGCTTCCATATAGTCTAAGAAACATATATGCGAAGCATCCAAACAGTACAATTCGCCAATTATTTGTTCTTCAAGTTTAAGTGAACAATGAGCCCCAATGGTTAATCCTTTATCGGAAATTATTTGTAACTTCCGACAAGTAGAACCATGAATGGAACAGGTAGACGGTTGAAATCTTTGTATATATTGCTTCCATATAGTCTTAGAAGCATTTATGCAAAGCATCCAAACAGTACAATTCGCCAATTTTTTGTTCTTCAAGTTTAAGTGAACAATGAGCCCCAATGGTTAATCCGTTATCGGAATTATTTGTAACTTTCGACAAGTAGAACAATGAATGGAACAGGTAGACTGTTGAAATCATTGTATATATTGCTTCTATATAGTATAAGAAACATATATGCAAAGCATCCAAACAGTACCATTCGCCAATTTTTTGTTCTTCAAGTTTATGTGAACTACGAGTCCCATTGTTAATCCTTTAAAGGAAATTATTTGTAACTTTCGACAAGT
Source organism: Cerceris ruficornis (assembly GCA_963989415.1). Classification (NCBI taxonomy): domain Eukaryota; kingdom Metazoa; phylum Arthropoda; class Insecta; order Hymenoptera; family Crabronidae; genus Cerceris; species Cerceris ruficornis. The sequence continues at coordinate 521,815 of CAXDIW010000209.1, forward strand.
AGAACAATGAATGGAACAGGTAGACGGTTGAAATCATTGTATATATTGCTTCTATATAGTCTAACAAGGGAGGTTTCCCAAGTGTCAATTCCCGATTTTAATGAAATTTACAGGGTATGTACAATTCGATGAAATATTTGACACGTATTTTTTTTTATCGGCTGACATTCATATCTAGGGGGTGAAAACAGCCCTCAAAGTTGGGGACTAAAAGTTATTTTTTTAAATATTTCGGAAACTATTTGGTGTAGATCAAAAAAAAAATGCAAATTGTTCGTTTTTCAAAGACGGATTTAGTGGGAAAAGTAAAATTGCTTCAAATTTATTTATTTAAAAAATATATTAAAAAATCACATATTTTTTAATTTTTTTTAAGTAAAACGTAGAGTTACTTTTGTCATGCATTGCAAGAAGAAACTATGGACCAAACCCAAGAATGCGGATAAATCAGAATTTTTAGTTTCACCGGCATAATGGATATTTCCGTTCCACAAATTATAAGTCGAGAACTCGCCTTCTGGCATATGATTGCTTCGACGTGCAATCGTTTGATGCTTCAGTAATTATATTACATTACGTATAATAATTGTCCCTTGATAACAGTATAAAAAATAAAAATGTTTTTGCGATAATCCCTGCCATTCCATGGGTATTACAGGTATATCGCTCCGTCCGCTACGGGCATGCAAGGTGCGACCGGTGCGTGACTCGTAACAAAAGGCTGGTCGAATAAGAAACGGTTATTTCAATAAATTATAACTATAATTATAACTAAAATATACTATAATATAATGTCATATAACATAATATATAATATAATATAATATAATATAATATAATATAATATAATATAATATGATATGATATGATATAATGTAATATAATAAGTAATGTAAAGTACCACTAATCGATAATTTATAAATTCTAATCCGGAATGCTATTCTGGCAGTAGTGATTCTCATTAAAAAAATGATGGAAACATAAATGTTTTTTACACCAAGAACACTTGATTGCTACAACATTTGCGCATTTATCACATATTATTTTATCTATTTCAGTAAAACAAAAGCTTACTGGATTTTGCTATTCACCAGGTCTTTCCTCAACATATCCACAACGGAACCATGCATGCTTGAATAAATTTTTATACCGCGGTGCCGATAACTGATTATGGATTAGAGACTGGATCTTTATGATATTATTTCTGGAGTATAAATTGATATCTACATCCATTAGCATGGCTAGATCGGAAATTTTAATTATAATTACTGAAGCATCAAACGATTGCACGTAGAAGCAATCATATGCCAGAAGGCGAGTTCTCGACTTATAATTTGTGGAACGAAAATATCCATTATGCCGGTGAAACTAAAAATTCTGATTTATCCGCATTCTTGGGTTTGGTCCATAGTTTCTTCTTGCAATGCATGACAAAAGTAACTCTACGTTTTACTTAAAAAAAATTTAAAAAAATGTGATTTTTTAATATATTTTTTAAATAAATAAATTTGAAGCAATTTTACTTTTCCCACTAAATCCGTCTTTGAAAAACGAACAATTTGCATTTTTTTTTTTATCTACACCAAATAGTTTCCGAAATATTTAAAAAAATAACTTTTAGTCCCCAACTTTGAGGGCTGTTTTCACCCCCTAGATATGAATGTCAGCCGATAAAAAAAAATACGTGTCAAATATTTCATCGAATTGTACATACCCTGTAAATTTCATTAAAATCGGGAATTGACACTTGGGAAACCTCCCTTGTAAGAAACATATATGCAAAGCATCCAAACAGTACAATTCGCCAATTTTTTGTTCTTCAAGTTTAAGTGAACTACGAGCCCCATTGTTAATCCTTTAACGGAAATTAATTGTAACTTTCTACAAGTAGAACATTGATTGGAACACGTAGACGGTTGAAATCTTTGTATATATTGCTTCCATATAGTCGAAGAAACATATATGCAAAGCATCCAAACAGTACCATTCGCCAATTTTCGTTCTTCAAGTTTAAGTGAACAATGAGCCCATTGTTAATCCTTTAAAGGAAATTATTTGTAACTTTCGACAAGTAGAACAATGAATGGAACAGGTAGAAGGTTGAAATCTTTGTATATATTGCTTCTATATAGTATAAGAAACATATATGCAAAGCATCCAAACAGTACCATTCGCCAATTTTTTGTTCTTCAAGTTTATGTGAACTACGAGTCCCATTGTTAATCCTTTATCGGAAATTATTTGTAACTTTCGACAAGTAGATCAATGAATGGAACAGGTAGACGGTTGAAATCTTTGTATATATTGCTTCTATATAGTCTAAGAAACATATATGCAAAGCATCCAAACAGTACAATTCGCCAATTTTTTGTTCTTCAAGTTTAAGTGAACTACGAGCCCCATTGTTAATCCTTTAACGGAAATTAATTGTAACTTTCTACAAGTAGAACATTGATTGGAACACGTAGACGGTTGAAATCTTTGTATATATTGCTTCCATATAGTCGAAGAAACATATATGCAAAGCATCCAAACAGTACCATTCGCCAATTTTCGTTCTTCAAGTTTAAGTGAACAATGAGCCCATTGTTAATCCTTTAAAGGAAATTATTTGTAACTTTCGACAAGTAGAACAATGAATGGAACAGGTAGAAGGTTGAAATCTTTGTATATATTGCTTCTATATAGTATAAGAAACATATATGCAAAGCATCCAAACAGTACCATTCGCCAATTTTTTGTTCTTCAAGTTTATGTGAACTACGAGTCCCATTGTTAATCCTTTATCGGAAATTATTTGTAACTTTCGACAAGTAGATCAATGAATGGAACAGGTAGACGGTTGAAATCTTTGTATATATTGCTTCTATATAGTCTAAGAAACATATATGCAAAGCATCCAAACAGTACAATTCGCCAATTTTTTGTTCTTCAAGTTTATGTGAACAATGAGCCCCAATGGTTAATCCTTTATCGGAAATTATTTGTAACTTTCGACAAGTAGAACAATGTTTGGAACACGTGGACGGTTGAAATCTTTGTATATATTGCTTCCATATAGTCTAAGAAACATATATTCAAAGCATCCAAACAGTACAATTCGCCAATTTTTTGTTCTTCAAGTTTAAGTGAACTACGAGCCCCATTGTTAATCCTTTAACGGAAATTAATTGTAACTTTCTACAAGTAGAACAATGATTGGAACACGTAGACGGTTGAAATCTTTGTATATATTGCTTCCATATAGTCTAAGAAACATATATGCAAAGCATCCACACAGTACCATTTGCCAATTTTGTGTTCTTCAAGTTTAAGTGAACAATGGGACCCATTGTTAATCCTTTATCGGAAATTATTTGTAACTTTCGAGAAGTAGATCAATGAATGGAACAGGTAGACGGTTGAAATCTTTGTATATATTGCTTCTATATAGTCTAAGAAACATATATGCAAAGCATCCAAACAGTACAATTCGCCAATTTTTTGTTCTTCAAGTTTAAGTGAACAATGAGCCCCAATGGTTAATCCTTTATCGGAAATTATTTGTAAGTTTCGACAAGTAGAACAATGTTTGGAACACGTGGACGGTTGAAATCTTTGTATATATTGCTTCAATATAGTCTAAGAAACATATATTCAAAGCATCCAAACAGTACAATTCGCCAATTTTTTGTTCTTCAAGTTTAAGTGAACTACGAGCCCCATTGTTAATCCTTTAACGGAAATTAATTATAACTTTCTACAAGTACAACAATGATTGGAACACGTAGACGGTTGAAATCTTTGTATATATTGCTTCCATATAGTCTAAGAAACATATATGCAAAGCATCCACACAGTACCATTTGCCAATTTTGTGTTCTTCAAGTTTAAGTGAACAATGAGCCCCATTGTTAATCCTTTAACGGAAATTAATTGTAACTTTCTACAAGTAGAACAATGATTGGGACATGTAGACGGTTGAAATCTTTGTATATATTGCTTCTATATAATCTAAGAAACATATATGCAAAGCATCCAAACAGAACCATTCGCCAATTTTTTGTTCTTAAAGGTTAACTGAACAATGAGCCCCATTGTTAATCCTTTAAAGGAAATTATTTGTAAATTTCGACAAGTAGAACAATGATTGGAACAGGTAGACGGTTGAAATCTTTGTATATATTGCTTCCATATAGTCTAAGAAACATGTACGCAAAGCATCCAAACAGTACCATTCGCCAATTTTTTGTTCTTCAAGTTTAAGTGAACAATGAGCCCCAATGGTTAATCCTTTATCGGAAATTATTTGTAATTTTCGACAAGTAGAACAATGAATGGAACAGGTAGACGGTTGAAATATTTGTATATATTGCTTCTATATAATCTAAGAAACATATGTGCAAAGCATCCAAACAGTACAATTCGCCAATTTATTGTTCTTCAAGTTTAAGTGAACAACGAGGCCCATTGATAATCATGAAACGGAAATTATTTGTAACTTTCGACAAGAAGAACAATAAATAGAACAGGTAGACGGTTGCAATCTTTGTATATGTTGCTTCTATATAGTCTAAGGAACCTATATGCAAAGCATCTAAACAGTAACATTCGCCAATTTTTTGATCTTCAAGTTTAAGTGAACAATGAGCCCCATTGTTAATCCTTTATCGGAAATTATTTCTAACTTTCGGCAAGTAGAACAATGAATGGAACACGTAGACGGTTGAAATCTTTGTATATATTGCTTCTATATAGACTAAGAAACATATATGCAAAGCATCCAAACAGTACCATTCGCCAATTTTTTGCTCTTCAAGTTTAAGTGAACAATGAGCCCCATTGTTAATCCTTTATCGGAAATTATTTGTAACTTTCGACAAGTAGAACAATGAATGGAACAGGTAGACGGTTGAAATCTTTGTATATATTGCTTCTATATAGTCTAAGAAACATATATGCAAAGCATCCAAACAGTACCATTCGCCAATTTTTTGTTCTTCAAGTTTAAGTAAACTACGATCCCCATTGTTAATCCCTTAACGGAAATTATTTGTAACATTCGACAAGTAGAACAATGAATGGAACAGGTAGACGGTTGAAATCATTGTATATATTGCTTCTATATATTCTAAGAAACATATATGCAAAGCACCCAAACAGTACAATTCGCCAATTTATTGTTCTTCAAGTTTAAGTGAACAACGAGCCCCATTGTTCATCCTTTAAAGGAAATTATTTGTAAATTTCGACAAGTAGAACAATGATTGGAACACTTAGACGGTTGAAATCTTTGTATATATTGCTTCCATATAGTCTAAGAAACATGTACGCAAAGCATCCAAACACTACCATTCGCCAATTTTTTGTTCTTCAAGTTTAAGTGAACAATGAGCCCCAATGGTTAATCCTTTATCGGAAATTATTTGTAATTTTCGACAAGTAGAACAATGAATGGAACATGTAAACGGTTGAAATCTTTGTATATATTGCTTCTATATAACCTAAGAAACATATATGTAAAGCATCCAAATAGTACCATTCGCCAATTTTTTGTTCTTCAAGGTTAAGTGAACAATGAGCCACATTGTTAATCCTTTATCGGAAACTATTTGTAACTTTCTACAAGTAGATCAATAATTGGAACACGTAGACGGTTGAAATCTTTGTATATATTGCTTCTATATAGACTAAGAAACATATATGCAAAGCATCCAAACAGTACCATTCGCCAATTTTTTGTTCTTCAAGTTTAAGTGAACAACGAGCCCCATTGATAATCATGAAACGGAAATTATTTGTAACTTTCGACATGTAGAACAATGAATGGAACAGGTAGACGGTTGAAATCATTATATATATTGCTTCTATATAGTCTAAGAAACATATATGCATAGCATCCACACAGTACAATTCGCCAATTTATTGTTCTTCAAGTTTAAGTGAACAACGAGCCCCATTGTTAATCCTTTAAAGGAAATTATTTGTAAATTTCGACAAGTAGAACAATGATTGGAACAAGTAGACGGTTGAAATATTATTATATATTGCTTCCATATAGTCTAAGAAACATATATGCAAAGCATCCAAACAGTACCATTCGCCAATTTTTTGTTCTTCAAGTTTAAGTGAACAATGAGCCCCATTGTTACTCCTTTATCGGAAATTATTTGTAACTTTCGACAAGTAGAACAATGAATGGAACAGGTAGACGGTTGAAATCTTTTTATATATTGCTTCTATATAGTCTAAGAAACATATATGCAAAGCATCCAAACAGTACAATTCGACAATGTTTTGTTCTTCAAGTTTAGTGAACAATGAGCCCCAATGGTTAATCCTTTAAAGGAAATTATTTGTAAATTTCGGCAAGTAGAACAATGAATGGAATAGGTAGACGGTTGAAATCTTTGTATATATTGCTTCTATATAATCTAAGAAACATATATGCAAAGCATCCAAACAGTACCATTCGCCAATTTTTTGTTCTTCAAGTTTAAGTGAACAACGAGCCCCATTGATAATCATGAAACGGAAATTATTTGTAACTTTCTACAAGTAGAACAATGAATAGTACAGGTAGACGGGTGAAATCTTTCTATATATTGCTTCTACATAGTCTAAGAAACATCTATGCAAAGCATCCAAACAGTACAATTCGCCAATTTTTTGTTCTTCAAGTTTAAGTGAACTACGAGCCCCATTGTTAATCCTTTAACGGAAATTAATTGTAACTTTTTACAAGTAGAACAATGATTGGAACACGTAGACGGTTGAAATCTTTGTATATATTGCTTCCATATAGTCTAAGAAACATATATGCAAAGCGTCCAAACAGTACAATTCGCCAATTTTTTGCTCTTCAAATTTAAGTGAACAATGAGCCCCATTGTTAATCCTTTATCGGAAATTATTTGTAACTTTCTACAAGTAGAACAATGAATAGTACAGGTAGACGGGTGAAATCTTTCTATATATTGCTTCTACATAGTCTAAGAAACATCTATGCAAAGCATCCAAACAGTACAATTCGCCAATTTTTTGTTCTTCAAGTTTAAGTGAACTACGAGCCCCATTGTTAATCCTTTAACGGAAATTAATTGTAACTTTTTACTAGTAGAACAATGATTGGAACACGTAGACGGTTGAAATCTTTGTATATATTGCTTCCATATAGTCTAAGAAACATATATGCAAAGCATCCAAACAGTACAATTCGCCAATTATTTCATCTTCATGTTTAAGTGAACTACGAGCCCCATTGATAATACTTTAACGGAAATTATTTGTAACTTCCGACAAGTAGAACCATGAATGGAACAGGTAGACGGTTGAAATCTTTGTATATATTGCTTCCATATAGTCTAAGAAACAAATATGCAAAGCATCCAAACAGTACCATTCGCCAATTTTATGGTCTTCAAGTTTAAGTGAACAATGAGCCCCAATGGTTAATCCTTTATCGGAAATTATTTGTAATTTTCGACAAGTCGAACAATGAATGGAACAGGTAGACGGTTGAAATATTTGTATATATTGCTTCTATATAGTCTACGAAACATATATGCAAAGCATCCAATCAGTACAATTCGTCAATTTTTTGTACTTCAAGTTTAAGTGAACTACGAGCCCCATTGTTAATCCTTTAACGGAAATTAATTGTAACTTTCGACAAGTAGAACAATGAATGGAACAGGTAGACGGTTGAAATCTTTGTATATATTGCTTCTATATAGTCCAAGAAACATATATACAAAGCGTGCAAACAGTACAATTCGCCAATTTTTTGCTCTTCAAATTTAAGTGAACAATGAGCCCCATTGTTAATCCTTTAAAGGAAATTATTTGTAACTTTCGACAAGTAGAACAATGTTTGGAACACGTGGACGGTTGAAATCTTTGTATATATTACTTCTATATAGTCTAAGAAACATTTATGCAAAGCATCCAAACAGTACAATTCGCCAATTTTTTGTTCTTCAAGTTTAAGTGAACAATGAGCCCCATTGTTAATCCTTTAACGGAAATTAATTGTAACTTTCTACAAGTAGAACAATGATTGGGACATGTAGACGGTTGAAATCTTTGTATATATTGCTTCCATATAGTCTAAGAAACATATATGCAAAGCATCCAAACAGTACAATTCGCCAATTATTTCATCTTCATGTTTAAGTGAACTACGAGCCCCATTGATAATACTTTAACGGAAATTATTTGTAACTTCCGACAAGTAGAACAATGAATGGAATAGGTAGACGGTTGAAATCTTTGTATATATTGCTTCTATATAATCTAAGAAACATATATGCAAAGCATCCAAACAGTACCATTCGCCAATTTTTTGTTCTTCAAGTTTAAGTGAACAACGAGCCCCATTGATAATCATGAAACGGAAATTATTTGTAACTTTCTACAAGTAGAACAATGAATAGTACAGGTAGACGGGTGAAATCTTTCTATATATTGCTTCTACATAGTCTAAGAAACATCTATGCAAAGCATCCAAACAGTACAATTCGCCAATTTTTTGTTCTTCAAGTTTAAGTGAACTACGAGCCCCATTGTTAATCCTTTAACGGAAATTAATTGTAACTTTTTACAAGTAGAACAATGATTGGAACACGTAGACGGTTGAAATCTTTGTATATATTGCTTCCATATAGTCTAAGAAACATATATGCAAAGCGTCCAAACAGTACAATTCGCCAATTTTTTGCTCTTCAAATTTAAGTGAACAATGAGCCCCATTGTTAATCCTTTATCGGAAATTATTTGTAACTTTCTACAAGTAGAACAATGAATAGTACAGGTAGACGGGTGAAATCTTTCTATATATTGCTTCTACATAGTCTAAGAAACATCTATGCAAAGCATCCAAACAGTACAATTCGCCAATTTTTTGTTCTTCAAGTTTAAGTGAACTACGAGCCCCATTGTTAATCCTTTAACGGAAATTAATTGTAACTTTTTACTAGTAGAACAATGATTGGAACACGTAGACGGTTGAAATCTTTGTATATATTGCTTCCATATAGTCTAAGAAACATATATGCAAAGCATCCAAACAGTACAATTCGCCAATTATTTCATCTTCATGTTTAAGTGAACTACGAGCCCCATTGATAATACTTTAACGGAAATTATTTGTAACTTCCGACAAGTAGAACCATGAATGGAACAGGTAGACGGTTGAAATCTTTGTATATATTGCTTCCATATAGTCTAAGAAACAAATATGCAAAGCATCCAAACAGTACCATTCGCCAATTTTATGGTCTTCAAGTTTAAGTGAACAATGAGCCCCAATGGTTAATCCTTTATCGGAAATTATTTGTAATTTTCGACAAGTCGAACAATGAATGGAACAGGTAGACGGTTGAAATATTTGTATATATTGCTTCTATATAGTCTACGAAACATATATGCAAAGCATCCAATCAGTACAATTCGTCAATTTTTTGTACTTCAAGTTTAAGTGAACTACGAGCCCCATTGTTAATCCTTTAACGGAAATTAATTGTAACTTTCGACAAGTAGAACAATGAATGGAACAGGTAGACGGTTGAAATCTTTGTATATATTGCTTCTATATAGTCCAAGAAACATATATACAAAGCGTGCAAACAGTACAATTCGCCAATTTTTTGCTCTTCAAATTTAAGTGAACAATGAGCCCCATTGTTAATCCTTTAAAGGAAATTATTTGTAACTTTCGACAAGTAGAACAATGTTTGGAACACGTGGACGGTTGAAATCTTTGTATATATTACTTCTATATAGTCTAAGAAACATTTATGCAAAGCATCCAAACAGTACAATTCGCCAATTTTTTGTTCTTCAAGTTTAAGTGAACAATGAGCCCCATTGTTAATCCTTTAACGGAAATTAATTGTAACTTTCTACAAGTAGAACAATGATTGGGACATGTAGACGGTTGAAATCTTTGTATATATTGCTTCTATATAATCTAAGAAACATATATGCAAAGCATCCAAACAGAACCATTCGCCAATTTTTTGTTCTTAAAGGTTAACTGAACAATGAGCCCCATTGTTAATCCTTTAAAGGAAATTATTTGTAAATTTCGACAAGTAGAACAATGATTGGAACAGGTAGACGGTTGAAATCTTTGTATATATTGCTTCCATATAGTCTAAGAAACATGTACGCAAAGCATCCAAACAGTACCATTCGCCAATTTTTTGTTCTTCAAGTTTAAGTGAACAATGAGCCCCAATGGTTAATCCTTTATCGGAAATTATTTGTAATTTTCGACAAGTAGAACAATGAATGGAACAGGTAGACGGTTGAAATATTTGTATATATTGCTTCTATATAATCTAAGAAACATATGTGCAAAGCATCCAAACAGTACAATTCGCCAATTTATTGTTCTTCAAGTTTAAGTGAACAACGAGGCCCATTGATAATCATGAAACGGAAATTATTTGTAACTTTCGACAAGAAGAACAATAAATAGAACAGGTAGACGGTTGCAATCTTTGTATATGTTGCTTCTATATAGTCTAAGGAACCTATATGCAAAGCATCTAAACAGTAACATTCGCCAATTTTTTGATCTTCAAGTTTAAGTGAACAATGAGCCCCATTGTTAATCCTTTATCGGAAATTATTTCTAACTTTCGGCATGTAGAACAATGAATGGAACACGTAGACGGTTGAAATCTTTGTATATATTGCTTCTATATAGACTAAGAAACATATATGCAAAGCATCCAAACAGTACCATTCGCCAATTTTTTGTTCTTCAAGTTTAAGTGAACAATGAGCCCCATTGTTAATCCTTTATCGGAAATTATTTGTAACTTTCGACAAGTAGAACAATGAATGGAACAGGTAGACGGTTGAAATCTTTGTATATATTGCTTCTATATAGTCTAAGAAACATATATGCAAAGCATCCAAACAGTACCATTCGCCAATTTTTTGTTCTTCAAGTTTAAGTAAACTACGATCCCCATTGTTAATCCCTTAACGGAAATTATTTGTAACATTCGACAAGTAGAACAATGAATGGAACAGGTAGACGGTTGAAATCATTGTATATATTGCTTCTATATATTCTAAGAAACATATATGCAAAGCACCCAAACAGTACAATTCGCCAATTTATTGTTCTTCAAGTTTAAGTGAACAACGAGCCCCATTGTTCATCCTTTAAAGGAAATTATTTGTAAATTTCGACAAGTAGAACAATGATTGGAACACTTAGACGGTTGAAATCTTTGTATATATTGCTTCCATATAGTCTAAGAAACATGTACGCAAAGCATCCAAACACTACCATTCGCCAATTTTTTGTTCTTCAAGTTTAAGTGAACAATGAGCCCCAATGGTTAATCCTTTATCGGAAATTATTTGTAATTTTCGACAAGTAGAACAATGAATGGAACATGTAAACGGTTGAAATCTTTGTATATATTGCTTCTATATAACCTAAGAAACATATATGTAAAGCATCCAAATAGTACCATTCGCCAATTTTTTGTTCTTCAAGGTTAAGTGAACAATGAGCCACATTGTTAATCCTTTATCGGAAACTATTTGTAACTTTCTACAAGTAGATCAATAATTGGAACACGTAGACGGTTGAAATCTTTGTATATATTGCTTCTATATAGACTAAGAAACATATATGCAAAGCATCCAAACAGTACCATTCGCCAATTTTTTGTTCTTCAAGTTTAAGTGAACAACGAGCCCCATTGATAATCATGAAACGGAAATTATTTGTAACTTTCGACATGTAGAACAATGAATGGAACAGGTAGACGGTTGAAATCATTATATATATTGCTTCTATATAGTCTAAGAAACATATATGCATAGCATCCACACAGTACAATTCGCCAATTTATTGTTCTTCAAGTTTGAGTGAACAACGAGCCCCATTGTTAATCCTTTAAAGGAAATTATTTGTAAATTTCGACAAGTAGAACAATGATTGGAACAAGTAGACGGTTGAAATATTATTATATATTGCTTCCATATAGTCTAAGAAACATATATGCAAAGCATCCAAACAGTACCATTCGCCAATTTTTTGTTCTTCAAGTTTAAGTGAACAATGAGCCCCATTGTTACTCCTTTATCGGAAATTATTTGTAACTTTCGACAAGTAGAACAATGAATGGAACAGGTAGACGGTTGAAATCTTTTTATATATTGCTTCTATATAGTCTAAGAAACATATATGCAAAGCATCCAAACAGTACAATTCGACAATTTTTTGTTCTTCAAGTTTAGTGAACAATGAGCCCCAATGGTTAATCCTTTAAAGGAAATTATTTGTAAATTTCGGCAAGTAGAACAATGAATGGAATAGGTAGACGGTTGAAATCTTTGTATATATTGCTTCTATATAATCTAAGAAACATATATGCAAAGCATCCAAACAGTACCATTCGCCAATTTTTTGTTCTTCAAGTTTAAGTGAACAACGAGCCCCATTGATAATCATGAAACGGAAATTATTTGTAACTTTCTACAAGTAGAACAATGAATAGTACAGGTAGACGGGTGAAATCTTTCTATATATTGCTTCTACATAGTCTAAGAAACATCTATGCAAAGCATCCAAACAGTACAATTCGCCAATTTTTTGTTCTTCAAGTTTAAATGAACTACGAGCCCCATTGTTAATCCTTTAACGGAAATTAATTGTAACTTTTTACAAGTAGAACAATGATTGGAACACGTAGACGGTTGAAATCTTTGTATATATTGCTTCCATATAGTCTAAGAAACATATATGCAAAGCGTCCAAACAGTACAATTCGCCAATTTTTAGCTCTTCAAATTTAAGTGAACAATGAGCCCCATTGTTAATCCTTTATCGGAAATTATTTGTAACTTTCTACAAGTAGAACAATGATTGGTACATGTAGACGGTTGAAATCTTTGTATATATTGCTTCTATATAATCTAAGAAACATGTATGCAAAGCAGCCAAACAGAACCATTCGCCAATTTTTTGTTCTTAAAGGTTAACTGAACAATGAGCCCCATTGTTAATCCTTTAAAGGAAATTATTTGTAAATTTCGACAAGTAGAACAATGATTGGAACACGTAGACGGTTGAAATATTTGTATATATTGCTTCTATATAGTCTACGAAACATATATGCAAAGCATCCAATCAGTACAATTCGTCAATTTTTTGTTCTTCAAGTTTAAGTGAACAACGAGCCCCATTGATAATCATGAAACGGAAATTATTTGTAACTTTCGACATGTAGAACAATGAATGGAACAGGTAGACGGTTGAAATCATTATATATATTGCTTCTATATAGTCTAAGAAACATATATGCATAGCATCCACACAGTACAATTCGCCAATTTATTGTTCTTCAAGTTTAAGTGAACAACGAGCCCCATTGTTAATCCTTTAAAGGAAATTATTTGTAAATTTCGACAAGTAGAACAATGATTGGAACAAGTAGACGGTTGAAATATTATTATATATTGCTTCCATATAGTCTAAGAAACATATATGCAAAGCATCCAAACAGTACCATTCGCCAATTTTTTGTTCTTCAAGTTTAAGTGAACAATGAGCCCCATTGTTACTCCTTTATCGGAAATTATTTGTAACTTTCGACAAGTAGAACAATGAATGGAACAGGTAGACGGTTGAAATCTTTTTATATATTGCTTCTATATAGTCTAAGAAACATATATGCAAAGCATCCAAACAGTACAATTCGACAATTTTTTGTTCTTCAAGTTTAGTGAACAATGAGCCCCAATGGTTAATCCTTTAAAGGAAATTATTTGTAAATTTCGGCAAGTAGAACAATGAATGGAATAGGTAGACGGTTGAAATCTTTGTATATATTGCTTCTATATAATCTAAGAAACATATATGCAAAGCATCCAAACAGTACCATTCGCCAATTTTTTGTTCTTCAAGTTTAAGTGAACAACGAGCCCCATTGATAATCATGAAACGGAAATTATTTGTAACTTTCTACAAGTAGAACAATGAATAGTACAGGTAGACGGGTGAAATCTTTCTATATATTGCTTCTACATAGTCTAAGAAACATCTATGCAAAGCATCCAAACAGTACAATTCGCCAATTTTTTGTTCTTCAAGTTTAAGTGAACTACGAGCCCCATTGTTAATCCTTTAACGGAAATTAATTGTAACTTTTTACAAGTAGAACAATGATTGGAACACGTAGACGGTTGAAATCTTTGTATATATTGCTTCCATATAGTCTAAGAAACATATATGCAAAGCGTCCAAACAGTACAATTCGCCAATTTTTTGCTCTTCAAATTTAAGTGAACAATGAGCCCCATTGTTAATCCTTTATCGGAAATTATTTGTAACTTTCTACAAGTAGAACAATGATTGGTACATGTAGACGGTTGAAATCTTTGTATATATTGCTTCTATATAATCTGAGAAACATGTATGCAAAGCATCCAAACAGAACCATTCGCCAATTTTTTGTTCTTAAAGGTTAACTGAACAATGAGCCCCATTGTTAATCCTTTAAAGGAAATTATTTGTAAATTTCGACAAGTAGAACAATGATTGGAACACGTAGACGGTTGAAATATTTGTATATATTGCTTCTATATAGTCTACGAAACATATATGCAAAGCATCCAATCAGTACAATTCGTCAATTTTTTGTACTTCAAGTTTAAGTGAACTACGAGCCCCATTGTTAATCCTTTAACGGAAATTAATTGTAACTTTTTACAAGTAGAACAATGATTGGAACACGTAGACGGTTGAAATATTATTATATATTGCTTCCATATAGTCTAAGAAACATATATGCAAATCATCCAAACAGTACCATTCGCCACTTTTTTGTTCTTCAAGTTTAAGCGAACAACGGGCCCCATTGTTAATCCTTTAAAGGAAATTATTTGTAACTTTCGACAAGTAGAACAATGAATGGAACACGTAGACGGTTGAAATCTTTGTATATATTGCTTCTATATAGACTAAGAAATATATATGCAAAGCATCCAAACAGTACCATTCGCCAATTTTTTGTTCTTCAAGTTTAAGTGAACAACGAGCCCCATTGATAATCATGAAACGGAAATTATTTGTAACTTTCGACATGTAGAACAATGAATGGAACAGGTAGACGGTTGAAATCATTATATATATTGCTTCTATATAATCTAAGAAACATATATGCAAAGCATCCAAACAGTACCATTCGCCAATTTTTTGTTCTTCAAGTTTAAGTGAACAACGAGCCCCATTGATAATCATGAAACGGAAATTATTTGTAACTTTCTACAAGTAGAACAATGAATAGTACAGGTAGACGGGTGAAATCTTTCTATATATTGCTTCTACATAGTCTAAGAAACATCTATGCAAAGCATCCAAACAGTACAATTCGCCAATTTTTTGTTCTTCAAGTTTAAGTGAACTACGAGCCCCATTGTTAATCCTTTAACGGAAATTAATTGTAACTTTTTACAAGTAGAACAATGATTGGAACACGTAGACGGTTGAAATCTTTGTATATATTGCTTCCATATAGTCTAAGAAACATATATGCAAAGCGTCCAAACAGTACAATTCGCCAATTTTTTGCTCTTCAAATTTAAGTGAACAATGAGCCCCATTGTTAATCCTTTATCGGAAATTATTTGTAACTTTCTACAAGTAGAACAATGATTGGTACATGTAGACGGTTGAAATCTTTGTATATATTGCTTCTATATAATCTGAGAAACATGTATGCAAAGCATCCAAACAGAACCATTCGCCAATTTTTTGTTCTTAAAGGTTAACTGAACAATGAGCCCCATTGTTAATCCTTTAAAGGAAATTATTTGTAAATTTCGACAAGTAGAACAATGATTGGAACACGTAGACGGTTGAAATATTTGTATATATTGCTTCTATATAGTCTACGAAACATATATGCAAAGCATCCAATCAGTACAATTCGTCAATTTTTTGTACTTCAAGTTTAAGTGAACTACGAGCCCCATTGTTAATCCTTTAACGGAAATTAATTGTAACTTTTTACAAGTAGAACAATGATTGGAACACGTAGACGGTTGAAATATTATTATATATTGCTTCCATATAGTCTAAGAAACATATATGCAAAGCATCCAAACAGTACCATTCGCCAATTTTTTGTTCTTCAAGTTTAAGTGAACAATGAGCCCCATTGTTACTCCTTTATCGGAAATTATTTGTAACTTTCGACAAGTAGAACAATGAATGGAACAGGTAGACGGTTGAAATCTTTGTATATATTGCTTCCATATAGTCTAAGAAACAAATATGCAAAGCATCCAAACAGTACCATTCGCCAATTTTATGGTCTTCAAGTTTAAGTGAACAATGAGCCCCAATGGTTAATCCTTTATCGGAAATTATTTGTAATTTTCGACAAGTAGAACAATGAATGGAACAGGTAGACGGTTGAAATCATTGTATATATTGCTTCTATATATTCTAAGAAACATATATGCAAAGCACCCAAACAGTACAATTCGCCAATTTATTGTTCTTCAAGTTTAAGTGAACAACGAGGCCCATTGATAATCATGAAACGGAAATTATTTGTAACTTTCGACAAGAAGAACAATAAATAGAACAGGTAGACGGTTGCAATCTTTGTATATGTTGCTTCTATATAGTCTAAGGAACCTATATGCAAAGCATCTAAACAGTAACATTCGCCAATTTTTTGATCTTCAAGTTTAAGTGAACAATGAGCCCCATTGTTAATCCTTTATCGGAAATTATTTCTAACTTTCGGCAAGTAGAACAATGAATGGAACACGTAGACGGTTGAAATCTTTGTATATATTGCTTCTATATAGACTAAGAAACATATATGCAAAGCATCCAAACAGTACCATTCGCCAATTTTTTGCTCTTCAAGTTTAAGTGAACAATGAGCCCCATTGTTAATCCTTTATCGGAAATTATTTGTAACTTTCGACAAGTAGAACAATGAATGGAACAGGTAGACGGTTGAAATCTTTGTATATATTGCTTCTATATAGTCTAAGAAACATATATGCAAAGCATCCAAACAGTACCATTCGCCAATTTTTTGTTCTTCAAGTTTAAGTAAACTACGATCCCCATTGTTAATCCCTTAACGGAAATTATTTGTAACATTCGACAAGTAGAACAATGAATGGAACAGGTAGACGGTTGAAATCATTGTATATATTGCTTCTATATATTCTAAGAAACATATATGCAAAGCACCCAAACAGTACAATTCGCCAATTTATTGTTCTTCAAGTTTAAGTGAACAACGAGCCCCATTGTTCATCCTTTAAAGGAAATTATTTGTAAATTTCGACAAGTAGAACAATGATTGGAACACTTAGACGGTTGAAATCTTTGTATATATTGCTTCCATATAGTCTAAGAAACATGTACGCAAAGCATCCAAACACTACCATTCGCCAATTTTTTGTTCTTCAAGTTTAAGTGAACAATGAGCCCCAATGGTTAATCCTTTATCGGAAATTATTTGTAATTTTCGACAAGTAGAACAATGAATGGAACATGTAAACGGTTGAAATCATTGTATATATTGCTTCTATATAACCTAAGAAACATATATGTAAAGCATCCAAATAGTACCATTCGCCAATTTTTTGTTCTTCAAGGTTAAGTGAACAATGAGCCACATTGTTAATCCTTTATCGGAAACTATTTGTAACTTTCTACAAGTAGATCAATAATTGGAACACGTAGACGGTTGAAATCTTTGTATATATTGCTTCTATATAGACTAAGAAACATATATGCAAAGCATCCAAACAGTACCATTCGCCAATTTTTTGTTCTTCAAGTTTAAGTGAACAACGAGCCCCATTGATAATCATGAAACGGAAATTATTTGTAACTTTCGACATGTAGAACAATGAATGGAACAGGTAGACGGTTGAAATCATTATATATATTGCTTCTATATAGTCTAAGAAACATATATGCATAGCATCAACACAGTACAATTCGCCAATTTATTGTTCTTCAAGTTTAAGTGAACAACGAGCCCCATTGTTAATCCTTTCAAGGAAATTATTTGTAAATTTCGACAAGTAGAACAATGATTGGAACAAGTAGACGGTTGAAATATTATTATATATTGCTTCCATATAGTCTAAGAAACATATATGCAAAGCATCCAAACAGTACCATTCGCCAATTTTTTGTTCTTCAAGTTTAAGTGAACAATGAGCCCCATTGTTACTCCTTTATCGGAAATTATTTGTAACTTTCGACAAGTAGAACAATGAATGGAACAGGTAGACGGTTGAAATCTTTTTATATATTGCTTCTATATAGTCTAAGAAACATATATGCAAAGCATCCAAACAGTACAATTCGACAATTTTTTGTTCTTCAAGTTTAGTGAACAATGAGCCCCAATGGTTAATCCTTTAAAGGAAATTATTTGTAAATTTCGGCAAGTAGAACAATGAATGGAATAGGTAGACGGTTGAAATCTTTGTATATATTGCTTCTATATAATCTAAGAAACATATATGCAAAGCATCCAAACAGTACCATTCGCCAATTTTTTGTTCTTCAAGTTTAAGTGAACAACGAGCCCCATTGATAATCATGAAACGGAAATTATTTGTAACTTTCTACAAGTAGAACAATGAATAGTACAGGTAGACGGGTGAAATCTTTCTATATATTGCTTCTACATAGTCTAAGAAACATCTATGCAAAGCATCCAAACAGTACAATTCGCCAATTTTTTGTTCTTCAAGTTTAAGTGAACTACGAGCCCCATTGTTAATCCTTTAACGGAAATTAATTGTAACTTTTTACAAGTAGAACAATGATTGGAACACGTAGACGGTTGAAATCTTTGTATATATTGCTTCCATATAGTCTAAGAAACATATATGCAAAGCGTCCAAACAGTACAATTCGCCAATTTTTTGCTCTTCAAATTTAAGTGAACAATGAGCCCCATTGTTAATCCTTTATCGGAAATTATTTGTAACTTTCTACAAGTAGAACAATGAATAGTACAGGTAGACGGGTGAAATCTTTCTATATATTGCTTCTACATAGTCTAAGAAACATCTATGCAAAGCATCCAAACAGTACAATTCGCCAATTTTTTGTTCTTCAAGTTTAAGTGAACTACGAGCCCCATTGTTAATCCTTTAACGGAAATTAATTGTAACTTTTTACTAGTAGAACAATGATTGGAACACGTAGACGGTTGAAATCTTTGTATATATTGCTTCCATATAGTCTAAGAAACATATATGCAAAGCATCCAAACAGTACAATTCGCCAATTATTTCATCTTCATGTTTAAGTGAACTACGAGCCCCATTGATAATACTTTAACGGAAATTATTTGTAACTTCCGACAAGTAGAACCATGAATGGAACAGGTAGACGGTTGAAATCTTTGTATATATTGCTTCCATATAGTCTAAGAAACAAATATGCAAAGCATCCAAACAGTACCATTCGCCAATTTTATGGTCTTCAAGTTTAAGTGAACAATGAGCCCCAATGGTTAATCCTTTATCGGAAATTATTTGTAATTTTCGACTAGTCGAACAATGAATGGAACAGGTAGACGGTTGAAATATTTGTATATATTGCTTCTATATAGTCTACGAAACATATATGCAAAGCATCCAATCAGTACAATTCGTCAATTTTTTGTACTTCAAGTTTAAGTGAACTACGAGCCCCATTGTTAATCCTTTAACGGAAATTAATTGTAACTTTCGACAAGTAGAACAATGAATGGAACAGGTAGACGGTTGAAATCTTTGTATATATTGCTTCTATATAGTCCAAGAAACATATATACAAAGCGTGCAAACAGTACAATTCGCCAATTTTTTGCTCTTCAAATTTAAGTGAACAATGAGCCCCATTGTTAATCCTTTAAAGGAAATTATTTGTAACTTTCGACAAGTAGAACAATGAATGGAACAGGTAGACGGTTGAAATCTTTGTATATATTACTTCTATATAGTCTAAGAAACATTTATGCAAAGCATCCAAACAGTACAATTCGCCAATTTTTTGTTCTTCAAGTTTAAGTGAACTACGAGCCCCATTGTTATTCCTTTATTGGAAATTATTTGTAACTTTCGACAAGTAGAACAATGAATGGAACAGGTAGACTGTTGAAATCATTGTATATGTTGCTTCTATATAGTCTAAGAAGCATTTATGCAAAGCATCCAAACAGTACAATTCGCCAATTTTTTGTTCTTCAAGTTTAAGTGAACTACGAGCCCCATTGTTAATCCTTTAACGGAAATTAATTGTAACTTTTACAAGTAGAACAATGATTGGAACACGTAGACGGTTGAAATCTTTGTATATATTGCTTCCATATAGTCTAAGAAACATATATGCAAAGCGTCCAAACAGTACAATTCGCCAATTTTTTGCTCTTCAAATTTAAGTGAACAATGAGCCCCATTGTTAATCCTTTATCGGAAATTATTTGTAACTTTCTACAAGTAGAACAATGAATAGTACAGGTAGACGGGTGAAATCTTTCTATATATTGCTTCTACATAGTCTAAGAAACATCTATGCAAAGCATCCAAACAGTACAATTCGCCAATTTTTTGTTCTTCAAGTTTAAGTGAACTACGAGCCCCATTGTTAATCCTTTAACGGAAATTAATTGTAACATTTTACAAGTAGAACAATGATTGGAACACGTAGACGGTTGAAATCTTTGTATATATTGCTTCCATATAGTCTAAGAAACATATATGCAAAGCATCCAAACAGTACAATTCGCCAATTATTTCATCTTCATGTTTAATTGAACTACGAGCCCCATTGTTAATACTTTAACGGAAATTATTTGTAACTTCCGACAAGAAGAACCATGAATGGAACAGGTAGACGGTTGAAATCTTTGTATATATTGCTTCCATATAGTCTAAGAAGCATTTATGCAAAGCATCCAAACAGTACAATTCGCCAATTTTTTGTTCTTCAAGTTTAAGTGAACAATGAGCCCTAATGGTTAATCCGTTATCGGAATTATTTGTAACTTTCGACAAGTAGAACAATGAATGGAACAGGTAGACTGTTGAAATCATTGTATATATTGCTTCTATATAGTATAAGAAACATATATGCAAAGCATCCAAACAGTACCATTCGCCAATTTTTTGTTCTTCAAGTTTATGTGAACTACGAGTCCCATTGTTAATCCTTTAAAGGAAATTATTTGTAAATTTCGACAAGTAGAACAATGAATGGAACAGGTAGACTGTTGAAATCATTGTATATATTGCTTCTATATAGTATAAGAAACATATATGCAAAGCATCCAAACAGTACAATTCGCCAATTTTTTGTTCTTCAAGTTTAAGTGAACAATGAGCCCCAATGGTTAATCCGTTATCGGAATTATTTGTAACTTTCGACAAGTAGAACAATGAATGGAACAGGTAGACTGTTGAAATCATTGTATATATTGCTTCTATATTGTATAAGAAACATATATGCAAAGCATCCAAACAGTACCATTCGCCAATTTTTTGTTCTTCAAGTTTAAGTGAACTACGAGCCCCATTGTTAATCCTTTAAAGGAAATTATTTGTAAATTTCGACAAGTAGAACAATGAATGGAACAGGTAGACTGTTGAAATCATTGTATATGTTGCGTCTATATAGTCTAAGAAACATATATGCAAAGCATCCAAACAGTACCATTCGCCAATTTTTTGTTCTTCAAGTTTAAGTGAACTACGAGCCCCATTGTTAATCCTTTAAAGGAAATTATTTGTAAATTTCGACAAGTAGAACAATGAATGGAACAGGTAGACTGTTGAAATCATTGTATATGTTGCTTCTATATAGTCTAAGAAGCATTTATGCAAAGCATCCAGACAGTACAATTCGCCAATTTTTTGTTCTTCAAGTTTAAGTGAACTACGAGCCCCATTGTTAATCCTTTAACGGAAATTAATTGTAACTTTTTACAAGTAGAACAATGATTGGAACACGTAGACGGTTGAAATCTTTGTATATATTGCTTCCATATAGTCTAAGAAACATATATGCAAAGCGTCCAAACAGTACAATTCGCCAATTTTTTGCTCTTCAAATTTAAGTGAACAATGAGCCCCATTGTTAATCCTTTATCGGAAATTATTTGTAACTTTCTACAAGTAGAACAATGAATAGTACAGGTAGACGGGTGAAATCTTTCTATATATTGCTTCTACATAGTCTAAGAAACATCTATGCAAAGCATCCAAACAGTACAATTCGCCAATTTTTTGTTCTTTAAGTTTAAGTGAACTACGAGCCCCATTGTTAATCCTTTAACGGAAATTAATTGTAACATTTTACAAGTAGAACAATGATTGGAACACGTAGACGGTTGAAATCTTTGTATATATTGCTTCCATATAGTCTAAGAAACATATATGCAAAGCATCCAAACAGTACAATTCGCCAATTATTTCATCTTCATGTTTAATTGAACTACGAGCCCCATTGTTAATACTTTAACGGAAATTATTTGTAACTTCCGACAAGAAGAACCATGAATGGAACAGGTAGACGGTTGAAATCTTTGTATATATTGCTTCAATATAGTCTAAGAAGCATTTATGCAAAGCATCCAAACAGTACAATTCGCCAATTTTTTGTTCTTCAAGTTTAAGTGAACAATGAGCCCCAATGGTTAATCCGTTATCGGAATTATTTGTAACTTTCGACAAGTAGAACAATGAATGGAACAGGTAGACTGTTGAAATCATTGTATATATTGCTTCTATATAGTATAAGAAACATATATGCAAAGCATCCAAACAGTACCATTCGCCAATTTTTTGTTCTTCAAGTTTATGTGAACTACGAGTCCCATTGTTAATCCTTTAAAGGAAATTATTTGTAAATTTCGACAAGTAGAACAATGAATGGAACAGGTAGACTGTTGAAATCATTGTATATATTGCTTCTATATAGTATAAGAAACATATATGCAAAGCATCCAAACAGTACAATTCGCCAATTTTTTGTTCTTCAAGTTTAAGTGAACAATGAGCCCCAATGGTTAATCCGTTATCGGAATTATTTGTAACTTTCGACAAGTAGAACAATGAATGGAACAGGTAGACTGTTGAAATCATTGTATATATTGCTTCTATATAGTATAAGAAACATATATGCAAAGCATCCAAACAGTACCATTCGCCAATTTTTTGTTCTTCAAGTTTATGTGAACTACGAGTCCCATTGTTAATCCTTTAAAGGAAATTATTTGTAAATTTCGACAAGTAGAACAATGAATGGAACAGGTAGACTGTTGAAATCATTGTATATATTGCTTCTATATAGTCTAAGAAGCATTTATGCAAAGCATCCAAACAGTACAATTCGCCAATTTTTTGTTCTTCAAGTTTAAGTGAACAGCGAGCCCCATTGATAATCATGAAATGGAAATTATTTGTAACTTTCTACAAGTAGAACAATGAATAGTACAGGTAGACGGGTGAAATCTTTCTATATATTGCTTCTAAATAGTCTAAGAAACATCTATGCAAAGCATCCAAACAGTACAATTCGCCAATTTTTTGTTCTTCAAGTTTAAGTGAACTACGAGCCCCATTGTTAATCCTTTAACGGAAATTAATTGTAACTTTCTACAAGTAGAACAATGATTGGAACACGTAGACGGTTGAAATCTTTGTATATATTGCTTCCATATAGTCTAAGAAACATATATGCAAAGCATCCACACAGTACCATTTGCCAATTTTGTGTTCTTCAAGTTTAAGTGAACAATGGGACCCATTGTTAATCCTTTAACGGAAATTAATTGTAACTTTTTACAAGTAGAACAATGATTGGAACACGTAGACGGTTGAAATCTTTGTATATATTGCTTCCATATAGTCTAAGAAACATATATGCAAAGCGTCCAAACAGTACAATTCGCCAATTTTTTGCTCTTCAAATTTAAGTGAACAATGAGCCCCAATGGTTAATCCTTTATCGGAAATTATTTGTAATTTTCGACAAGTAGAACAATGAATGGAACATGTAAACGGTTGAAATCATTGTATATATTGCTTCTATATAACCTAAGAAACATATATGTAAAGCATCCAAATAGTACCATTCGCCAATTTTTTGTTCTTCAAGGTTAAGTGAACAATGAGCCACATTGTTAATCCTTTATCGGAAACTATTTGTAACTTTCTACAAGTAGATCAATAATTGGAACACGTAGACGGTTGAAATCTTTGTATATATTGCTTCTATATAGACTAAGAAACATATATGCAAAGCATCCAAACAGTACCATTCGCCAATTTTTTGTTCTTCAAGTTTAAGTGAACAACGAGCCCCATTGATAATCATGAAACGGAAATTATTTGTAACTTTCGACATGTAGAACAATGAATGGAACAGGTAGACGGTTGAAATCATTATATATATTGCTTCTATATAGTCTAAGAAACATATATGCATAGCATCAACACAGTACAATTCGCCAATTTATTGTTCTTCAAGTTTAAGTGAACAACGAGCCCCATTGTTAATCCTTTCAAGGAAATTATTTGTAAATTTCGACAAGTAGAACAATGATTGGAACAAGTAGACGGTTGAAATATTATTATATATTGCTTCCATATAGTCTAAGAAACATATATGCAAAGCATCCAAACAGTACCATTCGCCAATTTTTTGTTCTTCAAGTTTAAGTGAACAATGAGCCCCATTGTTACTCCTTTATCGGAAATTATTTGTAACTTTCGACAAGTAGAACAATGAATGGAACAGGTAGACGGTTGAAATCTTTTTATATATTGCTTCTATATAGTCTAAGAAACATATATGCAAAGCATCCAAACAGTACAATTCGACAATTTTTTGTTCTTCAAGTTTAGTGAACAATGAGCCCCAATGGTTAATCCTTTAAAGGAAATTATTTGTAAATTTCGGCAAGTAGAACAATGAATGGAATAGGTAGACGGTTGAAATCTTTGTATATATTGCTTCTATATAATCTAAGAAACATATATGCAAAGCATCCAAACAGTACCATTCGCCAATTTTTTGTTCTTCAAGTTTAAGTGAACAACGAGCCCCATTGATAATCATGAAACGGAAATTATTTGTAACTTTCTACAAGTAGAACAATGAATAGTACAGGTAGACGGGTGAAATCTTTCTATATATTGCTTCTACATAGTCTAAGAAACATCTATGCAAAGCATCCAAACAGTACAATTCGCCAATTTTTTGTTCTTCAAGTTTAAGTGAACTACGAGCCCCATTGTTAATCCTTTAACGGAAATTAATTGTAACTTTTTACAAGTAGAACAATGATTGGAACACGTAGACGGTTGAAATCTTTGTATATATTGCTTCCATATAGTCTAAGAAACATATATGCAAAGCGTCCAAACAGTACAATTCGCCAATTTTTTGCTCTTCAAATTTAAGTGAACAATGAGCCCCATTGTTAATCCTTTATCGGAAATTATTTGTAACTTTCTACAAGTAGAACAATGAATAGTACAGGTAGACGGGTGAAATCTTTCTATATATTGCTTCTACATAGTCTAAGAAACATCTATGCAAAGCATCCAAACAGTACAATTCGCCAATTTTTTGTTCTTCAAGTTTAAGTGAACTACGAGCCCCATTGTTAATCCTTTAACGGAAATTAATTGTAACTTTTTACTAGTAGAACAATGATTGGAACACGTAGACGGTTGAAATCTTTGTATATATTGCTTCCATATAGTCTAAGAAACATATATGCAAAGCATCCAAACAGTACAATTCGCCAATTATTTCATCTTCATGTTTAAGTGAACTACGAGCCCCATTGATAATACTTTAACGGAAATTATTTGTAACTTCCGACAAGTAGAACCATGAATGGAACAGGTAGACGGTTGAAATCTTTGTATATATTGCTTCCATATAGTCTAAGAAACAAATATGCAAAGCATCCAAACAGTACCATTCGCCAATTTTATGGTCTTCAAGTTTAAGTGAACAATGAGCCCCAATGGTTAATCCTTTATCGGAAATTATTTGTAATTTTCGACTAGTCGAACAATGAATGGAACAGGTAGACGGTTGAAATATTTGTATATATTGCTTCTATATAGTCTACGAAACATATATGCAAAGCATCCAATCAGTACAATTCGTCAATTTTTTGTACTTCAAGTTTAAGTGAACTACGAGCCCCATTGTTAATCCTTTAACGGAAATTAATTGTAACTTTCGACAAGTAGAACATTGAATGGAACAGGTAGACGGTTGAAATCTTTGTATATATTGCTTCTATATAGTCCAAGAAACATATATACAAAGCGTGCAAACAGTACAATTCGCCAATTTTTTGCTCTTCAAATTTAAGTGAACAATGAGCCCCATTGTTAATCCTTTAAAGGAAATTATTTGTAACTTTCGACAAGTAGAACAATGAATGGAACAGGTAGACGGTTGAAATCTTTGTATATATTACTTCTATATAGTCTAAGAAACATTTATGCAAAGCATCCAAACAGTACAGTTCGCCAATTTTTTGTTCTTCAAGTTTAAGTGAACAATGAGCCCCATTGTTAATCCTTTATCGGAAATTATTTGTAACTTTCGACAAGTAGAACAATGAATGGAACAGGTAGACGGTTGAAATCTTTGTATATATTGCTTCTATATAGTCTAAGAAACATATATGCAAAGCATCCAAACAGTACAATTCGCCAATTTATTGTTCTTCAAGTTTAAGTTAACAACGAGCCCCATTGTTAATCCTTTAAAGGAAATTATGTGTAAATTTCGACAAGTAGAACAATGATTGGAACACGTAGACGGTTGAAATCTTTGTAGATATTGCTTCCATATAGTCTGAGAAACATGTACGCAAAGCATCCAAACAGTACCATTCGCCAATTTTTTGGTCTTCAAGTTTAAGTGAACTACGAGCCCCATTGTTATTCCTTTATTGGAAATTATTTGTAACTTTCGACAAGTAGAACAATGAATGGAACAGGTAGACTGTTGAAATCATTGTATATGTTGCTTCTATATAGTCTAAGAAGCATTTATGCAAAGCATCCAAACAGTACAATTCGCCAATTTTTTGTTCTTCAAGTTTAAGTGAACTACGAGCCCCATTGTTAATCCTTTAACGGAAATTAATTGTAACTTTTACAAGTAGAACAATGATTGGAACACGTAGACGGTTGAAATCTTTGTATATATTGCTTCCATATAGTCTAAGAAACATATATGCAAAGCGTCCAAACAGTACAATTCGCCAATTTTTTGCTCTTCAAATTTAAGTGAACAATGAGCCCCATTGTTAATCCTTTATCGGAAATTATTTGTAACTTTCTACAAGTAGAACAATGAATAGTACAGGTAGACGGGTGAAATCTTTCTATATATTGCTTCTACATAGTCTAAGAAACATCTATGCAAAGCATCCAAACAGTACAATTCGCCAATTTTTTGTTCTTCAAGTTTAAGTGAACTACGAGCCCCATTGTTAATCCTTTAACGGAAATTAATTGTAACATTTTACAAGTAGAACAATGATTGGAACACGTAGACGGTTGAAATCTTTGTATATATTGCTTCCATATAGTCTAAGAAACATATATGCAAAGCATCCAAACAGTACAATTCGCCAATTATTTCATCTTCATGTTTAATTGAACTACGAGCCCCATTGTTAATACTTTAACGGAAATTATTTGTAACTTCCGACAAGAAGAACCATGAATGGAACAGGTAGACGGTTGAAATCTTTGTATATATTGCTTCCATATAGTCTAAGAAGCATTTATGCAAAGCATCCAAACAGTACAATTCGCCAATTTTTTGTTCTTCAAGTTTAAGTGAACAATGAGCCCTAATGGTTAATCCGTTATCGGAATTATTTGTAACTTTCGACAAGTAGAACAATGAATGGAACAGGTAGACTGTTGAAATCATTGTATATATTGCTTCTATATAGTATAAGAAACATATATGCAAAGCATCCAAACAGTACCATTCGCCAATTTTTTGTTCTTCAAGTTTATGTGAACTACGAGTCCCATTGTTAATCCTTTAAAGGAAATTATTTGTAAATTTCGACAAGTAGAACAATGAATGGAACAGGTAGACTGTTGAAATCATTGTATATATTGCTTCTATATAGTATAAGAAACATATATGCAAAGCATCCAAACAGTACAATTCGCCAATTTTTTGTTCTTCAAGTTTAAGTGAACAATGAGCCCCAATGGTTAATCCGTTATCGGAATTATTTGTAACTTTCGACAAGTAGAACAATGAATGGAACAGGTAGACTGTTGAAATCATTGTATATATTGCTTCTATATTGTATAAGAAACATATATGCAAAGCATCCAAACAGTACCATTCGCCAATTTTTTGTTCTTCAAGTTTAAGTGAACTACGAGCCCCATTGTTAATCCTTTAAAGGAAATTATTTGTAAATTTCGACAAGTAGAACAATGAATGGAACAGGTAGACTGTTGAAATCATTGTATATGTTGCGTCTATATAGTCTAAGAAACATATATGCAAAGCATCCAAACAGTACCATTCGCCAATTTTTTGTTCTTCAAGTTTAAGTGAACTACGAGCCCCATTGTTAATCCTTTAAAGGAAATTATTTGTAAATTTCGACAAGTAGAACAATGAATGGAACAGGTAGACTGTTGAAATCATTGTATATGTTGCTTCTATATAGTCTAAGAAGCATTTATGCAAAGCATCCAGACAGTACAATTCGCCAATTTTTTGTTCTTCAAGTTTAAGTGAACTACGAGCCCCA
The DNA here is from genome assembly GCA_963989415.1 of Cerceris ruficornis. Lineage (NCBI taxonomy): Eukaryota > Metazoa > Arthropoda > Insecta > Hymenoptera > Crabronidae > Cerceris > Cerceris ruficornis. The sequence continues at coordinate 550,638 of CAXDIW010000209.1, forward strand.
TTGTTAATCCTTTAACGGAAATTAATTGTAACTTTTTACAAGTAGAACAATGATTGGAACACGTAGACGGTTGAAATCTTTGTATATATTGCTTCCATATAGTCTAAGAAACATATATGCAAAGCGTCCAAACAGTACAATTCGCCAATTTTTTGCTCTTCAAATTTAAGTGAACAATGAGCCCCATTGTTAATCCTTTATCGGAAATTATTTGTAACTTTCTACAAGTAGAACAATGAATAGTACAGGTAGACGGGTGAAATCTTTCTATATATTGCTTCTACATAGTCTAAGAAACATCTATGCAAAGCATCCAAACAGTACAATTCGCCAATTTTTTGTTCTTTAAGTTTAAGTGAACTACGAGCCCCATTGTTAATCCTTTAACGGAAATTAATTGTAACATTTTACAAGTAGAACAATGATTGGAACACATAGACGGTTGAAATCTTTGTATATATTGCTTCCATATAGTCTAAGAAACATATATGCAAAGCATCCAAACAGTACAATTCGCCAATTATTTCATCTTCATGTTTAATTGAACTACGAGCCCCATTGTTAATACTTTAACGGAAATTATTTGTAACTTCCGACAAGAAGAACCATGAATGGAACAGGTAGACGGTTGAAATCTTTGTATATATTGCTTCCATATAGTCTAAGAAGCATTTATGCAAAGCATCCAAACAGTACAATTCGCCAATTTTTTGTTCTTCAAGTTTAAGTGAACAATGAGCCCCAATGGTTAATCCGTTATCGGAATTATTTGTAACTTTCGACAAGTAGAACAATGAATGGAACAGGTAGACTGTTGAAATCATTGTATATATTGCTTCTATATAGTATAAGAATCATATATGCAAAGCATCCAAACAGTACCATTCGCCAATTTTTTGTTCTTCAAGTTTATGTGAACTACGAGTCCCATTGTTAATCCTTTAAAGGAAATTATTTGTAAATTTCGACAAGTAGAACAATGAATGGAACAGGTAGACTGTTGAAATCATTGTATATATTGCTTCTATATAGTATAAGAAACATATATGCAAAGCATCCAAACAGTACAATTCGCCAATTTTTTGTTCTTCAAGTTTAAGTGAACAATGAGCCCCAATGGTTAATCCGTTATCGGAATTATTTGTAACTTTCGACAAGTAGAACAATGAATGGAACAGGTAGACTGTTGAAATCATTGTATATATTGCTTCTATATAGTATAAGAAACATATATGCAAAGCATCCAAACAGTACCATTCGCCAATTTTTTGTTCTTCAAGTTTATGTGAACTACGAGTCCCATTGTTAATCCTTTAAAGGAAATTATTTGTAAATTTCGACAAGTAGAACAATGAATGGAACAGGTAGACTGTTGAAATCATTGTATATATTGCTTCTATATAGTCTAAGAAGCATTTATGCAAAGCATCCAAACAGTACAATTCGCCAATTTTTTGTTCTTCAAGTTTAAGTGAACAGCGAGCCCCATTGATAATCATGAAATGGAAATTATTTGTAACTTTCTACAAGTAGAACAATGAATAGTACAGGTAGACGGGTGAAATCTTTCTATATATTGCTTCTAAATAGTCTAAGAAACATCTATGCAAAGCATCCAAACAGTACAATTCGCCAATTTTTTGTTCTTCAAGTTTAAGTGAACTACGAGCCCCATTGTTAATCCTTTAACGGAAATTAATTGTAACTTTCTACAAGTAGAACAATGATTGGAACACGTAGACGGTTGAAATCTTTGTATATATTGCTTCCATATAGTCTAAGAAACATATATGCAAAGCATCCACACAGTACCATTTGCCAATTATGTGTTCTTCAAGTTTAAGTGAACAATGGGACCCATTGTTAATCCTTTATCGGAAATTATTTGTAACTTTCGACAAGTAGATCAATGAATGGAACAGGTAGACGGTTGAAATCTTTGTATATATTGCTTCTATATAGTCTAAGAAACATATATGCAAAGCATCCAAACAGTACAATTCGCCAATTTCTTGTTGTTCAAGTTTAAGTGAACAATGAGCCCCAATGGTTAATCCTTTATCGGAAATTATTTGTAACTTTCGACAAGTAGAACAATGTTTGGAACACGTGGACGGTTGAAATCTTTGTATATATTGCTTCCATATAGTCTAAGAAACATATATTCAAAGCATCCAAACAGTACAATTCGCCAATTTTTTGTTCTTCAAGTTTAAGTGAACTACGAGCCCCATTGTTAATCCTTTAACGGAAATTAATTGTAACTTTCTACAAGTAGAACAATGATTGGAACACGTAGACGGTTGAAATCTTTGTATATATTGCTTCCATATAGTCTAAGAAACATATATGCAAAGCATCCACACAGTATCATTTGCCAATTTTGTGTTCTTCAAGTTTAAGTGAACAATGGGACCCATTGTTAATCCTTTATCGGAAATTATTTGTAACTTTCGACAAGTAGATCAATGAATGGAACAGGTAGACGGTTGAAATCTTTGTATATATTGCTTCTATATAGTCTAAGAAACATATATGCAAAGCATCCAAACAGTACAATTCGCCAATTTTTTGTTCTTCAAGTTTAAGTGAACAATGAGCCCCAATGGTTAATCCTTTATCGGAAATTATTTGTAAGTTTCGACAAGTAGAACAATGTTTGGAACACGTGGACGGTTGAAATCTTTGTATATATTGCTTCCATATAGTCTAAGAAACATGTACGCAAAGCATCCAAACAGTACCATTCGCCAATTTTTTGTTCTTCAAGTTTAAGTGAACAATGAGCCCCAATGGTTAATCCTTTATCGGAAATTATTTGTAATTTTCGACAAGTAGAACAATGAATGGAACAGGTAGACGGTTGAAATATTTGTATATATTGCTTCTATATAATCTAAGAAACATATGTGCAAAGCATCCAAACAGTACAATTCGCCAATTTATTGTTCTTCAAGTTTAAGTGAACAACGAGGCCCATTGATAATCATGAAACGGAAATTATTTGTAACTTTCGACAAGAAGAACAATAAATAGAACAGGTAGACGGTTGCAATCTTTGTTTATGTTGCTTCTATATAGTCTAAGGAACCTATATGCAAAGCATCTAAACAGTAACATTCGCCAATTTTTTGATCTTCAAGTTTAAGTGAACAATGAGCCCCATTGTTAATCCTTTATCGGAAATTATTTCTAACTTTCGGCAAGTAGAACAATGAATGGAACACGTAGACGGTTGAAATCTTTGTATATATTGCTTCTATATAGACTAAGAAACATATATGCAAAGCATCCAAACAGTACCATTCGCCAATTTTTTGTTCTTCAAGTTTAAGTGAACAATGAGCCCCATTGTTAATCCTTTATCGGAAATTATTTGTAACTTTCGACAAGTAGAACAATGAATGGAACAGGTAGACGGTTGAAATCTTTGTATATATTGCTTCTATATAGTCTAAGAAACATATATGCAAAGCATCCAAACAGTACCATTCGCCAATTTTTTGTTCTTCAAGTTTAAGTAAACTACGATCCCCATTGTTAATCCCTTAACGGAAATTATTTGTAACATTCGACAAGTAGAACAATGAATGGAACAGGTAGACGGTTGAAATCATTGTATATATTGCTTCTATATATTCTAAGAAACATATATGCAAAGCACCCAAACAGTACAATTCGCCAATTTATTGTTCTTCAAGTTTAAGTGAACAACGAGCCCCATTGTTCATCCTTTAAAGGAAATTATTTGTAAATTTCGACAAGTAGAACAATGATTGGAACACTTAGACGGTTGAAATCTTTGTATATATTGCTTCCATATAGTCTAAGAAACATGTACGCAAAGCATCCAAACACTACCATTCGCCAATTTTTTGTTCTTCAAGTTTAAGTGAACAATGAGCCCCATTGTTAATCCTTTATCGGAAATTATTTGTAACTTTCGACAAGTAGAACAATGAATGGAACAGGTAGACGGTTGAAATCTTTTTATATATTGCTTCTATATAGTCTAAGAAACATATATGCAAAGCATCCAAACAGTACAATTCGACAATTTTTTGTTCTTCAAGTTTAGTGAACAATGAGCCCCAATGGTTAATCCTTTAAAGGAAATTATTTGTAAATTTCGGCAAGTAGAACAATGAATGGAATAGGTAGACGGTTGAAATCTTTGTATATATTGCTTCTATATAATCTAAGAAACATATATGCAAAGCATCCAAACAGTACCATTCGCCAATTTTTTGTCCTTCAAGTTTAAGTGAACAACGAGCCCCATTGATAATCATGAAACGGAAATTATTTGTAACTTTCTACAAGTAGAACAATGAATAGTACAGGTAGACGGGTGAAATCTTTCTATATATTGCTTCTACATAGTCTAAGAAACATCTATGCAAAGCATCCAAACAGTACAATTCGCCAATTTTTTGTTCTTCAAGTTTAAGTGAACTACGAGCCCCATTGTTAATCCTTTAACGGAAATTAATTGTAACTTTTTACAAGTAGAACAATGATTGGAACACGTAGACGGTTGAAATCTTTGTATATATTGCTTCCATATAGTCTAAGAAACATATATGCAAAGCGTCCAAACAGTACAATTCGCCAATTTTTTGCTCTTCAAATTTAAGTGAACAATGAGCCCCATTGTTAATCCTTTATCGGAAATTATTTGTAACTTTCTACAAGTAGAACAATGAATAGTACAGGTAGACGGGTGAAATCTTTCTATATATTGCTTCTACATAGTCTAAGAAACATCTATGCAAAGCATCCAAACAGTACAATTCGCCAATTTTTTGTTCTTCAAGTTTAAGTGAACTACGAGCCCCATTGTTAATCCTTTAACGGAAATTAATTGTAACTTTTTACTAGTAGAACAATGATTGGAACACGTAGACGGTTGAAATCTTTGTATATATTGCTTCCATATAGTCTAAGAAACATATATGCAAAGCATCCAAACAGTACAATTCGCCAATTATTTCATCTTCATGTTTAAGTGAACTACGAGCCCCATTGATAATACTTTAACGGAAATTATTTGTAACTTCCGACAAGTAGAACCATGAATGGAACAGGTAGACGGTTGAAATCTTTGTATATATTGCTTCCATATAGTCTAAGAAACAAATATGCAAAGCATCCAAACAGTACCATTCGCCAATTTTATGGTCTTCAAGTTTAAGTGAACAATGAGCCCCAATGGTTAATCCTTTATCGGAAATTATTTGTAATTTTCGACAAGTCGAACAATGAATGGAACAGGTAGACGGTTGAAATATTTGTATATATTGCTTCTATATAGTCTACGAAACATATATGCTAAGCATCCAATCAGTACAATTCGTCAATTTTTTGTACTTCAAGTTTAAGTGAACTACGAGCCCCATTGTTAATCCTTTAACGGAAATTAATTGTAACTTTCGACAAGTAGAACAATGAATGGAACAGGTAGACGGTTGAAATCTTTGTATATATTGCTTCTATATAGTCCAAGAAACATATATACAAAGCGTGCAAACAGTACAATTCGCCAATTTTTTGCTCTTCAAATTGAAGTGAACAATGAGCCCCATTGTTAATCCTTTAAAGGAAATTATTTGTAACTTTCGACAAGTAGAACAATGAATGGAACAGGTAGACGGTTGAAATCTTTGTATATATTACTTCTATATAGTCTAAGAAACATTTATGCAAAGCATCCAAACAGTACAATTCGCCAATTTTTTGTTCTTCAAGTTTAAGTGAACAATGAGCCCCATTGTTAATCCTTTATCGGAAATTATTTGTAACTTTCGACAAGTAGAACAATGAATGGAACAGGTAGACGGTTGAAATCTTTGTATATATTGCTTCTATATAGTCTAAGAAACATATATGCAAAGCATCCAAACAGTACAATTCGCCAATTTATTGTTCTTCAAGTTTAAGTTAACAACGAGCCCCATTGTTAATCCTTTAAAGGAAATTATGTGTAAATTTCGACAAGTAGAACAATGATTGGAACACGTAGACGGTTGAAATCTTTGTATATATTGCTTCCATATAGTCTGAGAAACATGTACGCAAAGCATCCAAACAGTACCATTCGCCAATTTTTTGGTCTTCAAGTTTAAGTGAACTACGAGCCCCATTGTTATTCCTTTATTGGAAATTATTTGTAACTTTCGACAAGTAGAACAATTAATGGAACAGGTAGACGGTTGAAATCTTTGTATATATTACTTCTATATAGTCTAAGAAACATTTACGCAAAGCATCCAAACAGTACAATTCGCCAATTTTTTGTTCTTCAAGTTTAAGTGAACAATGAGCCCCATTGTTAATCCTTTATCGGAAATTATTTGTAACTTTCGACAAGTAGAACAATGAATGGAACAGGTAGACGGTTGAAATCTTTGTATATATTGCTTCTATATAGTCTAAGAAACATATATGCAAAGCATCCAAACAGTACAATTCGCCAATTTATTGTTCTTCAAGTTTAAGTTAACAACGAGCCCCATTGTTAATCCTTTAAAGGAAATTATGTGTAAATTTCGACAAGTAGAACAATGATTGGAACACGTAGACGGTTGAAATCTTTTTAGATATTGCTTCCATATAGTCTGAGAAACATGTACGCAAAGCATCCAAACAGTACCATTCGCCAATTTTTTGGTCTTCAAGTTTAAGTGAACTACGAGCCCCATTGTTATTCCTTTATTGGAAATTATTTGTAACTTTCGACAAGTAGAACAATTAATGGAACAGGTAGACGGTTGAAATCTTTGTATATATTGCGTCTATATAGTCTAAGAAACATATATGCAAAGCATCCAAACAGTACCATTCGCCAATTTTTTGTTCTTCAAGTTTAAGTGAACTACGAGCCCCATTGTTAATCCTTTAAAGGAAATTATTTGTAAATTTCGACAAGTAGAACAATGAATGGAACAGGTAGACTGTTGAAATCATTGTATATGTTGCTTCTATATAGTCTAAGAAGCATTTATGCAAAGCATCCAAACAGTACAATTCGCCAATTTTTTGTTCTTCAAGTTTAAGTGAACTACGAGCCCCATTGTTAATCCTTTAACGGAAATTAGTTGTAACTTTTTACAAGTAGAACAATGATTGGAACACGTAGACGGTTGAAATCTTTGTATATATTGCTTCCATATAGTCTAAGAAACATATATGCAAAGCGTCCAAACAGTACAATTCGCCAATTTTTTGCTCTTCAAATTTAAGTGAACAATGAGCCCCATTGTTAATCCTTTATCGGAAATTATTTGTAACTTTCTACAAGTAGAACAATGAATAGTACAGGTAGACGGGTGAAATCTTTCTATATATTGCTTCTACATAGTCTAAGAAACATCTATGCAAAGCATCCAAACAGTACAATTCGCCAATTTTTTGTTCTTCAAGTTTAAGTGAACTACGAGCCCCATTGTTAATCCTTTAACGGAAATTAATTGTAACATTTTACAAGTAGAACAATGATTGGAACACGTAGACGGTTGAAATCTTTGTATATATTGCTTCCATATAGTCTAAGAAACATATATGCAAAGCATCCAAACAGTACAATTCGCCAATTATTTCATCTTCATGTTTAATTGAACTACGAGCCCCATTGTTAATACTTTAACGGAAATTATTTGTAACTTCCGACAAGAAGAACCATGAATGGAACAGGTAGACGGTTGAAATCTTTGTATATATTGCTTCCATATAGTCTAAGAAGCATTTATGCAAAGCATCCAAACAGTACAATTCGCCAATTTTTTGTTCTTCAAGTTTAAGTGAACAATGAGCCCCAATGGTTAATCCGTTATCGGAATTATTTGTAACTTTCGACAAGTAGAACAATGAATGGAACAGGTAGACTGTTGAAATCATTGTATATATTGCTTCTATATAGTATAAGAAACATATATGCAAAGCATCCAAACAGTACCATTCGCCAATTTTTTGTTCTTCAAGTTTATGTGAACTACGAGTCCCATTGTTAATCCTTTAAAGGAAATTATTTGTAAATTTCGACAAGTAGAACAATGAATGGAACAGGTAGACTGTTGAAATCATTGTATATATTGCTTCTATATAGTATAAGAAACATATATGCAAAGCATCCAAACAGTACAATTCGCCAATTTTTTGTTCTTCAAGTTTAAGTGAACAATGAGCCCCAATGGTTAATCCGTTATCGGAATTATTTGTAACTTTCGACAAGTAGAACAATGAATGGAACAGGTAGACTGCTGAAATCATTGTATATATTGCTTCTATATAGTATAAGAAACATATATGCAAAGCATCCAAACAGTACCATTCGCCAATTTTTTGTTCTTCAAGTTTATGTGAACTACGAGTCCCATTGTTAATCCTTTAAAGGAAATTATTTGTAAATTTCGACAAGTAGAACAATGAATGGAACAGGTAGACTGTTGAAATCATTGTATATATTGCTTCTATATAGTCTAAGAAGCATTTATGCAAAGCATCCAAACAGTACAATTCGCCAATTTTTTGTTCTTCAAGTTTAAGTGAACAGCGAGCCCCATTGATAATCATGAAATGGAAATTATTTGTAACTTTCTACAAGTAGAACAATGAATAGTACAGGTAGACGGGTGAAATCTTTCTATATATTGCTTCTAAATAGTCTAAGAAACATCTATGCAAAGCATCCAAACAGTACAATTCGCCAATTTTTTGTTCTTCAAGTTTAAGTGAACTACGAGCCCCATTGTTAATCCTTTAACGGAAATTAATTGTAACTTTCTACAAGTAGAACAATGATTGGAACACGTAGACGGTTGAAATCTTTGTATATATTGCTTCCATATAGTCTAAGAAACATATATGCAAAGCATCCACACAGTACCATTTGCCAATTTTGTGTTCTTCAAGTTTAAGTGAACAATGGGACCCATTGTTAATCCTTTATCGGAAATTATTTGTAACTTTCGACAAGTAGATCAATGAATGGAACAGGTAGACGGTTGAAATCTTTGTATATATTGCTTCTATATAGTCTAAGAAACATATATGCAAAGCATCCAAACAGTACAATTCGCCAATTTTTTGTTCTTCAAGTTTAAGTGAACAATGAGCCCCAATGGTTAATCCTTTATTGGAAATTATTTGTAACTTTCGACAAGTAGAACAATGTTTGGAACACGTGGACGGTTGAAATCTTTGTATATATTGCTTCCATATAGTCTAAGAAACATATATGCAAAGCATCCACACAGTACCATTTGCCAATTTTGTGTTCTTCAAGTTTAAGTGAACAATGAGCCCCATTGTTAATCCTTTAACGGAAATTAATTGTAACTTTCTACAAGTAGAACAATGATTGGGACATGTAGACGGTTGAAATCTTTGTATATATTGCTTCTATATAATCTAAGAAACATATATGCAAAGCATCCAAACAGAACCATTCGCCAATTTTTTGTTCTTAAAGGTTAACTGAACAATGAGCCCCATTGTTAATCCTTTAAAGGAAATTATTTGTAAATTTCGACAAGTAGAACAATGATTGGAACAGGTAGACGGTTGAAATCTTTGTATATATTGCTTCCATATAGTCTAAGAAACATGTACGCAAAGCATCCAAACAGTACCATTCGCCAATTTTTTGTTCTTCAAGTTTAAGTGAACAATGAGCCCCAATGGTTAATCCTTTATCGGAAATTATTTGTAATTTTCGACAAGTAGAACAATGAATGGAACAGGTAGACGGTTGAAATATTTGTATATATTGCTTCTATATAATCTAAGAAACATATGTGCAAAGCATCCAAACAGTACAATTCGCCAATTTATTGTTCTTCAAGTTTAAGTGAACAACGAGGCCCATTGATAATCATGAAACGGAAATTATTTGTAACTTTCGACAAGAAGAACAATAAATAGAACAGGTAGACGGTTGCAATCTTTGTATATGTTGCTTCTATATAGTCTAAGGAACCTATATGCAAAGCATCTAAACAGTAACATTCGCCAATTTTTTGATCTTCAAGTTTAAGTGAACAATGAGCCCCATTGTTAATCCTTTATCGGAAATTATTTCTAACTTTCGGCAAGTAGAACAATGAATGGAACACGTAGACGGTTGAAATCTTTGTATATATTGCTTCTATATAGACTAAGAAACATATATGCAAAGCATCCAAACAGTACCATTCGCCAATTTTTTGTTCTTCAAGTTTAAGTGTACAATGAGCCCCATTGTTAATCCTTTATCGGAAATTATTTGTAACTTTCGACAAGTAGAACAATGAATGGAACAGGTAGACGGTTGAAATCTTTGTATATATTGCTTCTATATAGTCTAAGAAACATATATGCAAAGCATCCAAACAGTACCATTCGCCAATTTTTTGTTCTTCAAGTTTAAGTAAACTACGATCCCCATTGTTAATCCCTTAACGGAAATTATTTGTAACATTCGACAAGTAGAACAATGAATGGAACAGGTAGACGGTTGAAATCATTGTATATATTGCTTCTATATATTCTAAGAAACATATATGCAAAGCACCCAAACAGTACAATTCGCCAATTTATTGTTCTTCAAGTTTAAGTGAACAACGAGCCCCATTGTTCATCCTTTAAAGGAAATTATTTGTAAATTTCGACAAGTAGAACAATGATTGGAACACTTAGACGGTTGAAATCTTTGTATATATTGCTTCCATATAGTCTAAGAAACATGTACGCAAAGCATCCAAACACTACCATTCGCCAATTTTTTGTTCTTCAAGTTTAAGTGAACAATGAGCCCCATTGTTAATCCTTTATCGGAAATTATTTGTAACTTTCGACAAGTAGAACAATGAATGGAACAGGTAGACGGTTGAAATCTTTTTATATATTGCTTCTATATAGTCTAAGAAACATATATGCAAAGCATCCAAACAGTACAATTCGACAATTTTATGTTCTTCAAGTTTAGTGAACAATGAGCCCCAATGGTTAATCCTTTAAAGGAAATTATTTGTAAATTTCGGCAAGTAGAACAATGAATGGAATAGGTAGACGGTTGAAATCTTTGTATATATTGATCTATATAATCTAAGAAACATATATGCAAAGCATCCAAACAGTACCATTCGCCAATTTTTTGTTCTTCAAGTTTAAGTGAACAACGAGCCCCATTGATAATCATGAAACGGAAATTATTTGTAACTTTCTACAAGTAGAACAATGAATAGTACAGGTAGACGGGTGAAATCTTTCTATATATTGCTTCTACATAGTCTAAGAAACATCTATGCAAAGCATCCAAACAGTACAATTCGCCAATTTTTTGTTCTTCAAGTTTAAGTGAACTACGAGCCCCATTGTTAATCCTTTAACGGAAATTAATTGTAACTTTTTACAAGTAGAACAATGATTGGAACACGTAGATGGTTGAAATCTTTGTATATATTGCTTCCATATAGTCTAAGAAACATATATGCAAAGCGTCCAAACAGTACAATTCGCCAATTTTTTGCTCTTCAAATTTAAGTGAACAATGAGCCCCATTGTTAATCCTTTATCGGAAATTATTTGTAACTTTCTACAAGTAGAACAATGAATAGTACAGGTAGACGGGTGAAATCTTTCTATATATTGCTTCTACATAGTCTAAGAAACATCTATGCAAAGCATCCAAACAGTACAATTCGCCAATTTTTTGTTCTTCAAGTTTAAGTGAACTACGAGCCCCATTGTTAATCCTTTAACGGAAATTAATTGTAACTTTTTACTAGTAGAACAATGATTGGAACACGTAGACGGTTGAAATCTTTGTATATATTGCTTCCATATAGTCTAAGAAACATATATGCAAAGCATCCAAACAGTACAATTCGCCAATTTATTGTTCTTCAAGTTTAAGTTAACAACGAGCCCCATTGTTAATCCTTTAAAGGAAATTATGTGTAAATTTCGACAAGTAGAACAATGATTGGAACACGTAGACGGTTGAAATCTTTGTATATATTGCTTCCATATAGTCTGAGAAACATGTACGCAAAGCATCCAAACAGTACCATTCGCCAATTTTTTGGTCTTCAAGTTTAAGTGAACTACGAGCCCCATTGTTATTCCTTTATTGGAAATTATTTGTAACTTTCGACAAGTAGAACAATTAATGGAACAGGTAGACGGTTGAAATCTTTGTATATATTACTTCTATATAGTCTAAGAAACATTTACGCAAAGCATCCAAACAGTACAATTCGCCAATTTTTTGTTCTTCAAGTTTAAGTGAACAATGAGCCCCATTGTTATTCCTTTATTGGAAATTATTTGTAACTTTCGACAAGTAGAACAATTAATGGAACAGGTAGACGGTTGAAATCTTTGTATATATTGCGTCTATATAGTCTAAGAAACATATATGCAAAGCATCCAAACAGTACCGTTCGCCAATTTTATGGTCTTCAAGTTTAAGTGAACAATGAGCCCCAATGGTTAATCCATTATCGGAAATTATTTGTAATTTTCGACAAGTCGAACAATGAATGGAACAGGTAGACGGTTGAAATATTTGTATATATTGCTTCTATATAGTCTACGAAACATATATGCAAAGCATCCAATCAGTACAATTCGTCAATTTTTTGTACTTCAAGTTTAAGTGAACTACGAGCCCCATTGTTAATCCTTTAACGGAAATTAATTGTAACTTTCGACAAGTAGAACAATGAATGGAACAGGTAGACGGTTGAAATCTTTGTATATATTGCTTCTATATAGTCCAAGAAACATATATACAAAGCGTGCAAACAGTACAATTCGCCAATTTTTTCCTCTTCAAATTGAAGTGAACAATGAGCCCCATTGTTAATCCTTTAAAGGAAATTATTTGTAACTTTCGACAAGTAGAACAATTAATGGAACAGGTAGACGGTTGAAATCTTTGTATATATTACTTCTATATAGTCTAAGAAACATTTATGCAAAGCATCCAAACAGTACAATTCGCCAATTTTTTGTTCTTCAAGTTTAAGTGAACAATGAGCCCCATTGTTAATCCTTTATCGGAAATTATTTGTAACTTTCGACAAGTAGAACAATGAATGGAACAGGTAGACGGTTGAAATCTTTGTATATATTGCTTCTATATAGTCTAAGAAACATATATGCAAAGCATCCAAACAGTACAATTCGCCAATTTATTGTTCTTCAAGTTTAAGTTAACAACGAGCCCCATTGTTAATCCTTTAAAGGAAATTATGTGTAAATTTCGACAAGTAGAACAATGATTGGAACACGTAGACGGTTGAAATCTTTGTATATATTGCTTCCATATAGTCTGAGAAACATGTACGCAAAGCATCCAAACAGTACCATTCGCCAATTTTTTGGTCTTCAAGTTTAAGTGAACTACGAGCCCCATTGTTATTCCTTTATTGGAAATTATTTGTAACTTTCGACAAGTAGAACAATTAATGGAACAGGTAGACGGTTGAAATCTTTGTATATATTACTTCTATATAGTCTAAGAAACATTTACGCAAAGCATCCAAACAGTACAATTCGCCAATTTTTTGTTCTTCAAGTTTAAGTGAACAATGAGCCCCATTGTTAATCCTTTATCGGAAATTATTTGTAACTTTCGACAAGTAGAACAATGAATGGAACAGGTAGACGGTTGAAATCTTTGTATATATTGCTTCTATATAGTCTAAGAAACATATATGCAAAGCATCCAAACAGTACAATTCGCCAATTTATTGTTCTTCAAGTTTAAGTTAACAACGAGCCCCATTGTTAATCCTTTAAAGGAAATTATGTGTAAATTTCGACAAGTAGAACAATGATTGGAACACGTAGACGGTTGAAATCTTTGTAGATATTGCTTCCATATAGTCTGAGAAACATGTACGCAAAGCATCCAAACAGTACCATTCGCCAATTTTTTGGTCTTCAAGTTTAAGTGAACTACGAGCCCCATTGTTATTCCTTTATTGGAAATTATTTGTAACTTTCGACAAGTAGAACAATTAATGGAACAGGTAGACGGTTGAAATCTTTGTATATATTGCGTCTATATAGTCTAAGAAACATATATGCAAAGCATCCAAACAGTACCATTCGCCAATTTTTTGTTCTTCAAGTTTAAGTGAACTACGAGCCCCATTGTTAATCCTTTAAAGGAAATTATTTGTAAATTTCGACAAGTAGAACAATGAATAGAACAGGTAGACTGTTGAAATCATTGTATATGTTGCTTCTATATAGTCTAAGAAGCATTTATGCAAAGCATCCAAACAGTACAATTCGCCAATTTTTTGTTCTTCAAGTTTAAGTGAACTACGAGCCCCATTGTTAATCCTTTAACGGAAATTAATTGTAACTTTTTACAAGTAGAACAATGATTGGAACACGTAGACGGTTGAAATCTTTGTATATATTGCTTCCATATAGTCTAAGAAACATATATGCAAAGCGTCCAAACAGTACAATTCGCCAATTTTTTGCTCTTCAAATTTAAGTGAACAATGAGCCCCATTGTTAATCCTTTATCGGAAATTATTTGTAACTTTCTACAAGTAGAACAATGAATAGTACAGGTAGACGGGTGAAATCTTTCTATATATTGCTTCTACATAGTCTAAGAAACATCTATGCAAAGCATCCAAACAGTACAATTCGCCAATTTTTTGTTCTTCAAGTTTAAGTGAACTACGAGCCCCATTGTTAATCCTTTAACGGAAATTAATTGTAACATTTTACAAGTAGAACAATGATTGGAACACGTAGACGGTTGAAATCTTTGTATATATTGCTTCCATATAGTCTAAGAAACATATATGCAAAGCATCCAAACAGTACAATTCGCCAATTATTTCATCTTCATGTTTAATTGAACTACGAGCCCCATTGTTAATACTTTAACGGAAATTATTTGTAACTTCCGACAAGAAGAACCATGAATGGAACAGGTAGACGGTTGAAATCTTTGTATATATTGCTTCCATATAGTCTAAGAAGCATTTATGCAAAGCATCCAAACAGTACAATTCGCCAATTTTTTGTTCTTCAAGTTTAAGTGAACAATGAGCCCCAATGGTTAATCCGTTATCGGAATTATTTGTAACTTTCGACAAGTAGAACAATGAATGGAACAGGTAGACTGTTGAAATCATTGTATATATTGCTTCTATATAGTATAAGAAACATATATGCAAAGCATCCAAACAGTACCATTCGCCAATTTTTTGTTCTTCAAGTTTATGTGAACTACGAGTCGCATTGTTAATCCTTTAAAGGAAATTATTTGTAAATTTCGACAAGTAGAACAATGAATGGAACAGGTAGACTGTTGAAATCATTGTATATATTGCTTCTATATAGTATAAGAAACATATATGCAAAGCATCCAAACAGTACAATTCGCCAATTTTTTGTTCTTCAAGTTTAAGTGAACAATGAGCCCCAATGGTTAATCCGTTATCGGAATTATTTGTAACTTTCGACAAGTAGAACAATGAATGGAACAGGTAGACTGTTGAAATCATTGTATATATTGCTTCTATATAGTATAAGAAACATATATGCAAAGCATCCAAACAGTACCATTCGCCAATTTTTTGTTCTTCAAGTTTATGTGAACTACGAGTCCCATTGTTAATCCTTTAAAGGAAATTATTTGTAAATTTCGACAAGTAGAACAATGAATGGAACAGGTAGACTGTTGAAATCATTGTATATATTGCTTCTATATAGTCTAAGAAGCATTTATGCAAAGCATCCAAACAGTACAATTCGCCAATTTTTTGTTCTTCAAGTTTAAGTGAACAGCGAGCCCCATTGATAATCATGAAATGGAAATTATTTGTAACTTTCTACAAGTAGAACAATGAATAGTACAGGTAGACGGGTGAAATCTTTCTATATATTGCTTCTAAATAGTCTAAGAAACATCTATGCAAAGCATCCAAACAGTACAATTCGCCAATTTTTTGTTCTTCAAGTTTAAGTGAACTACGAGCCCCATTGTTAATCCTTTAACGGAAATTAATTGTAACTTTCTACAAGTAGAACAATGATTGGAACACGTAGACGGTTGAAATCTTTGTATATATTGCTTCCATATAATCTAAGAAACATATATGCAAAGCATCCACACAGTACCATTTGCCAATTTTGTGTTCTTCAAGTTTAAGTGAACAATGGGACCCATTGTTAATCCTTTATGGGAAATTATTTGTAACTTTCGACAAGTAGATCAATGAATGGAACAGGTAGACGGTTGAAATCTTTGTATATATTGCTTCTATATAGTCTAAGAAACATATATGCAAAGCATCCAAACAGTACAATTCGCCAATTTTTTGTTCTTCAAGTTTAAGTGAACAATGAGCCCCAATGGTTAATCCTTTATCGGAAATTATTTGTAAGTTTCGACAAGTAGAACAATGTTTGGAACACGTGGACGGTTGAAATATTTGTATATATTGCTTCTATATAATCTAAGAAACATATGTGCAAAGCATCCAAACAGTACAATTCGCCAATTTATTGTTCTTCAAGTTTAAGTGAACAACGAGGCCCATTGATAATCATGAAACGGAAATTATTTGTAACTTTCGACAAGAAGAACAATAAATAGAACAGGTAGACGGTTGCAATCTTTGTATATGTTGCTTCTATATAGTCTAAGGAACCTATATGCAAAGCATCTAAACAGTAACATTCGCCAATTTTTTGATCTTCAAGTTTAAGTGAACAATGAGCCCCATTGTTAATCCTTTATCGGAAATTATTTCTAACTTTCGGCAAGTAGAACAATGAATGGAACACGTAGACGGTTGAAATCTTTGTATATATTGCTTCTATATAGACTAAGAAACATATATGCAAAGCATCCAAACAGTACCATTCGCCAATTTTTTGTTCTTCAAGTTTAAGTGAACAATGAGCCCCATTGTTAATCCTTTATCGGAAATTATTTGTAACTTTCGACAAGTAGAACAATGAATGGAACAGGTAGACGGTTGAAATCTTTGTATATATTGCTTCTATATAGTCTAAGAAACATATATGCAAAGCATCCAAACAGTACCATTCGCCAATTTTTTGTTCTTCAAGTTTAAGTAAACTACGATCCCCATTGTTAATCCCTTAACGGAAATTATTTGTAACATTCGACAAGTAGAACAATGAATGGAACAGGTAGACGGTTGAAATCATTGTATATATTGCTTCTATATATTCTAAGAAACATATATGCAAAGCACCCAAACAGTACAATTCGCCAATTTATTGTTCTTCAAGTTTAAGTGAACAACGAGCCCCATTGTTCATCCTTTAAAGGAAATTATTTGTAAATTTCGACAAGTAGAACAATGATTGGAACACTTAGACGGTTGAAATCTTTGTATATATTGCTTCCATATAGTCTAAGAAACATGTACGCAAAGCATCCAAACACTACCATTCGCCAATTTTTTGTTCTTCAAGTTTAAGTGAACAATGAGCCCCATTGTTAATCCTTTATCGGAAATTATTTGTAACTTTCGACAAGTAGAACAATGAATGGAACAGGTAGACGGTTGAAATCTTTTTATATATTGCTTCTATATAGTCTAAGAAACATATATGCAAAGCATCCAAACAGTACAATTCGACAATTTTTTGTTCTTCAAGTTTAGTGAACAATGAGCCCCAATGGTTAATCCTTTAAAGGAAATTATTTGTAAATTTCGGCAAGTAGAACAATGAATGGAATAGGTAGACGGTTGAAATCTTTGTATATATTGCTTCTATATAATCTAAGAAACATATATGCAAAGCATCCAAACAGTACCATTCGCCAATTTTTTGTTCTTCAAGTTTAAGTGAACAACGAGCCCCATTGATAATCATGAAACGGAAATTATTTGTAACTTTCTACAAGTAGAACAATGAATAGTACAGGTAGACGGGTGAAATCTTTCTATATATTGCTTCTACATAGTCTAAGAAACATCTATGCAAAGCATCCAAACAGTACAATTCGCCAATTTTTTGTTCTTCAAGTTTAAGTGAACTACGAGCCCCATTGTTAATCCTTTAACGGAAATTAATTGTAACTTTTTACAAGTAGAACAATGATTGGAACACGTAGACGGTTGAAATCTTTGTATATATTGCTTCCATATAGTCTAAGAAACATATATGCAAAGCGTCCAAACAGTACAATTCGCCAATTTTTTGCTCTTCAAATTTAAGTGAACAATGAGCCCCATTGTTAATCCTTTATCGGAAATTATTTGTAACTTTCTACAAGTAGAACAATGAATAGTACAGGTAGACGGGTGAAATCTTTCTATATATTGCTTCTACATAGTCTAAGAAACATCTATGCAAAGCATCCAAACAGTACAATTCGCCAATTTTTTGTTCTTCAAGTTTAAGTGAACTACGAGCCCCATTGTTAATCCTTTAACGGAAATTAATTGTAACTTTTTACTAGTAGAACAATGATTGGAACACGTAGACGGTTGAAATCTTTGTATATATTGCTTCCATATAGTCTAAGAAACATATATGCAAAGCATCCAAACAGTACAATTCGCCAATTATTTCATCTTCATGTTTAAGTGAACTACGAGCCCCATTGATAATACTTTAACGGAAATTATTTGTAACTTCCGACAAGTAGAACCATGAATGGAACAGGTAGACGGTTGAAATCTTTGTATATATTGCTTCCATATAGTCTAAGAAACAAATATGCAAAGCATCCAAACAGTACCATTCGCCAATTTTATGGTCTTCAAGTTTAAGTGAACAATGAGCCCCAATGGTTAATCCTTTATCGGAAATTATTTGTAATTTTCGACAAGTCGAACAATGAATGGAACAGGTAGACGGTTGAAATATTTGTATATATTGCTTCTATATAGTCTACGAAACATATATGCAAAGCATCCAATCAGTACAATTCGTCAATTTTTTGTACTTCAAGTTTAAGTGAACTACGAGCCCCATTGTTAATCCTTTAACGGAAATTAATTGTAACTTTCGACAAGTAGAACAATGAATGGAACAGGTAGACGGTTGAAATCTTTGTATATATTGCTTCTATATAGTCCAAGAAACATATATACAAAGCGTGCAAACAGTACAATTCGCCAATTTTTTGCTCTTCAAATTGAAGTGAACAATGAGCCCCATTATTAATCCTTTAAAGGAAATTATTTGTAACTTTCGACAAGTAGAACAATGAATGGAACAGGTAGACGGTTGAAATCTTTGTATATATTACTTCTATATAGTCTAAGAAACATTTATGCAAAGCATCCAAACAGTACAATTCGCCAATTTTTTGTTCTTCAAGTTTAAGTGAACAATGAGCCCCATTGTTAATCCTTTATCGGAAATTATTTGTAACTTTCGACAAGTAGAACAATGAATGGAACAGGTAGACGGTTGAAATCTTTGTATATATTGCTTCTATATAGTCTAAGAAACATATATGCAAAGCATCCAAACAGTACAATTCGCCAATTTATTGTTCTTCAAGTTTAAGTTAACAACGAGCCCCATTGTTAATCCTTTAAAGGAAATTATGTGTAAATTTCGACAAGTAGAACAATGATTGGAACACGTAGACGGTTGAAATCTTTGTATATATTGCTTCCATATAGTCTAAGGAACATGTACGCAAAGCATCCAAACAGTACCATTCGCCAATTTTTTGTTCTTCAAGTTTAAGTGAACAATGAGCCCCAATGGTTAATCCTTTATCGGAAATTATTTGTAATTTTCGACAAGTAGAACAATGAATGGAACAGGTAGACGGTTGAAATATTTGTATATATTGCTTCTATATAATCTAAGAAACATATATGCAAAGCATCGAAACAGTAACAATCGCCAATTTTTGGATCTTCAAGTTTAAGTGAACAGCGAGCCCCATTGATAATCATGAAATGGAAATTATTTGTAAATTTCTACAAGTAGAACAATGAATAGTACAGGTAGACGGGTGAAATCTTTCTATATATTGCTTCTACATAGTCTAAGAAACATCTATGCAAAGCATCCAAACAGTACAATTCGCCAATTTTTTGTTCTTCAAGTTTAAGTGAACTACGAGCCCCATTGTTAATCCTTTAACGGAAATTAATTGTAACTTTTTACAAGTAGAACAATGATTGGAACACGTAGACGGTTGAAATCTTTGTATATATTGCTTCCATATAGTCTAAGAAACATATATGCAAAGCGTCCAAACAGTACAATTCGCCAATTTTTTGCTCCTCAAATTTAAGTGAACAATGAGCCCCATTGTTAATCCTTTATCGGAAATTATTTGTAATTTTCGACAAGTAGAACAATGAATGGAACAGGTAGACGGTTGAAATCTTTGTATATATTGCTTCCATATAGTCTAAGAAACAAATATGCAAAGCATCCAAACAGTACAATTCGCCAATTATTTGTTCTTCAAGTTTAAGTGAACTACGAGCCCCATTGTTAATACTTTAACGGAAATTATTTGTAACTTTCGACAAGTAGAACAATGAATGGAACAGGTAGACGGTTGAAATCTTTGTATATATTACTTCTATATAGTCTAAGAAACATTTATGCAAAGCATCCAAACAGTACAATTCGCCAATTTTTTGTTCTTCAAGTTTAAGTGAACAATGAGACCCATTGTTAATCCTTTATCAGAAATTATTTGTAATCTTCGACAAGTAGAACAATGAATGGAACAGGTAGACGGTTGAAATCTTTGTATATATTGCTTCTATATAGTCTAAGAAACAAATATGCAAAGCATCCAAACAGTACAATTCGCCAATTTATTGTCCTTCAAGTTTAAGTGAACAACGAGCCCCATTGTTAATCCTTTAAAGGAAATTATTTGTAACTTTCGACAAGTAGAACAATGAATGGTTCATGTAGACGGTTGAAATCATTGTATATATTGCTTCTATATAGTCTACGAAACATATATGCAAAGCATCCAAACAGTACAATTCGCCAATTTTTTGTTCTTCAAGTTTAAGTGAACTACGAGCCCCATTGTTAATCCTTTAACGGAAATTATTTGTAACTTTCTACAAGTAGAACAATGATTGGAACACGTAGACAGTTGAAATCTTTGTATATATTGCTTCCATATAGTCTAAGAAACATATATGCAAAGCATCCAAACAGTACAATTCGCCAATTTCTTGTTCTTCAAGTTTAAGTAAACTACGATCCCCATTGTTAATCCCTTAACGGAAATTATTTGTAACTTTCGACAAGTAGAACAATGAATGGAACAGGTAGACGGTTGAAATCTTTGTATATATTGCTTCTATAAAGTCTAAGAAACATATATGCAAATCATCCAAACAGTACAATTCGCCAATTATTTGTTCTTCAAGTTTAAGTGAACTACGAGCCCCATTGTTAATACTTTAACGGAAATTATTTCTAACTTGCGGCAAGTAGGACAATGAATGGAACAGGTAGACGGTTGAAATCAATGTATATATTGCTTCTATATATTCTAAGAAACATATATGCAAAGCATCCAAACAGTACAATTCGCCAATTTCTTGTTCTTCAAGTTTAAGTAAACTACGATCCCCATTGTTAATCCCTTAACGGAAATTATTTGTAACTTTCGTCAAGTAGAACAATGAATGGAACAGGTAGACGGTTGAAATCTTTGTATATATGGCTTCTATAAAGTCTAAGAAACATATATGCAAATCATCCAAACAGTATCATTCGCCACTTTTTTGTTCTTCAAGTTTAAGTGAACAACGAGCCCCATTGTTAATCCTTTAAAGGAAATTATTTGTAAATTTCGACAAGTAGAACAATGATTGGAACACGTAGACGGTTGAAATCTTTGTGTATATTGCTTCCATATAGTCTAAGAAACATGTACGCAAAGCATCCAAACAGTACCATTCGCCAATTTTTTGTTCTTCAAGTTTAAGTGAACAATGAGCCCCAATGGTTAATCCTTTATCGGAAATTATTTGTAATTTTCGACAAGTAGAACAATGAATGGAACAGGTAGACGGTTGAAATATTTGTATATATTGCTTCTATATAATCTAAGAAACATATATGCAAAGCATCTAAACAGTAACAATCGCCAATTTTTTGATCTTCAAGTTTAAGTGAACAGCGAGCCCCATTGATAATCATGAAATGGAAATTATTTGTAACTTTCTACAAGTAGAACAATGAATAGTACAGGTAGACGGGTGAAATCTTTCTATATATTGCTTCTAAATAGTCTAAGAAACATCTATGCAAAGCATCCAAACAGTACAATTCGCCAATTATTTGTTCTTCACGTTTAAGTAAACTACGATCCTCATTGTTAATCCCTTGACGGAAATTATTTGTAACTTTCGACAAGTAGAACAGTAAATGGAACAGGTAGACGGTTGAAATCTTTGTATATATTGCTTCTATATAGTATAAGAAACATATATGCAAAGCATCCAAACAGTACAATTCGCCAATTTTTTGTTCTTCAAGTTTAAGTGAACAATGAGCCCCAATGGTTAATCCGTTATCGGAAATTATTTGTAACTTTCGACAAGTAGAACAATGAATGGAACAGGTAGACTGTTGAAATCATTGTATATATTGCTTCTATATAGTCTAAGAAACATTTATGCAAAGCATCCAAACAGTACAATTCGCCAATTTTTTGATCTTCAAGTTTAAGTGAACAATGAGCCCCATTGTTAATCCTTTAACGGAAATTAATTGTAACTTTTACAAGTAGAACAATGATTGGAACACGTAGACGGTTGAAATCTTTGTATATATTGCTTCCATATAGTCTAAGAAACATATATGCAAAGCGTCCAAACAGTACAATTCGCCAATTTTTTGCTCTTCAAATTTAAGTGAACAATGAGCCCCATTGTTAATCCTTTATCGGAAATTATTTGTAACTTTCTACAAGTAGAACAATGAATAGTACAGGTAGACGGGTGAAATCTTTCTATATATTGCTTCTACATAGTCTAAGAAACATCTATGCAAAGCATCCAAACAGTACAATTCGCCAATTTTTTGTTCTTCAAGTTTAAGTGAACTACGAGCCCCATTGTTAATCCTTTAACGGAAATTAATTGTAACATTTTACAAGTAGAACAATGATTGGAACACGTAGACGGTTGAAATCTTTGTATATATTGCTTCCATATAGTCTAAGAAACATATATGCAAAGCATCCAAACAGTACAATTCGCCAATTATTTCATCTTCATGTTTAATTGAACTACGAGCCCCATTGTTAATACTTTAACGGAAATTATTTGTAACTTCCGACAAGAAGAACCATGAATGGAACAGGTAGACGGTTGAAATCTTTGTATATATTGCTTCCATATAGTCTAAGAAGCATTTATGCAAAGCATCCAAACAGTACAATTCGCCAATTTTTTGTTCTTCAAGTTTAAGTGAACAATGAGCCCTAATGGTTAATCCGTTATCGGAATTATTTGTAACTTTCGACAAGTAGAACAATGAATGGAACAGGTAGACTGTTGAAATCATTGTATATATTGCTTCTATATAGTATAAGAAACATATATGCAAAGCATCCAAACAGTACCATTCGCCAATTTTTTGTTCTTCAAGTTTATGTGAACTACGAGTCCCATTGTTAATCCTTTAAAGGAAATTATTTGTAAATTTCGACAAGTAGAACAATGAATGGAACAGGTAGACTGTTGAAATCATTGTATATATTGCTTCTATATAGTATAAGAAACATATATGCAAAGCATCCAAACAGTACAATTCGCCAATTTTTTGTTCTTCAAGTTTAAGTGAACAATGAGCCCCAATGGTTAATCCGTTATCGGAATTATTTGTAACTTTCGACAAGTAGAACAATGAATGGAACAGGTAGACTGTTGAAATCATTGTATATATTGCTTCTATATTGTATAAGAAACATATATGCAAAGCATCCAAACAGTACCATTCGCCAATTTTTTGTTCTTCAAGTTTAAGTGAACTACGAGCCCCATTGTTAATCCTTTAAAGGAAATTATTTGTAAATTTCGACAAGTAGAACAATGAATGGAACAGGTAGACTGTTGAAATCATTGTATATGTTGCGTCTATATAGTCTAAGAAACATATATGCAAAGCATCCAAACAGTACCATTCGCCAATTTTTTGTTCTTCAAGTTTAAGTGAACTACGAGCCCCATTGTTAATCCTTTAAAGGAAATTATTTGTAAATTTCGACAAGTAGAACAATGAATGGAACAGGTAGACTGTTGAAATCATTGTATATGTTGCTTCTATATAGTCTAAGAAGCATTTATGCAAAGCATCCAGACAGTACAATTCGCCAATTTTTTGTTCTTCAAGTTTAAGTGAACTACGAGCCCCATTGTTAATCCTTTAACGGAAATTAATTGTAACTTTTTACAAGTAGAACAATGATTGGAACACGTAGACGGTTGAAATCTTTGTATATATTGCTTCCATATAGTCTAAGAAACATATATGCAAAGCGTCCAAACAGTACAATTCGCCAATTTTTTGCTCTTCAAATTTAAGTGAACAATGAGCCCCATTGTTAATCCTTTATCGGAAATTATTTGTAACTTTCTACAAGTAGAACAATGAATAGTACAGGTAGACGGGTGAAATCTTTCTATATATTGCTTCTACATAGTCTAAGAAACATCTATGCAAAGCATCCAAACAGTACAATTCGCCAATTTTTTGTTCTTTAAGTTTAAGTGAACTACGAGCCCCATTGTTAATCCTTTAACGGAAATTAATTGTAACATTTTACAAGTAGAACAATGATTGGAACACGTAGACGGTTGAAATCTTTGTATATATTGCTTCCATATAGTCTAAGAAACATATATGCAAAGCATCCAAACAGTACAATTCGCCAATTATTTCATCTTCATGTTTAATTGAACTACGAGCCCCATTGTTAATACTTTAACGGAAATTATTTGTAACTTCCGACAAGAAGAACCATGAATGGAACAGGTAGACGGTTGAAATCTTTGTATATATTGCTTCAATATAGTCTAAGAAGCATTTATGCAAAGCATCCAAACAGTACAATTCGCCAATTTTTTGTTCTTCAAGTTTAAGTGAACAATGAGCCCCAATGGTTAATCCGTTATCGGAATTATTTGTAACTTTCGACAAGTAGAACAATGAATGGAACAGGTAGACTGTTGAAATCATTGTATATATTGCTTCTATATAGTATAAGAAACATATATGCAAAGCATCCAAACAGTACCATTCGCCAATTTTTTGTTCTTCAAGTTTATGTGAACTACGAGTCCCATTGTTAATCCTTTAAAGGAAATTATTTGTAAATTTCGACAAGTAGAACAATGAATGGAACAGGTAGACTGTTGAAATCATTGTATATATTGCTTCTATATAGTATAAGAAACATATATGCAAAGCATCCAAACAGTACAATTCGCCAATTTTTTGTTCTTCAAGTTTAAGTGAACAATGAGCCCCAATGGTTAATCCGTTATCGGAATTATTTGTAACTTTCGACAAGTAGAACAATGAA
This sequence comes from Cerceris ruficornis, assembly GCA_963989415.1. NCBI lineage: Eukaryota > Metazoa > Arthropoda > Insecta > Hymenoptera > Crabronidae > Cerceris > Cerceris ruficornis. The sequence continues at coordinate 576,184 of CAXDIW010000209.1, forward strand.
TGGAACAGGTAGACTGTTGAAATCATTGTATATATTGCTTCTATATAGTATAAGAAACATATATGCAAAGCATCCAAACAGTACCATTCGCCAATTTTTTGTTCTTCAAGTTTATGTGAACTACGAGTCCCATTGTTAATCCTTTAAAGGAAATTATTTGTAAATTTCGACAAGTAGAACAATGAATGGAACAGGTAGACTGTTGAAATCATTGTATATATTGCTTCTATATAGTCTAAGAAGCATTTATGCAAAGCATCCAAACAGTACAATTCGCCAATTTTTTGTTCTTCAAGTTTAAGTGAACAGCGAGCCCCATTGATAATCATGAAATGGAAATTATTTGTAACTTTCTACAAGTAGAACAATGAATAGTACAGGTAGACGGGTGAAATCTTTCTATATATTGCTTCTAAATAGTCTAAGAAACATCTATGCAAAGCATCCAAACAGTACAATTCGCCAATTTTTTGTTCTTCAAGTTTAAGTGAACTACGAGCCCCATTGTTAATCCTTTAACGGAAATTAATTGTAACTTTCTACAAGTAGAACAATGATTGGAACACGTAGACGGTTGAAATCTTTGTATATATTGCTTCCATATAGTCTAAGAAACATATATGCAAAGCATCCACACAGTACCATTTGCCAATTTTGTGTTCTTCAAGTTTAAGTGAACAATGGGACCCATTGTTAATCCTTTAACGGAAATTAATTGTAACTTTTTACAAGTAGAACAATGATTGGAACACGTAGACGGTTGAAATCTTTGTATATATTGCTTCCATATAGTCTAAGAAACATATATGCAAAGCGTCCAAACAGTACAATTCGCCAATTTTTTGCTCTTCAAATTTAAGTGAACAATGAGCCCCAATGGTTAATCCTTTATCGGAAATTATTTGTAATTTTCGACAAGTAGAACAATGAATGGAACATGTAAACGGTTGAAATCATTGTATATATTGCTTCTATATAACCTAAGAAACATATATGTAAAGCATCCAAATAGTACCATTCGCCAATTTTTTGTTCTTCAAGGTTAAGTGAACAATGAGCCACATTGTTAATCCTTTATCGGAAACTATTTGTAACTTTCTACAAGTAGATCAATAATTGGAACACGTAGACGGTTGAAATCTTTGTATATATTGCTTCTATATAGACTAAGAAACATATATGCAAAGCATCCAAACAGTACCATTCGCCAATTTTTTGTTCTTCAAGTTTAAGTGAACAACGAGCCCCATTGATAATCATGAAACGGAAATTATTTGTAACTTTCGACATGTAGAACAATGAATGGAACAGGTAGACGGTTGAAATCATTATATATATTGCTTCTATATAGTCTAAGAAACATATATGCATAGCATCAACACAGTACAATTCGCCAATTTATTGTTCTTCAAGTTTAAGTGAACAACGAGCCCCATTGTTAATCCTTTCAAGGAAATTATTTGTAAATTTCGACAAGTAGAACAATGATTGGAACAAGTAGACGGTTGAAATATTATTATATATTGCTTCCATATAGTCTAAGAAACATATATGCAAAGCATCCAAACAGTACCATTCGCCAATTTTTTGTTCTTCAAGTTTAAGTGAACAATGAGCCCCATTGTTACTCCTTTATCGGAAATTATTTGTAACTTTCGACAAGTAGAACAATGAATGGAACAGGTAGACGGTTGAAATCTTTTTATATATTGCTTCTATATAGTCTAAGAAACATATATGCAAAGCATCCAAACAGTACAATTCGACAATTTTTTGTTCTTCAAGTTTAGTGAACAATGAGCCCCAATGGTTAATCCTTTAAAGGAAATTATTTGTAAATTTCGGCAAGTAGAACAATGAATGGAATAGGTAGACGGTTGAAATCTTTGTATATATTGCTTCTATATAATCTAAGAAACATATATGCAAAGCATCCAAACAGTACCATTCGCCAATTTTTTGTTCTTCAAGTTTAAGTGAACAACGAGCCCCATTGATAATCATGAAACGGAAATTATTTGTAACTTTCTACAAGTAGAACAATGAATAGTACAGGTAGACGGGTGAAATCTTTCTATATATTGCTTCTACATAGTCTAAGAAACATCTATGCAAAGCATCCAAACAGTACAATTCGCCAATTTTTTGTTCTTCAAGTTTAAGTGAACTACGAGCCCCATTGTTAATCCTTTAACGGAAATTAATTGTAACTTTTTACAAGTAGAACAATGATTGGAACACGTAGACGGTTGAAATCTTTGTATATATTGCTTCCATATAGTCTAAGAAACATATATGCAAAGCGTCCAAACAGTACAATTCGCCAATTTTTTGCTCTTCAAATTTAAGTGAACAATGAGCCCCATTGTTAATCCTTTATCGGAAATTATTTGTAACTTTCTACAAGTAGAACAATGAATAGTACAGGTAGACGGGTGAAATCTTTCTATATATTGCTTCTACATAGTCTAAGAAACATCTATGCAAAGCATCCAAACAGTACAATTCGCCAATTTTTTGTTCTTCAAGTTTAAGTGAACTACGAGCCCCATTGTTAATCCTTTAACGGAAATTAATTGTAACTTTTTACTAGTAGAACAATGATTGGAACACGTAGACGGTTGAAATCTTTGTATATATTGCTTCCATATAGTCTAAGAAACATATATGCAAAGCATCCAAACAGTACAATTCGCCAATTATTTCATCTTCATGTTTAAGTGAACTACGAGCCCCATTGATAATACTTTAACGGAAATTATTTGTAACTTCCGACAAGTAGAACCATGAATGGAACAGGTAGACGGTTGAAATCTTTGTATATATTGCTTCCATATAGTCTAAGAAACAAATATGCAAAGCATCCAAACAGTACCATTCGCCAATTTTATGGTCTTCAAGTTTAAGTGAACAATGAGCCCCAATGGTTAATCCTTTATCGGAAATTATTTGTAATTTTCGACTAGTCGAACAATGAATGGAACAGGTAGACGGTTGAAATATTTGTATATATTGCTTCTATATAGTCTACGAAACATATATGCAAAGCATCCAATCAGTACAATTCGTCAATTTTTTGTACTTCAAGTTTAAGTGAACTACGAGCCCCATTGTTAATCCTTTAACGGAAATTAATTGTAACTTTCGACAAGTAGAACAATGAATGGAACAGGTAGACGGTTGAAATCTTTGTATATATTGCTTCTATATAGTCCAAGAAACATATATACAAAGCGTGCAAACAGTACAATTCGCCAATTTTTTGCTCTTCAAATTTAAGTGAACAATGAGCCCCATTGTTAATCCTTTAAAGGAAATTATTTGTAACTTTCGACAAGTAGAACAATGAATGGAACAGGTAGACGGTTGAAATCTTTGTATATATTACTTCTATATAGTCTAAGAAACATTTATGCAAAGCATCCAAACAGTACAATTCGCCAATTTTTTGTTCTTCAAGTTTAAGTGAACAATGAGCCCCATTGTTAATCCTTTATCGGAAATTATTTGTAACTTTCGACAAGTAGAACAATGAATGGAACAGGTAGACGGTTGAAATCTTTGTATATATTGCTTCTATATAGTCTAAGAAACATATATGCAAAGCATCCAAACAGTACAATTCGCCAATTTATTGTTCTTCAAGTTTAAGTTAACAACGAGCCCCATTGTTAATCCTTTAAAGGAAATTATGTGTAAATTTCGACAAGTAGAACAATGATTGGAACACGTAGACGGTTGAAATCTTTGTAGATATTGCTTCCATATAGTCTGAGAAACATGTACGCAAAGCATCCAAACAGTACCATTCGCCAATTTTTTGGTCTTCAAGTTTAAGTGAACTACGAGCCCCATTGTTATTCCTTTATTGGAAATTATTTGTAACTTTCGACAAGTAGAACAATGAATGGAACAGGTAGACTGTTGAAATCATTGTATATGTTGCTTCTATATAGTCTAAGAAGCATTTATGCAAAGCATCCAAACAGTACAATTCGCCAATTTTTTGTTCTTCAAGTTTAAGTGAACTACGAGCCCCATTGTTAATCCTTTAACGGAAATTAATTGTAACTTTTACAAGTAGAACAATGATTGGAACACGTAGACGGTTGAAATCTTTGTATATATTGCTTCCATATAGTCTAAGAAACATATATGCAAAGCGTCCAAACAGTACAATTCGCCAATTTTTTGCTCTTCAAATTTAAGTGAACAATGAGCCCCATTGTTAATCCTTTATCGGAAATTATTTGTAACTTTCTACAAGTAGAACAATGAATAGTACAGGTAGACGGGTGAAATCTTTCTATATATTGCTTCTACATAGTCTAAGAAACATCTATGCAAAGCATCCAAACAGTACAATTCGCCAATTTTTTGTTCTTCAAGTTTAAGTGAACTACGAGCCCCATTGTTAATCCTTTAACGGAAATTAATTGTAACATTTTACAAGTAGAACAATGATTGGAACACGTAGACGGTTGAAATCTTTGTATATATTGCTTCCATATAGTCTAAGAAACATATATGCAAAGCATCCAAACAGTACAATTCGCCAATTATTTCATCTTCATGTTTAATTGAACTACGAGCCCCATTGTTAATACTTTAACGGAAATTATTTGTAACTTCCGACAAGAAGAACCATGAATGGAACAGGTAGACGGTTGAAATCTTTGTATATATTGCTTCCATATAGTCTAAGAAGCATTTATGCAAAGCATCCAAACAGTACAATTCGCCAATTTTTTGTTCTTCAAGTTTAAGTGAACAATGAGCCCTAATGGTTAATCCGTTATCGGAATTATTTGTAACTTTCGACAAGTAGAACAATGAATGGAACAGGTAGACTGTTGAAATCATTGTATATATTGCTTCTATATAGTATAAGAAACATATATGCAAAGCATCCAAACAGTACCATTCGCCAATTTTTTGTTCTTCAAGTTTATGTGAACTACGAGTCCCATTGTTAATCCTTTAAAGGAAATTATTTGTAAATTTCGACAAGTAGAACAATGAATGGAACAGGTAGACTGTTGAAATCATTGTATATATTGCTTCTATATAGTATAAGAAACATATATGCAAAGCATCCAAACAGTACAATTCGCCAATTTTTTGTTCTTCAAGTTTAAGTGAACAATGAGCCCCAATGGTTAATCCGTTATCGGAATTATTTGTAACTTTCGACAAGTAGAACAATGAATGGAACAGGTAGACTGTTGAAATCATTGTATATATTGCTTCTATATTGTATAAGAAACATATATGCAAAGCATCCAAACAGTACCATTCGCCAATTTTTTGTTCTTCAAGTTTAAGTGAACTACGAGCCCCATTGTTAATCCTTTAAAGGAAATTATTTGTAAATTTCGACAAGTAGAACAATGAATGGAACAGGTAGACTGTTGAAATCATTGTATATGTTGCGTCTATATAGTCTAAGAAACATATATGCAAAGCATCCAAACAGTACCATTCGCCAATTTTTTGTTCTTCAAGTTTAAGTGAACTACGAGCCCCATTGTTAATCCTTTAAAGGAAATTATTTGTAAATTTCGACAAGTAGAACAATGAATGGAACAGGTAGACTGTTGAAATCATTGTATATGTTGCTTCTATATAGTCTAAGAAGCATTTATGCAAAGCATCCAGACAGTACAATTCGCCAATTTTTTGTTCTTCAAGTTTAAGTGAACTACGAGCCCCATTGTTAATCCTTTAACGGAAATTAATTGTAACTTTTTACAAGTAGAACAATGATTGGAACACGTAGACGGTTGAAATCTTTGTATATATTGCTTCCATATAGTCTAAGAAACATATATGCAAAGCGTCCAAACAGTACAATTCGCCAATTTTTTGCTCTTCAAATTTAAGTGAACAATGAGCCCCATTGTTAATCCTTTATCGGAAATTATTTGTAACTTTCTACAAGTAGAACAATGAATAGTACAGGTAGACGGGTGAAATCTTTCTATATATTGCTTCTACATAGTCTAAGAAACATCTATGCAAAGCATCCAAACAGTACAATTCGCCAATTTTTTGTTCTTTAAGTTTAAGTGAACTACGAGCCCCATTGTTAATCCTTTAACGGAAATTAATTGTAACATTTTACAAGTAGAACAATGATTGGAACACGTAGACGGTTGAAATCTTTGTATATATTGCTTCCATATAGTCTAAGAAACATATATGCAAAGCATCCAAACAGTACAATTCGCCAATTATTTCATCTTCATGTTTAATTGAACTACGAGCCCCATTGTTAATACTTTAACGGAAATTATTTGTAACTTCCGACAAGAAGAACCATGAATGGAACAGGTAGACGGTTGAAATCTTTGTATATATTGCTTCCATATAGTCTAAGAAGCATTTATGCAAAGCATCCAAACAGTACAATTCGCCAATTTTTTGTTCTTCAAGTTTAAGTGAACAATGAGCCCCAATGGTTAATCCGTTATCGGAATTATTTGTAACTTTCGACAAGTAGAACAATGAATGGAACAGGTAGACTGTTGAAATCATTGTATATATTGCTTCTATATAGTATAAGAAACATATATGCAAAGCATCCAAACAGTACCATTCGCCAATTTTTTGTTCTTCAAGTTTATGTGAACTACGAGTCCCATTGTTAATCCTTTAAAGGAAATTATTTGTAAATTTCGACAAGTAGAACAATGAATGGAACAGGTAGACTGTTGAAATCATTGTATATATTGCTTCTATATAGTATAAGAAACATATATGCAAAGCATCCAAACAGTACAATTCGCCAATTTTTTGTTCTTCAAGTTTAAGTGAACAATGAGCCCCAATGGTTAATCCGTTATCGGAATTATTTGTAACTTTCGACAAGTAGAACAATGAATGGAACAGGTAGACTGTTGAAATCATTGTATATATTGCTTCTATATAGTATAAGAAACATATATGCAAAGCATCCAAACAGTACCATTCGCCAATTTTTTGTTCTTCAAGTTTATGTGAACTACGAGTCCCATTGTTAATCCTTTAAAGGAAATTATTTGTAAATTTCGACAAGTAGAACAATGAATGGAACAGGTAGACTGTTGAAATCATTGTATATATTGCTTCTATATAGTATAAGAAACATATATGCAAAGCATCCAAACAGTACAATTCGCCAATTTTTTGTTCTTCAAGTTTAAGTGAACAATGAGCCCCAATGGTTAATCCGTTATCGGAATTATTTGTAACTTTCGACAAGTAGAACAATGAATGGAACAGGTAGACTGTTGAAATCATTGTATATATTGCTTCTATATTGTATAAGAAACATATATGCAAAGCATCCAAACAGTACAATTCGCCAATTTATTGTTCTTCAAGTTTAAGTTAACAACGAGCCCCATTGTTAATCCTTTAAAGGAAATTATGTGTAAATTTCGACAAGTAGAACAATGATTGGAACACGTAGACGGTTGAAATCTTTGTAGATATTGCTTCCATATAGTCTGAGAAACATGTACGCAAAGCATCCAAACAGTACCATTCGCCAATTTTTTGGTCTTCAAGTTTAAGTGAACTACGAGCCCCATTGTTATTCCTTTATTGGAAATTATTTGTAACTTTCGACAAGTAGAACAATGAATGGAACAGGTAGACTGTTGAAATCATTGTATATGTTGCTTCTATATAGTCTAAGAAGCATTTATGCAAAGCATCCAAACAGTACAATTCGCCAATTTTTTGTTCTTCAAGTTTAAGTGAACTACGAGCCCCATTGTTAATCCTTTAACGGAAATTAATTGTAACTTTTACAAGTAGAACAATGATTGGAACACGTAGACGGTTGAAATCTTTGTATATATTGCTTCCATATAGTCTAAGAAACATATATGCAAAGCGTCCAAACAGTACAATTCGCCAATTTTTTGCTCTTCAAATTTAAGTGAACAATGAGCCCCATTGTTAATCCTTTATCGGAAATTATTTGTAACTTTCTACAAGTAGAACAATGAATAGTACAGGTAGACGGGTGAAATCTTTCTATATATTGCTTCTACATAGTCTAAGAAACATCTATGCAAAGCATCCAAACAGTACAATTCGCCAATTTTTTGTTCTTCAAGTTTAAGTGAACTACGAGCCCCATTGTTAATCCTTTAACGGAAATTAATTGTAACATTTTACAAGTAGAACAATGATTGGAACACGTAGACGGTTGAAATCTTTGTATATATTGCTTCCATATAGTCTAAGAAACATATATGCAAAGCATCCAAACAGTACAATTCGCCAATTATTTCATCTTCATGTTTAATTGAACTACGAGCCCCATTGTTAATACTTTAACGGAAATTATTTGTAACTTCCGACAAGAAGAACCATGAATGGAACAGGTAGACGGTTGAAATCTTTGTATATATTGCTTCCATATAGTCTAAGAAGCATTTATGCAAAGCATCCAAACAGTACAATTCGCCAATTTTTTGTTCTTCAAGTTTAAGTGAACAATGAGCCCTAATGGTTAATCCGTTATCGGAATTATTTGTAACTTTCGACAAGTAGAACAATGAATGGAACAGGTAGACTGTTGAAATCATTGTATATATTGCTTCTATATAGTATAAGAAACATATATGCAAAGCATCCAAACAGTACCATTCGCCAATTTTTTGTTCTTCAAGTTTATGTGAACTACGAGTCCCATTGTTAATCCTTTAAAGGAAATTATTTGTAAATTTCGACAAGTAGAACAATGAATGGAACAGGTAGACTGTTGAAATCATTGTATATATTGCTTCTATATAGTATAAGAAACATATATGCAAAGCATCCAAACAGTACAATTCGCCAATTTTTTGTTCTTCAAGTTTAAGTGAACAATGAGCCCCAATGGTTAATCCGTTATCGGAATTATTTGTAACTTTCGACAAGTAGAACAATGAATGGAACAGGTAGACTGTTGAAATCATTGTATATATTGCTTCTATATTGTATAAGAAACATATATGCAAAGCATCCAAACAGTACCATTCGCCAATTTTTTGTTCTTCAAGTTTAAGTGAACTACGAGCCCCATTGTTAATCCTTTAAAGGAAATTATTTGTAAATTTCGACAAGTAGAACAATGAATGGAACAGGTAGACTGTTGAAATCATTGTATATGTTGCGTCTATATAGTCTAAGAAACATATATGCAAAGCATCCAAACAGTACCATTCGCCAATTTTTTGTTCTTCAAGTTTAAGTGAACTACGAGCCCCATTGTTAATCCTTTAAAGGAAATTATTTGTAAATTTCGACAAGTAGAACAATGAATGGAACAGGTAGACTGTTGAAATCATTGTATATGTTGCTTCTATATAGTCTAAGAAGCATTTATGCAAAGCATCCAGACAGTACAATTCGCCAATTTTTTGTTCTTCAAGTTTAAGTGAACTACGAGCCCCATTGTTAATCCTTTAACGGAAATTAATTGTAACTTTTTACAAGTAGAACAATGATTGGAACACGTAGACGGTTGAAATCTTTGTATATATTGCTTCCATATAGTCTAAGAAACATATATGCAAAGCGTCCAAACAGTACAATTCGCCAATTTTTTGCTCTTCAAATTTAAGTGAACAATGAGCCCCATTGTTAATCCTTTATCGGAAATTATTTGTAACTTTCTACAAGTAGAACAATGAATAGTACAGGTAGACGGGTGAAATCTTTCTATATATTGCTTCTACATAGTCTAAGAAACATCTATGCAAAGCATCCAAACAGTACAATTCGCCAATTTTTTGTTCTTTAAGTTTAAGTGAACTACGAGCCCCATTGTTAATCCTTTAACGGAAATTAATTGTAACATTTTACAAGTAGAACAATGATTGGAACACGTAGACGGTTGAAATCTTTGTATATATTGCTTCCATATAGTCTAAGAAACATATATGCAAAGCATCCAAACAGTACAATTCGCCAATTATTTCATCTTCATGTTTAATTGAACTACGAGCCCCATTGTTAATACTTTAACGGAAATTATTTGTAACTTCCGACAAGAAGAACCATGAATGGAACAGGTAGACGGTTGAAATCTTTGTATATATTGCTTCCATATAGTCTAAGAAGCATTTATGCAAAGCATCCAAACAGTACAATTCGCCAATTTTTTGTTCTTCAAGTTTAAGTGAACAATGAGCCCCAATGGTTAATCCGTTATCGGAATTATTTGTAACTTTCGACAAGTAGAACAATGAATGGAACAGGTAGACTGTTGAAATCATTGTATATATTGCTTCTATATAGTATAAGAAACATATATGCAAAGCATCCAAACAGTACCATTCGCCAATTTTTTGTTCTTCAAGTTTATGTGAACTACGAGTCCCATTGTTAATCCTTTAAAGGAAATTATTTGTAAATTTCGACAAGTAGAACAATGAATGGAACAGGTAGACTGTTGAAATCATTGTATATATTGCTTCTATATAGTATAAGAAACATATATGCAAAGCATCCAAACAGTACAATTCGCCAATTTTTTGTTCTTCAAGTTTAAGTGAACAATGAGCCCCAATGGTTAATCCGTTATCGGAATTATTTGTAACTTTCGACAAGTAGAACAATGAATGGAACAGGTAGACTGTTGAAATCATTGTATATATTGCTTCTATATAGTATAAGAAACATATATGCAAAGCATCCAAACAGTACCATTCGCCAATTTTTTGTTCTTCAAGTTTATGTGAACTACGAGTCCCATTGTTAATCCTTTAAAGGAAATTATTTGTAAATTTCGACAAGTAGAACAATGAATGGAACAGGTAGACTGTTGAAATCATTGTATATATTGCTTCTATATAGTCTAAGAAGCATTTATGCAAAGCATCCAAACAGTACAATTCGCCAATTTTTTGTTCTTCAAGTTTAAGTGAACAGCGAGCCCCATTGATAATCATGAAATGGAAATTATTTGTAACTTTCTACAAGTAGAACAATGAATAGTACAGGTAGACGGGTGAAATCTTTCTATATATTGCTTCTAAATAGTCTAAGAAACATCTATGCAAAGCATCCAAACAGTACAATTCGCCAATTTTTTGTTCTTCAAGTTTAAGTGAACTACGAGCCCCATTGTTAATCCTTTAACGGAAATTAATTGTAACTTTCTACAAGTAGAACAATGATTGGAACACGTAGACGGTTGAAATCTTTGTATATATTGCTTCCATATAGTCTAAGAAACATATATGCAAAGCATCCACACAGTACCATTTGCCAATTTTGTGTTCTTCAAGTTTAAGTGAACAATGGGACCCATTGTTAATCCTTTAACGGAAATTAATTGTAACTTTTTACAAGTAGAACAATGATTGGAACACGTAGACGGTTGAAATCTTTGTATATATTGCTTCCATATAGTCTAAGAAACATATATGCAAAGCGTCCAAACAGTACAATTCGCCAATTTTTTGCTCTTCAAATTTAAGTGAACAATGAGCCCCATTGTTAATCCTTTATCGGAAATTATTTGTAACTTTCTACAAGTAGAACAATGAATAGTACAGGTAGACGGGTGAAATCTTTCTATATATTGCTTCTACATAGTCTAAGAAACATCTATGCAAAGCATCCAAACAGTACAATTCGCCAATTTTTTGTTCTTTAAGTTTAAGTGAACTACGAGCCCCATTGTTAATCCTTTAACGGAAATTAATTGTAACATTTTACAAGTAGAACAATGATTGGAACACGTAGACGGTTGAAATCTTTGTATATATTGCTTCCATATAGTCTAAGAAACATATATGCAAAGCATCCAAACAGTACAATTCGCCAATTATTTCATCTTCATGTTTAATTGAACTACGAGCCCCATTGTTAATACTTTAACGGAAATTATTTGTAACTTCCGACAAGAAGAACCATGAATGGAACAGGTAGACGGTTGAAATCTTTGTATATATTGCTTCCATATAGTCTAAGAAGCATTTATGCAAAGCATCCAAACAGTACAATTCGCCAATTTTTTGTTCTTCAAGTTTAAGTGAACAATGAGCCCCAATGGTTAATCCGTTATCGGAATTATTTGTAACTTTCGACAAGTAGAACAATGAATGGAACAGGTAGACTGTTGAAATCATTGTATATATTGCTTCTATATAGTATAAGAATCATATATGCAAAGCATCCAAACAGTACCATTCGCCAATTTTTTGTTCTTCAAGTTTATGTGAACTACGAGTCCCATTGTTAATCCTTTAAAGGAAATTATTTGTAAATTTCGACAAGTAGAACAATGAATGGAACAGGTAGACTGTTGAAATCATTGTATATATTGCTTCTATATAGTATAAGAAACATATATGCAAAGCATCCAAACAGTACAATTCGCCAATTTTTTGTTCTTCAAGTTTAAGTGAACAATGAGCCCCAATGGTTAATCCGTTATCGGAATTATTTGTAACTTTCGACAAGTAGAACAATGAATGGAACAGGTAGACTGTTGAAATCATTGTATATATTGCTTCTATATAGTATAAGAAACATATATGCAAAGCATCCAAACAGTACCATTCGCCAATTTTTTGTTCTTCAAGTTTATGTGAACTACGAGTCCCATTGTTAATCCTTTAAAGGAAATTATTTGTAAATTTCGACAAGTAGAACAATGAATGGAACAGGTAGACTGTTGAAATCATTGTATATATTGCTTCTATATAGTCTAAGAAGCATTTATGCAAAGCATCCAAACAGTACAATTCGCCAATTTTTTGTTCTTCAAGTTTAAGTGAACAGCGAGCCCCATTGATAATCATGAAATGGAAATTATTTGTAACTTTCTACAAGTAGAACAATGAATAGTACAGGTAGACGGGTGAAATCTTTCTATATATTGCTTCTAAATAGTCTAAGAAACATCTATGCAAAGCATCCAAACAGTACAATTCGCCAATTTTTTGTTCTTCAAGTTTAAGTGAACTACGAGCCCCATTGTTAATCCTTTAACGGAAATTAATTGTAACTTTCTACAAGTAGAACAATGATTGGAACACGTAGACGGTTGAAATCTTTGTATATATTGCTTCCATATAGTCTAAGAAACATATATGCAAAGCATCCACACAGTACCATTTGCCAATTATGTGTTCTTCAAGTTTAAGTGAACAATGGGACCCATTGTTAATCCTTTATCGGAAATTATTTGTAACTTTCGACAAGTAGATCAATGAATGGAACAGGTAGACGGTTGAAATCTTTGTATATATTGCTTCTATATAGTCTAAGAAACATATATGCAAAGCATCCAAACAGTACAATTCGCCAATTTCTTGTTGTTCAAGTTTAAGTGAACAATGAGCCCCAATGGTTAATCCTTTATCGGAAATTATTTGTAACTTTCGACAAGTAGAACAATGTTTGGAACACGTGGACGGTTGAAATCTTTGTATATATTGCTTCCATATAGTCTAAGAAACATATATTCAAAGCATCCAAACAGTACAATTCGCCAATTTTTTGTTCTTCAAGTTTAAGTGAACTACGAGCCCCATTGTTAATCCTTTAACGGAAATTAATTGTAACTTTCTACAAGTAGAACAATGATTGGAACACGTAGACGGTTGAAATCTTTGTATATATTGCTTCCATATAGTCTAAGAAACATATATGCAAAGCATCCACACAGTATCATTTGCCAATTTTGTGTTCTTCAAGTTTAAGTGAACAATGGGACCCATTGTTAATCCTTTATCGGAAATTATTTGTAACTTTCGACAAGTAGATCAATGAATGGAACAGGTAGACGGTTGAAATCTTTGTATATATTGCTTCTATATAGTCTAAGAAACATATATGCAAAGCATCCAAACAGTACAATTCGCCAATTTTTTGTTCTTCAAGTTTAAGTGAACAATGAGCCCCAATGGTTAATCCTTTATCGGAAATTATTTGTAAGTTTCGACAAGTAGAACAATGTTTGGAACACGTGGACGGTTGAAATCTTTGTATATATTGCTTCCATATAGTCTAAGAAACATGTACGCAAAGCATCCAAACAGTACCATTCGCCAATTTTTTGTTCTTCAAGTTTAAGTGAACAATGAGCCCCAATGGTTAATCCTTTATCGGAAATTATTTGTAATTTTCGACAAGTAGAACAATGAATGGAACAGGTAGACGGTTGAAATATTTGTATATATTGCTTCTATATAATCTAAGAAACATATGTGCAAAGCATCCAAACAGTACAATTCGCCAATTTATTGTTCTTCAAGTTTAAGTGAACAACGAGGCCCATTGATAATCATGAAACGGAAATTATTTGTAACTTTCGACAAGAAGAACAATAAATAGAACAGGTAGACGGTTGCAATCTTTGTTTATGTTGCTTCTATATAGTCTAAGGAACCTATATGCAAAGCATCTAAACAGTAACATTCGCCAATTTTTTGATCTTCAAGTTTAAGTGAACAATGAGCCCCATTGTTAATCCTTTATCGGAAATTATTTCTAACTTTCGGCAAGTAGAACAATGAATGGAACACGTAGACGGTTGAAATCTTTGTATATATTGCTTCTATATAGACTAAGAAACATATATGCAAAGCATCCAAACAGTACCATTCGCCAATTTTTTGTTCTTCAAGTTTAAGTGAACAATGAGCCCCATTGTTAATCCTTTATCGGAAATTATTTGTAACTTTCGACAAGTAGAACAATGAATGGAACAGGTAGACGGTTGAAATCTTTGTATATATTGCTTCTATATAGTCTAAGAAACATATATGCAAAGCATCCAAACAGTACCATTCGCCAATTTTTTGTTCTTCAAGTTTAAGTAAACTACGATCCCCATTGTTAATCCCTTAACGGAAATTATTTGTAACATTCGACAAGTAGAACAATGAATGGAACAGGTAGACGGTTGAAATCATTGTATATATTGCTTCTATATATTCTAAGAAACATATATGCAAAGCACCCAAACAGTACAATTCGCCAATTTATTGTTCTTCAAGTTTAAGTGAACAACGAGCCCCATTGTTCATCCTTTAAAGGAAATTATTTGTAAATTTCGACAAGTAGAACAATGATTGGAACACTTAGACGGTTGAAATCTTTGTATATATTGCTTCCATATAGTCTAAGAAACATGTACGCAAAGCATCCAAACACTACCATTCGCCAATTTTTTGTTCTTCAAGTTTAAGTGAACAATGAGCCCCATTGTTAATCCTTTATCGGAAATTATTTGTAACTTTCGACAAGTAGAACAATGAATGGAACAGGTAGACGGTTGAAATCTTTTTATATATTGCTTCTATATAGTCTAAGAAACATATATGCAAAGCATCCAAACAGTACAATTCGACAATTTTTTGTTCTTCAAGTTTAGTGAACAATGAGCCCCAATGGTTAATCCTTTAAAGGAAATTATTTGTAAATTTCGGCAAGTAGAACAATGAATGGAATAGGTAGACGGTTGAAATCTTTGTATATATTGCTTCTATATAATCTAAGAAACATATATGCAAAGCATCCAAACAGTACCATTCGCCAATTTTTTGTCCTTCAAGTTTAAGTGAACAACGAGCCCCATTGATAATCATGAAACGGAAATTATTTGTAACTTTCTACAAGTAGAACAATGAATAGTACAGGTAGACGGGTGAAATCTTTCTATATATTGCTTCTACATAGTCTAAGAAACATCTATGCAAAGCATCCAAACAGTACAATTCGCCAATTTTTTGTTCTTCAAGTTTAAGTGAACTACGAGCCCCATTGTTAATCCTTTAACGGAAATTAATTGTAACTTTTTACAAGTAGAACAATGATTGGAACACGTAGACGGTTGAAATCTTTGTATATATTGCTTCCATATAGTCTAAGAAACATATATGCAAAGCGTCCAAACAGTACAATTCGCCAATTTTTTGCTCTTCAAATTTAAGTGAACAATGAGCCCCATTGTTAATCCTTTATCGGAAATTATTTGTAACTTTCTACAAGTAGAACAATGAATAGTACAGGTAGACGGGTGAAATCTTTCTATATATTGCTTCTACATAGTCTAAGAAACATCTATGCAAAGCATCCAAACAGTACAATTCGCCAATTTTTTGTTCTTCAAGTTTAAGTGAACTACGAGCCCCATTGTTAATCCTTTAACGGAAATTAATTGTAACTTTTTACTAGTAGAACAATGATTGGAACACGTAGACGGTTGAAATCTTTGTATATATTGCTTCCATATAGTCTAAGAAACATATATGCAAAGCATCCAAACAGTACAATTCGCCAATTATTTCATCTTCATGTTTAAGTGAACTACGAGCCCCATTGATAATACTTTAACGGAAATTATTTGTAACTTCCGACAAGTAGAACCATGAATGGAACAGGTAGACGGTTGAAATCTTTGTATATATTGCTTCCATATAGTCTAAGAAACAAATATGCAAAGCATCCAAACAGTACCATTCGCCAATTTTATGGTCTTCAAGTTTAAGTGAACAATGAGCCCCAATGGTTAATCCTTTATCGGAAATTATTTGTAATTTTCGACAAGTCGAACAATGAATGGAACAGGTAGACGGTTGAAATATTTGTATATATTGCTTCTATATAGTCTACGAAACATATATGCTAAGCATCCAATCAGTACAATTCGTCAATTTTTTGTACTTCAAGTTTAAGTGAACTACGAGCCCCATTGTTAATCCTTTAACGGAAATTAATTGTAACTTTCGACAAGTAGAACAATGAATGGAACAGGTAGACGGTTGAAATCTTTGTATATATTGCTTCTATATAGTCCAAGAAACATATATACAAAGCGTGCAAACAGTACAATTCGCCAATTTTTTGCTCTTCAAATTGAAGTGAACAATGAGCCCCATTGTTAATCCTTTAAAGGAAATTATTTGTAACTTTCGACAAGTAGAACAATGAATGGAACAGGTAGACGGTTGAAATCTTTGTATATATTACTTCTATATAGTCTAAGAAACATTTATGCAAAGCATCCAAACAGTACAATTCGCCAATTTTTTGTTCTTCAAGTTTAAGTGAACAATGAGCCCCATTGTTAATCCTTTATCGGAAATTATTTGTAACTTTCGACAAGTAGAACAATGAATGGAACAGGTAGACGGTTGAAATCTTTGTATATATTGCTTCTATATAGTCTAAGAAACATATATGCAAAGCATCCAAACAGTACAATTCGCCAATTTATTGTTCTTCAAGTTTAAGTTAACAACGAGCCCCATTGTTAATCCTTTAAAGGAAATTATGTGTAAATTTCGACAAGTAGAACAATGATTGGAACACGTAGACGGTTGAAATCTTTGTATATATTGCTTCCATATAGTCTGAGAAACATGTACGCAAAGCATCCAAACAGTACCATTCGCCAATTTTTTGGTCTTCAAGTTTAAGTGAACTACGAGCCCCATTGTTATTCCTTTATTGGAAATTATTTGTAACTTTCGACAAGTAGAACAATTAATGGAACAGGTAGACGGTTGAAATCTTTGTATATATTACTTCTATATAGTCTAAGAAACATTTACGCAAAGCATCCAAACAGTACAATTCGCCAATTTTTTGTTCTTCAAGTTTAAGTGAACAATGAGCCCCATTGTTAATCCTTTATCGGAAATTATTTGTAACTTTCGACAAGTAGAACAATGAATGGAACAGGTAGACGGTTGAAATCTTTGTATATATTGCTTCTATATAGTCTAAGAAACATATATGCAAAGCATCCAAACAGTACAATTCGCCAATTTATTGTTCTTCAAGTTTAAGTTAACAACGAGCCCCATTGTTAATCCTTTAAAGGAAATTATGTGTAAATTTCGACAAGTAGAACAATGATTGGAACACGTAGACGGTTGAAATCTTTTTAGATATTGCTTCCATATAGTCTGAGAAACATGTACGCAAAGCATCCAAACAGTACCATTCGCCAATTTTTTGGTCTTCAAGTTTAAGTGAACTACGAGCCCCATTGTTATTCCTTTATTGGAAATTATTTGTAACTTTCGACAAGTAGAACAATTAATGGAACAGGTAGACGGTTGAAATCTTTGTATATATTGCGTCTATATAGTCTAAGAAACATATATGCAAAGCATCCAAACAGTACCATTCGCCAATTTTTTGTTCTTCAAGTTTAAGTGAACTACGAGCCCCATTGTTAATCCTTTAAAGGAAATTATTTGTAAATTTCGACAAGTAGAACAATGAATGGAACAGGTAGACTGTTGAAATCATTGTATATGTTGCTTCTATATAGTCTAAGAAGCATTTATGCAAAGCATCCAAACAGTACAATTCGCCAATTTTTTGTTCTTCAAGTTTAAGTGAACTACGAGCCCCATTGTTAATCCTTTAACGGAAATTAGTTGTAACTTTTTACAAGTAGAACAATGATTGGAACACGTAGACGGTTGAAATCTTTGTATATATTGCTTCCATATAGTCTAAGAAACATATATGCAAAGCGTCCAAACAGTACAATTCGCCAATTTTTTGCTCTTCAAATTTAAGTGAACAATGAGCCCCATTGTTAATCCTTTATCGGAAATTATTTGTAACTTTCTACAAGTAGAACAATGAATAGTACAGGTAGACGGGTGAAATCTTTCTATATATTGCTTCTACATAGTCTAAGAAACATCTATGCAAAGCATCCAAACAGTACAATTCGCCAATTTTTTGTTCTTCAAGTTTAAGTGAACTACGAGCCCCATTGTTAATCCTTTAACGGAAATTAATTGTAACATTTTACAAGTAGAACAATGATTGGAACACGTAGACGGTTGAAATCTTTGTATATATTGCTTCCATATAGTCTAAGAAACATATATGCAAAGCATCCAAACAGTACAATTCGCCAATTATTTCATCTTCATGTTTAATTGAACTACGAGCCCCATTGTTAATACTTTAACGGAAATTATTTGTAACTTCCGACAAGAAGAACCATGAATGGAACAGGTAGACGGTTGAAATCTTTGTATATATTGCTTCCATATAGTCTAAGAAGCATTTATGCAAAGCATCCAAACAGTACAATTCGCCAATTTTTTGTTCTTCAAGTTTAAGTGAACAATGAGCCCCAATGGTTAATCCGTTATCGGAATTATTTGTAACTTTCGACAAGTAGAACAATGAATGGAACAGGTAGACTGTTGAAATCATTGTATATATTGCTTCTATATAGTATAAGAAACATATATGCAAAGCATCCAAACAGTACCATTCGCCAATTTTTTGTTCTTCAAGTTTATGTGAACTACGAGTCCCATTGTTAATCCTTTAAAGGAAATTATTTGTAAATTTCGACAAGTAGAACAATGAATGGAACAGGTAGACTGTTGAAATCATTGTATATATTGCTTCTATATAGTATAAGAAACATATATGCAAAGCATCCAAACAGTACAATTCGCCAATTTTTTGTTCTTCAAGTTTAAGTGAACAATGAGCCCCAATGGTTAATCCGTTATCGGAATTATTTGTAACTTTCGACAAGTAGAACAATGAATGGAACAGGTAGACTGCTGAAATCATTGTATATATTGCTTCTATATAGTATAAGAAACATATATGCAAAGCATCCAAACAGTACCATTCGCCAATTTTTTGTTCTTCAAGTTTATGTGAACTACGAGTCCCATTGTTAATCCTTTAAAGGAAATTATTTGTAAATTTCGACAAGTAGAACAATGAATGGAACAGGTAGACTGTTGAAATCATTGTATATATTGCTTCTATATAGTCTAAGAAGCATTTATGCAAAGCATCCAAACAGTACAATTCGCCAATTTTTTGTTCTTCAAGTTTAAGTGAACAGCGAGCCCCATTGATAATCATGAAATGGAAATTATTTGTAACTTTCTACAAGTAGAACAATGAATAGTACAGGTAGACGGGTGAAATCTTTCTATATATTGCTTCTAAATAGTCTAAGAAACATCTATGCAAAGCATCCAAACAGTACAATTCGCCAATTTTTTGTTCTTCAAGTTTAAGTGAACTACGAGCCCCATTGTTAATCCTTTAACGGAAATTAATTGTAACTTTCTACAAGTAGAACAATGATTGGAACACGTAGACGGTTGAAATCTTTGTATATATTGCTTCCATATAGTCTAAGAAACATATATGCAAAGCATCCACACAGTACCATTTGCCAATTTTGTGTTCTTCAAGTTTAAGTGAACAATGGGACCCATTGTTAATCCTTTATCGGAAATTATTTGTAACTTTCGACAAGTAGATCAATGAATGGAACAGGTAGACGGTTGAAATCTTTGTATATATTGCTTCTATATAGTCTAAGAAACATATATGCAAAGCATCCAAACAGTACAATTCGCCAATTTTTTGTTCTTCAAGTTTAAGTGAACAATGAGCCCCAATGGTTAATCCTTTATTGGAAATTATTTGTAACTTTCGACAAGTAGAACAATGTTTGGAACACGTGGACGGTTGAAATCTTTGTATATATTGCTTCCATATAGTCTAAGAAACATATATTCAAAGCATCCAAACAGTACAATTCGCCAATTTTTTGTTCTTCAAGTTTAAGTGAACTACGAGCCCCATTGTTAATCCTTTAACGGAAATTAATTGTAACTTTCTACAAGTAGAACAATGATTGGAACACGTAGACGGTTGAAATCTTTGTATATATTGCTTCCATATAGTCTAAGAAACATATATGCAAAGCATCCACACAGTATCATTTGCCAATTTTGTGTTCTTCAAGTTTAAGTGAACAATGGGACCCATTGTTAATCCTTTATCGGAAATTATTTGTAACTTTCGACAAGTAGATCAATGAATGGAACAGGTAGACGGTTGAAATCTTTGTATATATTGCTTCTATATAGTCTAAGAAACATATATGCAAAGCATCCAAACAGTACAATTCGCCAATTTTTTGTTCTTCAAGTTTAAGTGAACAATGAGCCCCAATGGTTAATCCTTTATCGGAAATTATTTGTAAGTTTCGACAAGTAGAACAATGTTTGGAACACGTGGACGGTTGAAATCTTTGTATATATTGCTTCCATATAGTCTAAGAAACATATATGCAAAGCATCCACACAGTACCATTTGCCAATTTTGTGTTCTTCAAGTTTAAGTGAACAATGAGCCCCATTGTTAATCCTTTAACGGAAATTAATTGTAACTTTCTACAAGTAGAACAATGATTGGGACATGTAGACGGTTGAAATCTTTGTATATATTGCTTCTATATAATCTAAGAAACATATATGCAAAGCATCCAAACAGAACCATTCGCCAATTTTTTGTTCTTAAAGGTTAACTGAACAATGAGCCCCATTGTTAATCCTTTAAAGGAAATTATTTGTAAATTTCGACAAGTAGAACAATGATTGGAACAGGTAGACGGTTGAAATCTTTGTATATATTGCTTCCATATAGTCTAAGAAACATGTACGCAAAGCATCCAAACAGTACCATTCGCCAATTTTTTGTTCTTCAAGTTTAAGTGAACAATGAGCCCCAATGGTTAATCCTTTATCGGAAATTATTTGTAATTTTCGACAAGTAGAACAATGAATGGAACAGGTAGACGGTTGAAATATTTGTATATATTGCTTCTATATAATCTAAGAAACATATGTGCAAAGCATCCAAACAGTACAATTCGCCAATTTATTGTTCTTCAAGTTTAAGTGAACAACGAGGCCCATTGATAATCATGAAACGGAAATTATTTGTAACTTTCGACAAGAAGAACAATAAATAGAACAGGTAGACGGTTGCAATCTTTGTATATGTTGCTTCTATATAGTCTAAGGAACCTATATGCAAAGCATCTAAACAGTAACATTCGCCAATTTTTTGATCTTCAAGTTTAAGTGAACAATGAGCCCCATTGTTAATCCTTTATCGGAAATTATTTCTAACTTTCGGCAAGTAGAACAATGAATGGAACACGTAGACGGTTGAAATCTTTGTATATATTGCTTCTATATAGACTAAGAAACATATATGCAAAGCATCCAAACAGTACCATTCGCCAATTTTTTGTTCTTCAAGTTTAAGTGTACAATGAGCCCCATTGTTAATCCTTTATCGGAAATTATTTGTAACTTTCGACAAGTAGAACAATGAATGGAACAGGTAGACGGTTGAAATCTTTGTATATATTGCTTCTATATAGTCTAAGAAACATATATGCAAAGCATCCAAACAGTACCATTCGCCAATTTTTTGTTCTTCAAGTTTAAGTAAACTACGATCCCCATTGTTAATCCCTTAACGGAAATTATTTGTAACATTCGACAAGTAGAACAATGAATGGAACAGGTAGACGGTTGAAATCATTGTATATATTGCTTCTATATATTCTAAGAAACATATATGCAAAGCACCCAAACAGTACAATTCGCCAATTTATTGTTCTTCAAGTTTAAGTGAACAACGAGCCCCATTGTTCATCCTTTAAAGGAAATTATTTGTAAATTTCGACAAGTAGAACAATGATTGGAACACTTAGACGGTTGAAATCTTTGTATATATTGCTTCCATATAGTCTAAGAAACATGTACGCAAAGCATCCAAACACTACCATTCGCCAATTTTTTGTTCTTCAAGTTTAAGTGAACAATGAGCCCCATTGTTAATCCTTTATCGGAAATTATTTGTAACTTTCGACAAGTAGAACAATGAATGGAACAGGTAGACGGTTGAAATCTTTTTATATATTGCTTCTATATAGTCTAAGAAACATATATGCAAAGCATCCAAACAGTACAATTCGACAATTTTATGTTCTTCAAGTTTAGTGAACAATGAGCCCCAATGGTTAATCCTTTAAAGGAAATTATTTGTAAATTTCGGCAAGTAGAACAATGAATGGAATAGGTAGACGGTTGAAATCTTTGTATATATTGATCTATATAATCTAAGAAACATATATGCAAAGCATCCAAACAGTACCATTCGCCAATTTTTTGTTCTTCAAGTTTAAGTGAACAACGAGCCCCATTGATAATCATGAAACGGAAATTATTTGTAACTTTCTACAAGTAGAACAATGAATAGTACAGGTAGACGGGTGAAATCTTTCTATATATTGCTTCTACATAGTCTAAGAAACATCTATGCAAAGCATCCAAACAGTACAATTCGCCAATTTTTTGTTCTTCAAGTTTAAGTGAACTACGAGCCCCATTGTTAATCCTTTAACGGAAATTAATTGTAACTTTTTACAAGTAGAACAATGATTGGAACACGTAGATGGTTGAAATATTTGTATATATTGCTTCCATATAGTCTAAGAAACATATATGCAAAGCGTCCAAACAGTACAATTCGCCAATTTTTTGCTCTTCAAATTTAAGTGAACAATGAGCCCCATTGTTAATCCTTTATCGGAAATTATTTGTAACTTTCTACAAGTAGAACAATGAATAGTACAGGTAGACGGGTGAAATCTTTCTATATATTGCTTCTACATAGTCTAAGAAACATCTATGCAAAGCATCCAAACAGTACAATTCGCCAATTTTTTGTTCTTCAAGTTTAAGTGAACTACGAGCCCCATTGTTAATCCTTTAACGGAAATTAATTGTAACTTTTTACTAGTAGAACAATGATTGGAACACGTAGACGGTTGAAATCTTTGTATATATTGCTTCCATATAGTCTAAGAAACATATATGCAAAGCATCCAAACAGTACAATTCGCCAATTTATTGTTCTTCAAGTTTAAGTTAACAACGAGCCCCATTGTTAATCCTTTAAAGGAAATTATGTGTAAATTTCGACAAGTAGAACAATGATTGG